>VZRR01013082.1:1171048-1510693 GCA_013398015.1 Oreocharis arfaki
CACATCAGAAACTGGAACAGATTAAATGTAAGGTAAAAACTATTCCACTGTGAGATGACAAGCTAAGAAGGTGCATCAGCAGAGACAACTGAGTCAGAGATTCCTTAAAGTTCCTTGCTATGAATGCAAAGCATCCCTGATATAAGTAACACTTCTTGCCACCATACCAGAGCAGCCAGCCTCCAAGCTTTACTACCTAGAACTAAGATTATCCTATTAGCATAACTTGTATGAATGAACCATTCAGTTTAATGAAATTAATTCAGTCTCTCCATATCTATTTTAAAAAGTTTAAATATATCAATTTCCACTACTAAATAGAATAAAAAAACCCATTAAAGCAGCATTTTCATTGCTGAGATGACAGTACAGGCCCAGACTAGAGTAACTGTGCAGTGCTATGAGCCTGCTGTAGACAGGACCAGGGGAATGCAGCGTGAAGCTCCTGATGCATTAGGATTTTAGCTTTTTATATTTTTCATATCCAGCAATGCTTTAGTGTGTAACTCTAAGACTCCATACAGCCTGTTAGCTACTGTTCTCCCGTTCTGGTCAGACAAAACAAATCCTCTCTAGGCCTGAACTTCAAGCACACCTTACTGTCTCAGGACCCAAAATGTGTAAACAAAGTGGATTAAGGGGGAGCAAACTAGGGGTAAGTGACTTTATTACCTGAAGCTGTAATTGGAGAATTAACCCCCCATATGTGAATAGAACAAACTTATAAAGGTATGAAAAACTCGTGACCAGTTGTCCATTTTGAGTGTAGCCCCTAGAGCACTTGACTGCCCAAAGTGTGCCTGAAGGCTCTTCAATAAATACACCCACTTTTATTCTCTCAATTTTGTCCAGCCTCTATTTTTAGGTAGCTCCATCAAGGCATCGTTCTCAGGAAAATTTCCTGCCTCCATTTAATAAGACAAATCTACAATACTTTGATACCTTCTTACTTTGATAAAATTCTTCTTACTTTAGAAAATAAATGATAAAATGCATAAATTATTCTTTATTTATAATTACTCCACTCAATAAGGAGTATAGCTTGATTATTAAAATATCCAGTAATTATTTTAGTGCTGACTTAGAGCTGGAAGAAATTTCCCAATGCAAAGCGGAATGTCTGGTCTTGTGTTTTCCTTGTAGTTTTTACTGACATACCATTATTAAATAGGTATAGCACAGACCTACTGAGTGTACTCAGTATTTTGTTATCAAGGGGAGATTTAGAAATGTTAGGGTATCTGGAGACCCTTACTACACATAAATATCATGTGCTTGAGGCATTTGGTAGAATTTCTCGTCACTAAGATACTTGGAGAAAAAGATGTTTAAATGATGAAAAAATTTATAAATTGCATATAATAAAGAAGTATGTGACAAACATACTTGACTTCTGTGCAAAGGAAGGCCTGATTCACATTGCAGCTAATGCTTCAAACATCCTCCAAGATCAAGTCCTGAATTTTTATTTTTGCAAGGTGGCAGTGATCAGACTCATCCTAAATTTAAGTTTTTGCTCCTTTGTCCTCTTTCTGCTTCAGGGTTTTGTATAAATCATAGCATAGATAATGTAGTCTACTGCATAGATTATATTAGAGGTGTTATATTGGTTTACTTCTGTGTTTGAGAATAATCAAATTCAATGCTTCAAGATATAGCTTGATCACTTTTTATCACGGAACAGTCATTGTAGCCTGGCTTCCTGGAAAGCATTTTACCAGTGTCTTTGGATTTCTTCTATCTGGTAAACTTCATTCTGTAGAATAATGGATTAGAAAGCCTGTGTTTGTAAACTTTGCTCAATATAAAAGACTTCAGCCCTCAGCAGATGAATGACTGGTCAGTGGCAGTTTTAGGCAGACTGGGCTATCAATGTTATTTGGGAGGTTCTTCCAGAGATAAGGGAATCTATGGAATTTAAGTAGCAAGAAGTCTAATGGTGCTATTTTCAGTGGAAATATATTCAGTTCATTTCACAGGTCAAATAAACACTAACAAAAAATGTAGTGTTTTTGATAAAAGAAACCTCGCTTCAAATCCTTAAGATATATACGATTAATATTGATAGCAGGGTGTTTCCTGCTTGGAATTCCTAAGTAAGAGCAGCAGGATGACATACAGGCTATAGACTGAGGAGCTGTATGTGAGAAAATGGCAAATGGTGAAGTTGTCAGTCTAGGATTTAGCACTTTTTGGTAAGAGTGTGTCACCCACGCTTAGATTTATAACATACTTTTTACAATGACTGTGAAATAATTTGGATTATGAAAGTAATTTACTTTTTAATGTAGTATTTAATTTCTTTTCGTATAAAATTAGCACTAAATTGGAAAGTTTTTGAAAGATCCCGTAAAACTGAAATATTTATTGGCAAGCCCTGTAGTTTTATACCGGTAAGTATCTGTAACAGTTGATTTTTATGTTAACAAATATATAATCCATTTCAAGAATGCACCCTCGTAATGTTTTGGGACAGTGAATTCCACAGTTTATTTATATATTGTACTCATGATGATGCCTGTTGTAGAGGCTTTGTTGAATTTTTGCTGTTTTAAATTTTCCTCAGAAATGACTTTGTGAAACAAATACTTTTTTGATACAGGATCACGGAGGAAAAAATAAAGTGGGAGGGACCATAAGCAATTACAAAAAGTTGCAACACCAACCTAAACATCTTGTCTCAGTTCAGTTTCAATATACTCTGCTTCTTGAAGTTGAAACTAAGAAGAGATTTCTCTTAAGGCTTGGACAATGTCTGAAAAATCCTCTTGTAAGACTGAGTACTGAAGAGAAGTTTTGAAGCTTAGAGGAAGACAGATCTACCTTCATAAATATTGCAGGGAGAAACTGCTATCTCCTAATCATGTGAGAAATCTTATTTAGATCATTTTCTCTAGATGTTGTTGGTTCTATCTTACTTAAAAATAGTCTTGCACAGATGCTTATCCAGAGCAGCTCTGATGGCCTCATATGACTCTGATGTAGTAGCTCAGCTTGTTTGGCAAGGGAATTGTTCCACTTGGTTAATTCTTACCAATTGGTAGGTTTTTGTCATCAGATGACACTCCTGATGTCCAATGACATATGTTACTGTAGAGCCATCCTATTCCTTACAGGTGACTAAATGAGCTGGGACTTCTTCCTCAAGTGTGTGGCTGTACTTAGTTGTAAAAATTTGGGCTTCTCGTTTTGAAGCCTCCTGGAGGAATAGCTTGACTAGACTTCTGTTTTGTTGTTCAGGAAATTCCCCCCCAATCTTTGTGGACTTGCCAAATGAGCCAGTCTCAGCTGCTACCAATAAATGGGGTCTCCCCACCTCTGCTTTCAGTGAGCACCATGTTTTTGTCCAGACACGTATGGATGGGAAACAATCACTTGCTACTGTTGATGCAACAAAGGTGCAAATCATACAACCAGTGTTTGTTTTGTGTATGCTCTGTGTGCATACTAGGAGGAATTGGGAGTGCCTGATTCATGTTCTGCCAGTAATCTGAAAATCTTCCCTATATCAGAAATAAGGTAATTTCAGTGCTTTGAGGTCTGATCATGTCTTCACCACTGATTGCAAAACTAGATTTTCACTGTCTCTATTTTTCTGGCCTTATTGTATGGCTCCGAACCAAGTGCTAGCAAAGGGCTACACTACCCTCCGTCCATTGTATGACGAAACTAGATAATTCAGGTCCTGAATTGTAAAGTTGTGGTTATCTCAATAACTCTCTTCAGTGGAGACTACATTCATTACATCATAATATTGTCATCCTTTCTGGATCTTCCTTCCCTAGAATCTCCTTAATATAAGAACATATTTTCTTTCAGTCCCCTTGAAAGACTGATTTTTTTTTATCTGCTGCTCTTGTTGATATTTTTCTTCAATTGCTATAAGAATCTCAGTCTCAGGGTTAATATTGTGAAGTATTATAATGCATCAGTAAAGTTAATAGTTGCCTGTTAGTCATGAAACTATGATCAACAGTGATCACAATAACTTGTATTTAATTAGAACATATCATATAAAAAACAGCAGTTCACTGCAGACCCCCCCAAACAAAAACAACAAAGAAAAACCTATATCCTATTACTATTTTCAGTGTGTATCTTCAAATTTCAGCTAGTAACTTTCTTCTGCTTGTCAGTGATTAGTTGTTTATTTTTTTTTCAAGATCCTTAAACACATATAATAAGACACCTTCTTTTTGGTTAAGAAAAGAAATGGACTTCTCTGTGCATCCTCTCATTGCCTTTTTTTTAGCCTCTTTGTGTGTATTTCTCAAAGTCTTTTATAAATAGTAGATCTCATTGTAGTTTAAAAACAGTCTTACTAATTCCATTATGGGGGAAAATATTCAGTCTAACTTGTCTTGACTGTTCTACTTTCATTGTCTAGGATTTCATTACATCTTTTAGTGGCAATATGATGATTTGAGAAGTGTATCCACATAATTTACTTGTCTAGACAGCTGTGTGGAAAGCAGAAGAATCATAAGAAATTGAGTCATGTACAGAGCTAGAGAAGACTAGAACTGTGCCTATGAATGTTGCTGTAATATAAATAATGCTTAGTAAGTCTTCCAAAATCTGCAACCTTGCAAAAAACCTTGCAAGTTTTTGTTCGGGAATTTTCCACTTAATGAGCCCCTTCTGTGTCTCTTAAAGGTCCTTTTAATAGGTTAAAAACATTCTCAAGCTTTATTTCTTTAAGCAGCCATTCTGTCTTTGTTTCCAATCCCAATCAGGTACCATGACTCAAGATATGAAGATATGACTCACTTTCTTGGTTGGTTTTTTTTTGTTCACTGGACTTCTTCTGACATGAGCAAGAAGTTGGAAAAACCCCTTCTCATTATTATTAAGCAGTTGAAAAGCACAAACCATATCACAGAAAATTTCTGGAGCTAAAAGTATTTTGGGAAGCATGTAGAAAGGTTTGTGATTCAGGTAGCTGTCTGTTTCCTTCAAAGACATTAAAAACTCAGACTGACTAACTAGTAGGTGTTGCAAAGTCACAAAATCCTACATGTAGTAATCATAGCTCTAGACTATTATTCCACTTATATTTTCATTAGTGCTATAAATTCCCCTGCACCACAAGATTTAGAAGAAAACTAACATCTTGTGGAGAAATTTCAAAATATATGTATTCTTTTCACTGATGTGTCAAAGTTGAAGAGTTTATAATACCATGATGATCCTTAAAAATATACTGCAAAAAAATCCAGAAGGAGGGTGGGGGTTTTTTTGCATCTGGATCTCCTATCCCAGTTAAAATTGGGCACCATATTTGACTTCTGTCCCTTTCTCTCAACAAATTCTGTGAGATTTGACCCCAAAGTAGTCAAGGTGAAAATTATATTTCCTGGTGGAATTAACACGAAAATTTTTATTTTGGTTTTCTAGAAAAATAAGGATTCAAAAAGTATTGTTTTCTACTATAATATCTGAATTTTGTTTTTATACAATTAGCAATCAATTTCTGTGATCATATGTGCCATACAAAGAGATGCTCAGGCCCAAACAAGGATTTCTGTGTCCCAGAATATATCTGAAAGATATCACAGAGAGATTATGAATTTTATGGATTCCCAAGCCTGAGTAGTTCCATAGAGGTATATGGCCTAATGCATTTCTGACAAGCAATATAGAATTTTATATATATTTCAAAATTATGTCATTTTAAGTCAATATTTAAGCACTAGTTATGAAATTCAAAGTCCATGAAACATTGGTATTATCTTATAAGTTTTAGTCATTGGATTAAAATTCATTTTACAGTTTGACTGACAAGGGCAAAAGTGTCAGGGATGTGCTTTTATAAAAGACTGAGTCTACTGAACCCTCTTTAAAATAGGTTTGATTTTCACCTTGTCATGGTCTTGGTGGGCATGCTCAATATTGTTAAAAGTTGTTCAGACTTATGGAAAAAAAGGTCTATCACCCAGACAATAGAATTTTTCTTTAGAAGGAAATGAAAAAATGAACATTTTCTTTCCAGCTGGGCTTTCTTGAACTTTATTTTGTTTTGTTTTGTGTATGAGCAATCAAAAAACTAAATGAGTCTTGGCTCTTAAAAAGTGAGATAGAATCAATGTTGTAAAATATTTTTGCCTGTTATTCACAGTCCTAAGCTTTAGGTAGCATATGCTTGATTGAATTAAAGAACCTAAAATGGTGAAAGCAGAAGTAAATCCATATAGCTGTGGAATTGTGAAACAGTCCTAGTTCAACAAATATTAGAAAAATGGAACTGTAATGGACATAGCAAATGTTAAGCCACTACCATTTTGAAGATATCTAAATCTCTGAATTTGAAAAGGAGTCAAAGATAAATTAACGGGAAAACACAATGCTGAGTTGCTAATTACTCCACTAACATGATGATGTGCAGCTCTTGGGAAGCTTGAGGACTTGGACCAGGATGGGGACAAAGACTAATACTGGGTCACAAAAAAGCGCATGGGATTCCTAACAGGATGTGGGATATTTGCTTGCAAATTGCTGGATGAAATCCAGTTTATATCCTTTATAACTGGCTGTCTTATCATGCAGTGGTAGCTATGGAGCTACTGTGTAGGATATTAATTGCTGCCTTTCAATTAAATACACTCCCAGTGAATGGACAAGGGTAAAAACTGGTAAGGTTTTTAGACCCTGTGGCTTAGGATAATAATAACGAAGGGGACGTCCTGGCTCATTAAACCCACTCTCATACTTCTGTAGACCATTCATATTTCAATATTAATTTTTTAATATTCCATGTTAAATCTACTATTTTTTTTCCCTCATCTAAAGAGTCACTATAATTGAAGACCAGTTGGACAGGGAGATCATGATGCAGGGGAATTTTTGTCCCTGAGATTTGCTCAGATGGTTAAAGCATGGTGCTAATAATGCCCAAGTTGAGGGTTTTATCCCTGTATGAGCCATTCACTTAAGAGTTGGACTCAGTGGTCCTTGTGGGTCCCTTCCAACTCAGAATATTCTGTGATCTTTTAGTCACATAAAAAATTTGTTCTGTTCATAAACCACTGCTTTCTCTACTAGCTAAAATTTTTGTATGAATAACTCTTAAACCTCCATAACATTTAACTTGTTTGCTCTACTTATATATGTCAAAAAATACTTTCCTCAAAAGTCTCTTATTTTGGTGTCCCATCAAATTCTTTTATTTTTCTGTATTTTTTTCATTCTTTCAATCATCGCAGACATTTAGTTAGTCTTTCTGAAAACTGATGGTTACAATCTTGTATTTTAGATGACATCTTAGTGCTTTATGTTTCTTTATTAAAAATATTGTTTGATACTAAAATTATTATTTTTAGGCACTACTTAGAAATGGCTTGCAGTCAGTCTCTAATTCACTGTTTTTCACTGTTTTTCAAAAGTTTTTTATATGTTGCGATTTCAATTCTAACTTTCAGTTTTATTGTAGACAGTCTTGAGAAAACCTAGTACTGAATATTGGAAGTATATGCCTAAGTGACAAACTTTTTGACAGAGAATGTTTTATTACCCTGGGTTGGTGATTGGTGATCCTTCTTTCATTCATGGAGTCCTGTGGCTGACCTCATTATAAACTCATCCATGAAGCTATTTCAGTATCATAACCAATCTAAGATGAATTCTGACATCATTATGTATAGTGAAGCATATATATAACCATGTAAGTGAATTTATATGCATATATAAATTGTATATCTAGTTGTCTTTCATCTACATTCTCAACTATAAGCTCCCTCTTGTCATTTTATGGCTTTAGATTACATCTTGGGTAATAAACTTTGCATGTAACTTTACCTTTCCGTCTACTGCACATTTTTAAGAGTAGTGTTCTAAGTTATTTGGCTGGTTTTCACGGTACATTTTGACTGATGAATTAGAAGAACACAAAGCCAGCTTTGTCACATAATAAAATAGTTAATAATGTATTTTATATGTAAATATACATAGGGATAATACAGCTATGTTAATTGATATGAAGATTTATCTTTCTGGACATGGTTGAGAGTATGTTAGCCTAACCTATTAAAAGCTTTTCTCACTGAATTAGAAATTAAACTTTAATCCTATTTGGTGAAGAGAATACCAAAACATATGTAGTGATAAATAATGTAATGCTTATAAAAAAAGGTCAGTGATACAGTCTTGATCTACCGGTGACTTATATACTAAAAAAACCACTATACAGTTGCCAAATGTGAGATCCTTCTTACAGGAGCAAAAGAACCAGTTTATGTTTTCAGAATTCAGAGTCTTTTATGAAAAAAAACAATGCTCAAGTCTGTGCAGAATGGAAAAATCTTATACTGCAGTAAAATTTCTTATAGCTTACAAGGCATCTGTGTGATATCTTCCTTGAACACCTGGAGATAAACCAAAAGAATTTCTTAGAAAAAACTGACAAGTACGGCAAAACAGTGACCCTGAATCTTCAAAGATGATCTGGATAATTAATATAAGAATTATATTATTGTATATATAATAAGAATATATTAATAAGAATAATTTATTATTCTCCACCTTATGTATGGAAAGCTTTTTGCCAAAGCTGATGGAATAGATCAGAAATCAGTGATTTGCTAAGTTTCAACTGGAAGACTGAAAATGGAAACTCCAGACTCCTGCATACTGGCATAGACTGAGACAGGATCTACATTGAGCTTGCTGTTATTTTGTCATTAAGAATGCAGAAAATAACAAGACTCAGTCAAACCTATTGAGTTTTGCACTAATGCTAATATATGAAGAAAAAAAATAATACAGGACCTATATAAATGCATATATATATATATATATATATATATGTATTGCTTTGTGTAGCAGAAACAAGGGAAACTACAATTCCAAGATGGTATTGCTTTTTAGTCAGTGAAAAAATAGTGAAGTATATTTAAGAAAGGTATTAAGCATGTATATATGCAACAGTAACTTGGCAGGTAAAAGGAAACGCTCTGTGCTCCTGGAAACTCAGTTAAAAGGTGATTGAACCATGAAGTCTCATCCCCCAAAAACAGGGGGAGCAGACTGATCATTTCAAGAATGTGGAAAAGCAAGCTGGAAGGTGGCACCTAGCCAGAGACTGTAAAAGAATTTCTTGTAACCCATCAGCTGAACATGTGCTTAAGGCCAGAAAGGCAAAGAAAATCTGATGTTCAAAGTCTTACAGAGAAAAAAAAAAAAGATAAATTTTTGATAGGAAAGAAAACATGCAGCTTGCTAATCACTATAGTAAGCAGGGAGTTGAGGCACAGATTTTTTTTCTTATTTTTAGATCTCTATGGCTACTCTATTCAAAACAAAAGATTCAGTTTAATTTAATAGATAATCTCTCACTGACTAGTCAAGTGTTCGACATATCTGAAAATAATTCCCTTATCTGAAGTGAAATATGAACTTTGTACCTCCATATCAGATTGCTCTTTGTAGCTGGTGGGGTCTCTTTCAGTACTCACATTATGTAGCCATTTACGCTGCGAGAAGCAGCACACTAGGACGATGGTTTGCTTTACATCCATATCACAATCAACACTTGTATGGATGACTGCTTAGAATTCAAGAGAAGTAGGAACTGGGGCACGAACCAGCCTTTTTGTTCTGCTCGTCTGAGTAAGTTTATTCCCTCAAGGCTACAGAAATGTTGAAGACGTTAAGTGTTCACTCAGAACAGAAGTTCTGTAGGCTGCATGGGGGCAGAAACTACCAAGGAATGTTTCGTATCAAATTTACACCCAACAGAGTGAGGATGAGTAATTGTTAGGTGAGAAGTTGCAATAGCTTTTTGTTAGCAGTTCTGAGTTCAGCAACAAGATATTATCTAAGACCCAATGGAGATCTGACTAGGTGACTCAGAAAATTAGTAATGGCTTATACAATCATTTCTAGGTCAACAGTTTGTATATATTGAACTTTATTCTGGTAAATCATCAGTAGCTGATGACTCTTCTGTGGTCTTTGAATTGTTGTTCTATATTTGTTTTAGTGAATGGACTACTTAAAATAACTGCCATGGCAGGCCTTCTTTGGCATAGCTGCTCATTACTGCAGTAGAAACAGAGACCTGCCTGGAATGGAGGATAGAACTGCTCTATCAGCCCTAGAAGCAGCTCTTTCAAAGCAGAAATGACAGGCTGTAGTGTAATATGGAAAAGGTAAAACAGAAGTTTTAGATCATCTGAGACAACTGAACTGTCTGTTCTGATACTCCCTATGAAAAACTTTAATTCATCAAATTTCCCCTGAATCGACCTTGGTATCTTGTGTGACAGCCCTAAAGACACTGAGATCCAGAATCACCTTTGTAAGATGCCTTTTCCTCTCAGCTGGCTACTGAAGAATGAGGGCTTTTTATGGTGAGTGCATTATTAAAATGCTTGAACCTGGATGGAAAAAATTCTGGTCTGAATCTGAAGAATCACGTCACTACCTTTAGTTGCTTATCTCCACATTTCATCCAGTGCTTTTTCACTTTCTCTCCAAGAGTTGCATACCTCACTTCTAATTGGAATTCTCTTGTCTTTAGCTTGCAATCCCCAGTTAAGATTGTGTTTTCCTGAGAGTTTGGATAAACTTTTATCGTCAAGCATTGCCTGTCTGTAAAAGTTACTATGAATCATAGGTCCACCTATAAGGGCCACCCACTTCTACTTACACATTATATATGGACAGACATTTTAGAAATTGTATTTCTGCTTCTTTATTTACACTTAGAATTTCCATGCAAAGGCTTAAACTAAAAGAATCAGATAAGACATTTCTCTTGCATTTAGATTACCTCTAGATGCATCTTCTGCCCACAAAACAGACTCAGTCCAATGTTTTCTGAAGACTAAGGAGTTTTTTTTCACAGCATATTAATTATACACATGTTAAATCAGGTTTTGACATGACTGCAGGAAATCATGTTTTCTACTCTCTTTGCAGTAGTTTCCATGTATTTTTCATTCCAGTGAATTCTTTTTTATTTCAGTGGGGCTCAAAGAGTACCTTTGCAATCTCATGAACACAATATATTTACTAAATCATTAATGCAAAACATGTTTCAAAAACATGGTAAGTTTTTCAAAATACATTTTCAGAGGGGATAAGGAGACAGCATTTTCTTCAAAACTTGTTGTTAGAAAGAAAATCACAGGGTGGTTCTGTACAACTGCACAGGACAAAAAGGTGTCAAAAATCAAGACTTTTATATGCCACTTCAAAATTAAAAAGGAACAATAACTTCATCCCCAGTGTTATTCCTCTTCATCCTCTCTTTCTCTAACAGAAGAATTCCTGCTGGTTTCTTCCTTGTGGAGGTTAGTGTTGAACCCACCCTTACCCCCACTCTCTTTGAAAATGGAGAGACTCTCTTGATTCTCAAGAAGAGTTCATTACAAAGCACTAATGTGACTGATGTGTTTGTCCAGATACAGGTGGAAAAGGGCAAAAATAAGCATTTGGGCAAATATAAAACCTCAAGAAATAAGATGACAGTTGAGTTTCTAATAGGAAAAAATGGAGAGAGTAATTGAAACTAAAGATACAGTGTAAACCTGTTTCCCATATCTTACACCTGTGGAAGGGCTGCATTTATTTCCTTGATTTCACCTTGAGTTGTTGCTATAGATTGGGGATAATTTTAAATAATGTTTTTAAGATATTAGGTACCTTCAGTTATATTGAATCATGCAGAAATAAGATATTGTTGAAGGGGGAATTTTTTTGCTATTAGTGTTCAAAAAATTATGTTTTTGAAGTTTTTGAGATGCTTTACTGTATTTCTGTGATAACTGATGTTTGGATCATCTTAGCAGCAAAGCTGGGTTTTGTGCACATTTCAGGGTATGTATGTTCTAAATATGTGTGCATGTTTACATTTTAATACTGATTACAAATTTCAGTGTTTATTGAAGTCTTTGAAACTGAATTTTTTTTTTTTTTTAAAGGAATAGGTAACATTTAGGCAATAGTATTTAACTGAATCAATGGAGTAAGAAGTAATGGGAAAGTCTGATTTTCACTCTTAGGAGTACTTCTGATACTGGCTTGTCTCATACAGATAGCCTAGGGAAAATGTCCAAAGACCACCACCTACCTTGGCAAAAACCCTCAAGCAAACTAAACTGGTCTAGATTTAAATTCTGATGGCATTGGGAAGTGCCAGCTCAAAACCAGTGTATCACCCAACCCTCACTCCATACTTTACCTTGATTTGGGTAATGGGTCCATGAGCATCTGCTACAGGAACGAATTTGATTAATCACTCCATCAACACTGATGCTCTAGTTACTTTTTGGTGCTACTTACAGGAATTGGGAGAACAGAAGTTTGCCCACTTTTGAAATGAAATTCACAGTGGCCTTCAGGCAGTAATATGTTAGAATTACATCTAAATACAGGAAGCTAAGCGAAACCACAGTTTGTAATTCCTCTTTCTCAGCAAATGTATAAATTTAAATACAAATGCATTCCTAAATAATGATGCCTTTGTTAATTTGAGCTGCAATGAAGATGACAGGTTTTAATGAGTGGTGTGATTTTCCTCCCTCCAAATGCATTTTTCAAATCACTTTATTTTTCGTTGTTCACTAAGCTGTACTGGAATTCAAGAAACTGTAGACATCTTCCAGATAGAAAAAAGATTTTTTACAAGCAGAATATTTGAAGTTTGTTTGCTTTTTTCCAGTCTGCTTTTAAGAGTCTTAGTGGATAGAGATAAGGCAACTTTTCTCCAAAAAACTATTCTATATTCTAGTAGAAGCAACTTTGACATGTTTTTTTTTCTTCTCAATTTTGTCACACTGATATCAGTTTTCCAGACATTAAAGTGGCAAGTAGGGTAGCCTGTAAATTCTTACATAGGCTTAACAGCTGAAAGAGTTCTTGCAGCATCCAGACCTTTAGCCTAATAGTCTACAGAAGTATGGAAGTTGTGTAGAATGTCAGATTCCGATTTTCTTATGCCATCCGTTTACCAACCTACATGGTGGAAGTTCCCTGTGAATGAGTCTTGTTAGTACAGCACTTAAGAGATCATACTTTAAGAAGTGTTTATTACTACTTTTTTCACATATTTTATTTTGTCAATTGGGTTAAGTGAACACGGTTTCTTGCTCACAACTCTGCTTCATTAGTTGTCTTTTGTTAGACCAGTAACTAGAACTGGAGCCTCTTTGGGTCTGTATAAACCTATTTGACTACAATGTTGGACCATTAACTCAACAACATTTTCCCTCCTGACTAAAACTCCTGGGCCACACTGTACATGACAACACCCTGTGTCACAGTTTGTGGCTGCTGTGAACCCCTCTTCCCTGGAAATTAATCTATTGTCTCTGACATAAAATAAGTTTAGAAAGTAGCATATGGAATACAATAGAAACATCTCTCCAGAAAAAAACATCATAAAACAAAGCAACAAAAACCCTCCAAACCCCAAGAGAAGTGTGGGAATATTCAGAATGTATGCAAAATACATTTATTTTCCCTTAGTATTTTGCACACACATGCTAAGGTATGTTTACATCAGTCAAATTCCTCAGGACTAATTTAGACAACTAAGAAATGATCAGACACGAAGATCTACTCTGCTGTTACAAGAATGTTGTTCACATGTTTTTGTTTAAATGGCTCTCTTTTGTTCAGAGGCACCACAGTAGTTGTCAAAGTAGTCCATTTCACTATTTTCTACCTATAATTTACCTTCTGTGAGCAGTGCTGAGATCCTTCATAGAGTAGTGAGATCTTTAATTTTACTACATACCTGAAATGCAGGTTAGTGCAATAAGTGACTGGCTGAGATGTGTGCACAAGGTACAAATTATGTTTTCTTTTGCACTTTTGTGAAGACTGCAAAACAATTTCAACCTGAAAAAAACCCAGAACCTAAACCAACCCCCACATACATCTTTGACTTATAAACCAAAATTGCACTTGCCATTTTGACTTCTTTATGAATCACTTAGCGTTTTTGAGGCTTGATGTACTTCTGTTCATATCACAGGCAAACTTTTCATGAAGTTGCCCATTTCATACTAGAGCTGCAGTTCTGGCCTCTTCCTGTTCCAGAGGAAAGAAAGATTATTTTTTCCCCACATTTTAGTCCTCAAGAGTCCAAATTTTATGTCCTTTTTCTGAAAAATTTGTCATTTAGTGGGGTATTAAAATTATTCTATTTTCTTTGAGAACCTTATAGAAAGTAATTTTGAGTTAAGGAGAAGGGGAGGAGCCTGTGCTTCAGAAAAGACAGGCTCTTCGCATGGGAGGCAGCTCTTACAAAGGGCATGTTCCATTTGGCTTGTTTCCTAGGTATGAGATGAAACAAGCCATGTTGCTTCAGGCGGATGAAAGCTGGGAAGGAGATGGGGGTTGGTTCTGACCCCAGTTCCTACTTGTCAAAAATGTGTGATTTTTTTCTCTATTTAAATATATTATAAAGAGCAGAGGGGGGGCGGGTGAAAAATGGAGGAAGAAAGCCAAAAAAAGTCAGCTATTTTCTGGCAGGTTAGCCATCAAGTCTCATCATGAGAATGACTATTATGGTACGATACCAACCCTGCAATGTGGAATGCAAAAATGCCTTTTACTGAGAGTGTCCGATTTGTTTTAAAGGGCCTGTGTGCAAAGAGGCTCTCCAGGAAACTGTTTAATACTGCAATCTTAAGGCAAAATATTTTATTTTAACTGGAACTTTGTTCTTCAACATTAACAAACTTTTAACACTACCTTACGGAGCAGATTATTAAAAAGCAAAATGGGATATATGTATATCCCATCTGAGCTTCATTTCTGATATAATATTAAAAAGCAAAGTGTTCAGACCTACCACAGGATGGACAGCACTTCTTTCTGAGAGAGGTCTGACATTAAAAACTGCAGGGTCAGACCCCAAGCCTATCAGATTACCATTGTTCACTAGTTGTATTCAATAGTCCTTATTCAATGAGGTGCGCCAATCTCAGCTGGTATCTGAACTACAACTTTAACAAGTAACTGGGGAAGAATGTTATTTGCTCTGAATACAGTTCCCTCCTGGGAGAGATCTAGGTTAGTGCTTTATAATCCTTTTGTGTCTAGGGTTCAGGCTGTCTTTGCTTGAAGAAAATTTCTGCAGAAGTCACTAGCATTAAGCTTGTAACTTAAGAATTAACATAGTTATATTTAACATATATATCTTGAAAGCCTGTGCAAATTGTCAAGATAACAAGATGAAAAAATCTTTATTCTGAGAGAGATTTTCTTCACAAAAAATCTCAGTGTTGCGTGTCATCTTTGTCTCTTGTCACTTTATGTTCTGTATCTTATTCTTTGTATAAAATAAGCAATCCCAGAGAAGTCATTAGGAAGTAGGAATATTATAAATGTTTGGCTAGAGCCAGAGTTTGCAATTTTATTGCTGCCTGCTAGAGGTGTGAGAAATGAAAACTTTGCCCAAACTCAAGCACTGTAGGAAAATGTTGATAGCTGAGCATATCCATTTTAATTACAGTGTGTTCTGCTGTGTAATTTCTTGCAAACTCTTCATGTATTTGCTTCGTTCTCTATCTACCTGCAACTTGAAGAGAAAATACTGGAATTTGGTGTAAAGATATGATAAATGGTTAAATACTGTCAGTCAGAAAAGGAACTACCAAATATGGCTAGAATAGATTTTCTACATATCCATCACCAATAAATTTGGTTTTATCACTCACTTAAATTTTATCACTCACCTTAATTGAGTAATATGTCTCACAAAACTCAGTATCATCAATATTATTAAATTATATCTTTATCAGGTGGATTATAACATCTTAGCGGTATCAATTGCTTTTGAGAATTTAAGCTTGTTCTATGCAAAGGTTCTCCGGTTATGCTAAGCCTTGGAAATGTTGCAGTCATTTGCATTTGGTATGACTACTTCTTTTATCATAACTTAAGAAAATTAATCAGTATCACAAAGTCAATACTTTTAGCAGAAGTTCTACTTGCTTTCTGAAACTCACATTAGAAAAATAGGTGACTAATTATCAGAAAAAAATAGTTCTATGGTACATTTCCAAATTCTTCAAGAGATATCTAGTGCATCCATTTAACTTCTTGATGCTGAAAATCAGTTCAAACTTCTGAAGCTCAGACTGAATCTAAAATTCCAGGCACTTGGGAAAGTAACAAATTAGATATGCTCATATATTAGTCAGAAGTCCTATTTAATAAAAAGACAAACAAAAGATTATAATAATATGAATAAGTAATATGCATCCAAATAAATGTGCAAATCTGAGCATTAGTTTTGTAAGATGATAGAACGAAAGTCATGCAATTAAGTACAGAGGTAAAAAACAACTCCTCCAAAATTCCTGGGAAGAAAAATACCTTTGTCAGAAAGGTTTTTCTTCTCCCAAGCTTTTGATTAATCTCATCTTTCAATCCAAATATGGCTTTAGTAATCTCTAGGAATACTTTTATATGTGGATTTCAGTTCATATTTTTTAGCATTAATATTACTTAAATCTCCATATTTTTTTGAATCCATGTTCTCTGGAAAATTAGAAAATGCCCAAGTAGGATTAGTCTTTCAAAAAATTAATACTGTTTTTTTCCAGATCCATAAAAACATGACAGAGGTTTTTTTCTGCTTTTAAGTCTATTGTATCTGTGTAATAGGTACTGGTTAATAACAAAATGTTGTCTCTGCCACATGTCTAGGGGACATCAGACACCACAGCTTGTGTACTAGAGCCATGAAGAGGTACCATATCTGATGGAAAGACGAATTCCAGGTTGAATGGTAAAGGCATGCTATAGTTAGTCAGAAATCTCACTAACTACTTTTTAATTATGGCTCCTCCGCCTATCAACTGCGTATCATGGAATGACTTAACTCCAGACTTAAAAGGCACTTTTGAAGCTCTGACACACAAGGCTGAGTGAGTGTAAATACCAAAAGTAGTTTCCAAGCTGTATGTGATTGACATTCTGCTGCTGTAAACCAACACAGAAAGGTTCTCAAGGGGACATGCCTCGGTAAGGCACTACTGATCACTGGAGTGCCTGAGCAAGGACCAGAGGGGAGGCTAGAGAGGTCGGGTCTAGTACACAACTGGGTCAGACAGAGCAGCTGGATCTCTGGAATGCCAGAGAAGGTGGTCAAGATAGAAACAAAGAGAAATCAGATGATAGTGTTCACTCTGGAGAATGCAGCTGGGCAGGGGGAACTGGATGCAGTACTTCGTGTGTTTGTCTTCTCCACAAAAGCCTTCAAAAAGTTTAGGAATGGCTGTGCTATACTTCTTCCTTAAAAGAAATACAGGGAAATAGATTAGTTTTCTCACAAAGTATGGAAGCAATCCTCTGCATCCCTTACCTCTGCATAAACACTATGTGCTGGTGCTCGTTAGATAAGACTTCTTTAGCCTATCTGAAGAGAAGGCTATCTTCTACACTTCTGTAGAAACTATGGAAGATGCTGCCACGATTATGATCAAAGACTTCTTCCCCTTCAAAAGAAGAAAGTAATACTTGTGGTAATACTTATGATCTCTTTATTTTCACATGAGGGTCAATCGTAATGAATGAGAAAAAAGATGATATCTAGAAGTTGTTTTTGCTAAACTGCTAAAATCTTGACCTAGAATATTGACTTATATAGTTGTGAGGATATACACTTTTATTATTCACTAAATATATTGCAATATGGTTGCATCCTTGGACACATAAAGCAGTTTTAGTTAATTAATGAAAAAGAGAGTGCACATCATCTTTTCTTTTTACGTGACTTTATCATGAAACAAGATTAGATAGTTAAAGTGGTCTAGGTCCTTTCCAATTGAAAGACAAATGGAATTCTTGACTAGAATTACATGTGCAGGATATATGTGCCACTCTGTGTGTGCAAGTCTGTGTCAGGCAGAATATCAAACCACTAAACTCTTGAGGTAGCTCAATAAAATTACAAATATATTGGCTCTCGATATAATCTTTCCTTAGATGAGAATGTATTTCTTTAGTTTGCTTTCCTTGCCTACATCTGTCACCATGGATGTAGAAGGTTGCCTGTATACTTGACTTCTAAGTGAACCTGGTGATTCCTTTTTCATATACTGAAAGCTATACATAGAGATAGACATTCAACTATGACAATCAACAAACTAAGCACAATAAACCAGGCTTTCAATATTAATGTAGACAGCAAAGCAAGATCCAAGATTCAAGTGTTCTCATTGCATGTTTCAGATGAAAGGCTTGGAATATCTTATATATCAGAGACTGGGACACAGCCCTTTGTAGATACCTGATACTGTGCCCACAGGGGTAATATCTGAGCCACCTGCATCTTACTTCTATGTTTCAAATCTTTGTTGGTCACAGAACAGCAAAGGAATAAGAGCAACCAGACTTGAAAGGAAAAGAGGGAGTCAGCTGCAAATGACAACGTTATAAGGAACTGTCTTAGCTATAGCATTTTATCAGAAGAATGGAGAAGTTTCAGCATCCTCCTCTCAATACCACCGGCTGTGTCAGAGACTGTCTTATGGCAAAGACAGTCTTTGCCATCAAGGTCTTTGCAAAACACTGCTTACAGTGAAAGTCTCTGTGGGAGTGGGGAAACTGAGGGAATAAAAAAGAGTCTACTGCATTGATACAGTCACCACAACTAAATCTGCTCCTAGGTTGCACTTTCTCATCATGTACCTCAATCACAACGTGGTCCAGGCAAAGGAAAAATGGATTTTAAATTCTAAGGAGATGATGTCTTCTAGTGACTATGTATTTTTCTCTCGGTTTTTCAAAAATAAGATTTCCCAAAAGTTATAACTCCTGTTGTATTTTTGACTGAAAACTACTGTCATTTCTCTTCAGATCTAGAAGAAAACTAAAGCTGATGCAGAAAGAACTGAAACTAAATTTTAGAGGATGGTACAGAATATAGTTGAGGTTTGTTGTATTTAGCATTTTCAGACAAAACTGTCTGAGCATATCCACTACTCTGTTGACAAGGGAGAGAAGGATGTTATTTTTATGCTATACGTTTTTTAGGTACAATGGTGCGCGTTTGAGAGGGTGGGAAATTCTAGAGGCACTTCATAGTACAGTTAAATAGATATTTCACTGTTACTTTGCTTCCCTTGCACTTCCTTAGATCTCTTAGTTTGAACCCATACGAGGCTAGCCACTGTAACAATTTCTCAAAGTTATTAAGCAAGCTTGGTATCACTGTTACTCTCCAGCTTCTCAGCTGTACTTCCAGCTGATCATCATGATAACCGTGCTCATACGGTACAGGGTCTTTTGTAGCAGAATAAAACTGTTTTTGTAACAGTGTTGCTGCTGTACAGCCAGGCGCTAGACCCCAAAAATACACCTAGGGCTGCTTTCCCTGCCCTGCGTGTCCTGTGTGACCTAGTGCTTGCGAAGGGTGTCACTTTGCATGGCTAGCTGTAGGGCAAACACCTATGCTATGTTTTGTCTGCTCCTTAAATCAATGTTGGAGACGTTTGTTCTAACACTATAGAGTAAAAATAGTCCCAAAGTACCCAAAACACACACTGGAGAAAGAGAACAAAAATACAACATAAATAGTGTGTGCAAGTAAAAAAAGAAAAGAGTGATTAACAATACCTAAAACAATGGCAAAATTTCTGGTAACCAAAATCAGAACGTGAAGATTGTTTTGTATGTTGCCCCTGGAGATTAATTAGAGTGGCATGTGTATATTCTGAAAAGTAGACTATTGCTCAATGCAGTGGCTCTCCACTGCACCTACTTGAGTGAGATATTATAATGTAGACACCACCATCTCTTAAAATGTTTAATGATTCATGAGAGATGATGTGCTTGTGAATTTTGTTAAAGAGCTAAAAAATCAAGAAATATTAAGAGCACTATAATTATTAATAAGATTAAAATTTTTGCTTTTTTTTTTTTAATAAATACATATAGTCATTCAATATTGTCAGATATCTAGTGGCTTGTTGATGCTACAGTGGTGAAATTACACTTTTGGCTGAAAGGAAAAAAAATCTCCAGAAATCTAAAAGCAATGGAAGCTGAAACAGTTAAAGTGAGTACTAAGTATAAAGCACTAGCAAGAAAAAGAGTAACCTCCTATTTTTCACTTAAGAAGCAGTTGATGTAATAAATAATTTTTTTGGTCTGTTCTTTATTCCTATATTTTGAAATGCTAATTCTGTTAGTATCCTACTGAATTAGAGGAAAAGTAGCCATACACACAACGCAGATGTGGGTTTGTCCATGTGAAGACATTCAAAAAACTTTACCATGTGAGTGAATCTGCAGAAATACCTTACACTTGCATTAAGAAATCAAAAGATCTCTGTGGGAAGAAATACCAGTTTGACTCTGAATGTTAACAAATGCTACGGCTATTACATATTTTAACTTACATACATGCCTAGATTTAGGCTTTAGTGAGCTTGAATTAAAGTTCCTAACAGTTCTAATGCCAACAACCATAAAACTTAAAAATCTTACTTTTGGGGTGCCAAACAATGGTGTAAAAAATTCTACAAAGGTAGAAAATCATTTGAAATGTTATAATGTAAATTTCAGTCTCCTTTGGCATTAAAGATCACTAAACTGACTTCACACCCTCATGTCAGTTTTTCTCACTAGGCCTAATTAACTCTTACTTTAGGAGGAAAACCCATCACCATTCCACTATGTCCTCTAGTTAGGCTTTGGACTGGGGGGAACAGGATGAAGAATTAAGCAACAGAGACTCGCAGATATTATAGGTTCTATAAGCTGTTTTCCTAACTCTTTTGGACAACCGATGCAATAAAATCAAATAGAACAAATGCAAATAGAATGCTTTAGTATTGGGATGGAGTGTGTTCAATGCCACTAGGGCCAAAGTCGTCTAAGAAACCAACATCATCTGTTTTCTCCCTTCCCAGATGTTTCTTCACTTTGAATTGTTTGTTCATTCTCTAAGAGATCCCTTATTAATCCCTTCTGAAATACTTTGTTATTTGTTACTCAAAATGGTGTTATTGGGAAAAAAAAAAACCTATGAAAAAAATACTTTTTTAATACCATTGTTTCTTGAATTCCAAATTCCACTTTAGAAAAATGCACAAAAGAACACAGACAATAATAGGGCATACAAGGCTTTTCTAAACCACAACTGTGGAAGGATTTCATGCTTTTTGAACAATTGTATGCTAATCCTAATTCTAATCCCATAAAGCTTCCGTAATCCCATAACCTACTTCAGACATGGTTAATCAAGCAGGATCATCTTTTCATCTCAGGAAGAGATTTATAGAATAAGGAAATTAAAAATTTCATATAAGCAAAATTACTTTCTCTTCTTGTATCTGCTTATGTATTTTCCTGCCTGTTTTCCAATACTTTTGGAGCGTTACTAAAACAAAAATATTTAAAAGTTAATTGTAGTAATGTTTTAGGATCTGAGAAAACTGTCTGGAAAGATAGGGAAGTATAGGCAATTTTCATTCATGGGCAATAGGATTTTTTTCTCCCCTTCAAACTTCTAATGCATCTGAACATTTTTAGTGCCAGCACACTAGAAAACAGCAAAAAGATGGGTGACCTCATTTATTATGGCAAGTCTCGCTTCCTGTGTTGGTTGTTTCTTCTTGAAGTGACAAAAGTCCTTTACTCAATCTTCATAAAGGAAAAGCTCAGCTGTGCCTGAGTTAAGAACTTCTGTGTTTCAGGCTATGTTCTAGAATTTTAAACCCTGGAGTTGAACTAATGGTGAGAGAGATAAAGAAATGTCTTGTGCTGCTCCTAAACAATATTTTAACAATTTTTTCAGTGTACGATCCAGGCTTCTGAAGGTTCTCTTCCATGGGTTCAGGCTGAAGTAGTGAGCATGCCAAGGAAAAACATACACCTTTTTTTTTTTTCTTGTGATGTGAAGGTGTCTTTTGAACTTTCTTGAATTGGAAACATAGGAGTTCTGCATATAGGCCAGTATCAGAAGAACGAGACAATCTGGATTGTTCTGAGAAAGGCTTTGAAGGCAGCCACAAAAGTGGCTGCCAGTGAGTGGCACCAGTGGGTGTCTGTGGTTGGTACTATTTAGCATGGGTGAGTGGAGCTGGGCTTTGTGAGCACATAAAGATACAATTTTCTTTCAGTCGTCTCAAAGCTATGATAAATGAAGAATTACATGCCTGAAGAAGACAGTACTCAATCTAGGTGCTCTGTTCTGAGCTATGATGCACGAACACTCAATCCTGATAACTACAAATAGTCTACATGTTAAAATTTAATTTTGAGCAAAGATTTTAATGCCCCTAGTGCCGAAGTGTCTGCCTCAGCTCCACTGACATCGAGAGGCTAACATACCTCATAAATTCTCTGTGGTGTCAGTCAGACTAAATTTTATAAACGTGTATTTTAAACTATCTCTTGCGCTCACATGACTCAGCACAATAACCAAGATCATTCAAATGGAAATAAATTTTTTTAAATCCCGGTATTATTTTATGTTTCTTTTATTTCTTTTTTTTCCATGCAACTTGGTATTTATTGCCAGGAAGCGGCAATAATTCAATAATTAATTTTTGGTTTTACTTACTGTGTTAGGATTTATACTAGAATCAAAAAAGTCCTCAAGCAGTAGCCTATGCTGACTAAAAGAAGGTTGTTCTCTTCTTTCCTCTTGGTGTATTTGGACCAAAATTCCAATAGATTAGAAAGGCAGAGGGTGAATGTGCTGGATTGACCTTTTCTGGCTGTCAGGTGTCCACCAAACCACTCTATCACTCCCTTCTCCATCAAAAACCCAGAGAGAGAAAAATACAATGAAAAGTTCACAGGTCAAGTTAAGAGCAAGGAGAGAGCACTCACCAGTTACCCTTGTGGGCTAGACTCTGCTTGAGGAAATTAATTTAATTCATCACAAATCAGAGCAGTATAATAAGAAATAAGAACAAATCTAAAATCACCTCCTTTCTTCTAGGGTTCAGCTTCACTCCTGCCTTCTCTTCAGGGTCCTGCCAGGGACTGTCTTGCTCCAACACAGTATCTCCCACAGGGTCACAGCATCCTTCTGTGTGTAGTCACCTTCTCCAGTGTGGGGTCTTCCATGGGCTGCAGGGTAACCTCTGCTCTGGCACCTGGACAATCCTCTCCCTGTCCTTTTGCACTGATCTTGGTGTCTGCTGAGCTGTTTCTCTCTCATATTCATTCCTCTCCCCATGCTGCTTTGCAAAGGGTATTTTTAACCCTCCTTAGACATGTTGTCCCAAGGCTCTACAACCTCTGATGGGCTCAGCTTTGGCCAGTGGTGGGTCCGTTTTGGAGCTGACTGGGCTGGTTCTGTCAGACATGGGAACAGCTTCTGGGATTTTCTCATGGAAGCCACCCTTGAAGCCTCAGTGCTATGAAAACCATGCCAAACAAACCAAAAACAGTGAACAAGAATTAAAATAGGTTAAAAAACCTCTAAATGTCAAGACAATAAGGAGTCAAGGAAGAGTCAGTTGAATTACTTCCTGTCTTAAAGCACAAATGTGAAAAATTTGGGTTATTTTCCTTCTTATTTAAGTGACGCATAGTGATTCAATAAGTGAAATATGGGGTTTTGGGGTACAATATATTTTTTTCAGAAAATAATTAGGGTAAATATAACTTGAACAACAGCTTAATGTTAGATTTTAGTTTTTACTCTTAAAAACCATGCACATTATTGCTATAATCAGTTATAGATTTACTGTCTGGATAAAGAATACATCATAGCAAGATTGACAAGGATGTTAGAGACCATCCAGAAAAAAGGGAGGAATACTAGAATAAATTTTAGCTGGAATACCCTTTACTTTTGTAAATAACCTGAAGTCCTAATCTAGTGTTTTAGGTAGAAGGTCACAGAAGTACTCAAACATTAAATATACCACTTATAAGATTCTCAGATAAAGTTTATGAACATGTGTAGGAGGTTTACATCATAGAAAAGATGTTTACCACGCATATAGCATGTCACAGAAGAATTTATCAGAGTTAAAGAAGACTGTAAAAAACTGAAGTATTTTGGCCAAAGCATTCACTATGTTCTTTGTGGGGGAGGGGAGGAATTTGTGCTGAGGTTATTTGTTTGTTTGTTTGGGCTTTTTGGTTTGTTTAAGGGTTTGTTTTTTTTTTTTAGCAGAGAATGCAATCAGTGGCTCTGAAACATATTTTGAACTTAACCCGGCTTCACCACATTATGTATTCAGGGAAATTGGAAAATTTAGAGTATTTATTTTTAACACTTTCTATTGAAATATTTTGCTTTCTAGACTTTAGGTAAAATAAATTTTAAAAATCCTTGTTCTATCTTGTGAACTCCTAGCAGTTATTTGGACTGTTAAAAACAGCCCAGGCTTAAATGATGTTTTGGTTTCACTGCTGAACAAAGCCTTCTTTCCACTGCTCTAGAACTGCCCCCAGAGCAAAAGCAGTTGTTACAACTATTCCAACTGTGCTTGCAGTAGTTGAAAATGGTTCTAGGCACTTTGGTTTAGATCAAAGCATGATCAAATCAGGTATCGTAGGAGGGGGGTTAGAAGCCATTGTGTGCCACTTGAATATGGATAGCTGCTATTCAGGTTTATTTATGAGTGCAGTCCTTTATTATCTAATGCTTTGTCTGCACTTGCATATTTTATGGACTTACAGGAGACAAGGCAGGAGAGAAGTAGACTTTAAGTCTCAAGGCTGTTGAGGCTGCAAAACTCAGACAAGGTATTAGCTCTGAGCTGGAGCTATGCCTTTGCTAACAGGTAAGCAGCAGCTCAAATCACTGAGGCGAAGGTTTATTACTTCTTCCCTGCCTTCACTGGGTTTACATGGTAAAGATAAGGTCTCTAAATTTAGGGTTTTGTAAGATAAGAGCAAGTGATACCTTATAGGCTGATACGTGTATGACTTTTGGTACGTGCTACAGATTACTGTTTGAGCTAAGGACCAGTCACCTATTAACCTGCTGCTGGTTACACGGGCTCCAGATTGATTGCTGACAAGATTTTTCCGTTTGGAGGGAAAAAAAGAAAGCAGGACACTACCCTTCTTTTCTAGTTCTGAAGAAACACAAGCACACAAAACAAATCCTACGGCTATGCTAAAAAAAGCTGAAACTTGCCTGTAATACAGACTTCAAGTGTATTTTGCTGCGGGTTATGAACATTTGTAATCACTAATTAACTTAGCTATGAAGATAAAAACTGTTTTGTCAACACAGAGAGTTTCACTGACAAGTGGGGAAAACTTCGGGTGGGTCATAACATGCAGCTCTCAAAAAAGTTTTTGCTGGTGTGGGATAAAGTTCTACTTGTCTATACTGGCAAAATGCTTGTAGTATAGTCATCTGATAAATCATACATGAAAGAAAATGATAAGAGGGAATGTTTGTGTGCACACACTACAGAGCTGTGCATGTTGCAGTGCAGAGCTGTGAATGTTGCATTTCAAGTTAGTATTTATACTTTTTGGATGAGTAACAAAGTGAAAGGGTTTATGGGGAGGGGATAAAAAATATTGACTTAGATTTTACTTAGAGGTAATTCATGGTATTAAAAAATTATATGCTTTTGGAATATTTATGGTATTTCATATAGACAGTGAAATATCTTTCTGTCTCTGAAAATACTAGGTACTCTCTCTTCACACACTGGCTGGGAAATGTGAGAATTATGTAAGCTTTGCTGTTGTTAACACTCAAGTTTACTGAGTGAAACTGTGTAATAGTTTCAAAGAAAGAAAATAGTTAAACGGTTTCTAGAGAAAGGGTAGGGTTATATCAGAATTATGCATACTTTTTAATCTACGTAAATTTTTATCACTATATTTACAGAGTTTCAAAATGGATGTGATAGGCCACAAACCAGAAGGGGACGATACAGCTAATATTTTCATACTGGTTGGGGTAGGCTGGAATAATTTATGGGCTGAGAGAGTGACAAAAGATGTAACTTGCATCACTTTGTTCTCACTCATTTATGCATCAGATATGAGCCTTGGACCAAAGACTAGTTTGTTACGTAAAATCTGTTCTAAAGACTCTACCCAACACTACCATCAATAATTTTGCTTTTGTTGTTTCTTTTCTGATTTGAGCCTTTGCAGCAGGCTGGTATGTATAAACTCACTTGCATCTTGTGTTATTCAAGTTCTTAATATGGCCTAGATATATAGAAGAAATGTGGGAACATAATGTTACTTACTGGAAAGAGCATTGATGTTCTTATTTATATCACTGCATGGGAAGAAAAAGTTCAGTTAAAGTAATGAATACTCCACAGTATGACACCTCAGTGACCCCAAATTATACACAACAAAGTTTATGGGTGAACCTGTGAAAAACTGGGGGNCGCATGGGCATGTGGGGGGGGGGGGGGGGGGGGGTGGGGAGACAGCTAGATGTAGATTTATAATCTGCCATAAAATATTACAGTGTATTGAAGGAAGAGGGTATATGTGAATATTTAACTCTTCTTTTGTAACTACTCTGATTACGGAGATATTTACATATTTGCACATTTTGTTTTCTATGTCTGGAAATAGGTTAGTGATGAGTGATCTGGTAGAAAAAAGATGGAATGTTTTTCTAATCATTTTATCTGAAACAGCTGATTAGAAATGCTTTAGATATGGTTTCATTTGAGTGTGCTGATCCCATTGGTTTACAGGAAATATTTACTGGAGGAATCAGTTTTCTCTTAGTGGTGTGTGTTTCAAACTTTATGAATTGAATTGTTAGGGAATGGCAAATTGACTACGGGGAAATGGGAAAAGCAGTTATAGGATTGATGTGCTGCAAGTAATAGCACTTTTAAGATACTTACATACATGAAAGAATGACATTATTTCCCATCCATTTTTTTAACTTCTGCTAGGACATGAGATTCAATTGGTACCTTTTATGAAGCAATGAACTGATAATCACTAAAATGAATACTTAAGAATAGGTGCAGCCTGAACTCTGATCCGAAGCCTTGTAAAATGAATTTCTGTTTCCACATTCAGTGGACCTTGGATTAAGTTTAAAAGTACTGTAAGTTTGAGAAATATCATACAAACTGCATCAAAAATGTCTTCATGAAGCTGTAATTCACTTTTGGGGCTTCCAAGTTCTGCTTCTGTCATGGAATTGTGTGCTGCTATATCCTGTGACTGCTCAGCTTCTTGTCACAGTTTCAGGGACATACACAATAGGACACAAGGGGTTGCCCTACACTGCCATCACAATGTTTTGGGATAGTGACAGCTCAAATTTTATTATTATGGGCTTCCTGGAATTTATTAGTATAGATTGTCTATACCACAGTGTTAAGGGCTGTATCAAACATCAAAGGAACTAAGGAGGTCTCTTTATCTGTCTCTTTATTCACTCTATTTTAAAGATAATAAATACATCTCTTGTCAATTTATTTATAGGATTTAACCTCGCTCATAAAGGGAAGATATTAACCTAATGCTGTTACAGTCAAAATAGAAGTTATTAATGTCTCATGTCCAATTATCTTCAGACTTTGATTTATATATTCAAACCTATTTCTATGTCATACCAACTATATGGATTTGAAATAGCATACCTGTTGTTTGTTTTTATTCCTCTATGGTAATTTCTCAAAAATGGTACTATATACATTCCTTTCACTGAATATGGGTAAACAAATATGTTTAAAAAAACCCAAAAAGATCAAACAGGCTTTTTAGAATAGTGAGGATGAACATTATTGGCCTGCCATCTCTCTTCTCATTATATACTGCTTTGGAAGAGTCCAGAGAAAGAGATTGGAGGAAACTCCAGTCTCAACCATGTTTAGTCCTGATGCAGGGTCCACATCAGCCACTGTCCTCTGGATGATCTCACACCTTCCCAGGGCCCCTTCTCTGGTTCCAAGGCAGGAGGCTGCCCTGGGAGGCCTCCAACTCCCCATCACCAGCTCTGCCCCCACCACATCTCAGGAATGAGGTGATACTCTTCTGGCTACTCTTCTCTAATAGCTTTACCAGAAGTGAAACAGAATGGAAAGTACCTGAGATTTCTGAGCAAAGAGTGCTCCTTATTTTAACAGCGTTCTATAAATATTTTATTAAATCTGGGTTCTCTATTATGTTGTGAACCCTGGGAAGAAAGTTCCTGCAGAACTGAGATTATTAGGAGCAAGAGCTACACCTCTTTAAACTGAAGACATTCAAGGGATAATATTTTTTCTGCTGCTCTCTTTTCTGACAAATAAAGAAATATAGACAGTTTTTTCTTTCATTTTCATATTGCTGTATTTGGAGTGGGTTTGATTTTCATTGATCAGTTTTGAGACTGACTTAATAGCCATAATTTCTCTATTTCACTTAACTCTTCCAGACCCTAGCACATTAGGTAACAGAAATTTTAGTGCCAGGGGTTGCTTAGGGGATGGCAGAAGAAGAAGAGTTCTTGTATACTTGAACTCTGCATAAGTCTGAGGAAGTACCTCCTGACATCTGCACAAAAGCATTTGTTAGGAAAGTCTTTAGACACCTGGAGGAACTATCCTACCTAATTCTAGGCATTAAAGAACAAATGTGGATTTTAGCTTCCTAACATCACTTTAGAGTGGAGATGAGCTCTCTCAGTCTGTCAGCTTGCTGAGGGTCTGAATTGCCTTTTAGCAGTTACTGAAATACCCTCACAGAGGGAGCAAGGGATAAATAGGCTTCTGACTAGACTCCTGAGGTTTATAGGGATGGATTTTCATTTATATAAGCTGCAGATGTGTAAGTTAAGAATTCAGTCATCCTGCCAGAGCTGGATGTCACTGTGCCAAGGCTATCTCAGAGCAGGTCTCTGGATTATTCTTATATGGGCATCTCCTGACAGGCTTGGTTGGTTTTGACACAGGTATGTCACACATAACATTGTAGGCTGGGAATCCATAGGTGTTTAATGCTGGCTATCATTAGAAACACAAAGCAAGGAAAAAGACCAGGTTTGAAATAGTCTCCTCTGCTCAGGATTACTCACTGCTTCCTACCCTGCTCAACAAGGTGGTTGTTGTTAATTTCACTTTACTGCTCCAGAATTTGGAAACTTACCGGAGGTGGAAGCAAGAACAGGTAGTGCAACAGGAATAGAGAGAGGGTATCTAAATAGCCAGGGATCAGGTTAGAAAAGCTAAAGCCCTGATAGAATTAAATCTGGTCTGGGACATCAAGGGCAATAAGAAAATCTTCTATAGGTATCCCGGTGATGAAAAGAAGACTAGGGAGAATATAGGCCCCCCCAAAGAAAACGAGAGACCTGGTTACCCAGAATAAGAAGACTGAGGTGCTCAACAAATTTTTTTGTCTCAGTCTTCACCAATATGTGTTTCTGACACACCACCCAAGTCGAGGAAGGCAAAACCAAGGACTGAGACAAGGAAGGACCATCTGTTGTAGGAGAGGATCAGCTCTGATAACCATCCAAGGAACCTGGAAATGTACAAGTCCTTGGAATTTGATAAGATGCATTTGAGGGTCCTGAGAGAACTAGCACAGGAAGCAGCAAAGCCACTATCTGCATGTTTGAGAAATCCTTGCAGTGTGGTGAAATTTCCATTGACTGGAAAAGGGGAAGCATAGCCCCCACTTTTAAAAAAGGAAGTAAGGAAGGCCTAAGGAATGACAGGCCAGCCAGTCTCACCTCAGTGCCTGACAAGATCATGGAGCAGACCCTCCTTGAACCTACGCACGTAGAAAATGAGGCAAATAGTGACAGCCAACATGGCTCCACTAGGGACCTTATCAGGCTTGACAGGTGGGCCTGTGTGAACCTCATAAAACTCAACAAGGCCAAGTGCAAGGTGCTGCAGCTGGGTCAGGGCAATCTCAAGCACAAATACAGGCTCGTCAGAGAATGGATTAAGAACACCCTGTAGAGGACTTGAGCGTGCTGGTGAATGAGAATCTCACCTTGACCTGGCAATGTGTGCTCACAGCCCAGAAAGCCAATTGTATCCCAGGCTGCATCCAAAGCAGCACGGCCAGAAGGGAGAGGGACGGGATTCTGTGTCTCTGCTCACCTGCAGACCTCACCTGCAGTGCTGCATCGAGGTCTGGTGCCTCATACATGAGAAGGACATGGATATGATGAAGCAAGTTCACAAGAGGGCTATGAAGGTTATCAGAGTGCTGGAGCACCTCTTATGAAGACAGGCTGAGAGAGCTGGGGTTGTTCAGCATGGAGAAGTCTCCAGGGAGATCTTATAGCAGCCTTTCAGCTAAAGGGGGCCTACAAGAAAGCTGGACATTTTGCATGGGCATATAGGGACAGGAGAAGGAGGAATGACTTCAAACGGAAACACAGCAGGTTTAGATTAGATATTAGGAAGACATATTTTACTATGAGGGTGGTGAGGCACTGGAACAGGTTTCCCAGAGAAGTTCTGGATGCCCCATCCCTAAAAGTGTTCAAGGCCAAGCTGGATGGGGCTCTGAGCCACCTTGTAGAGTGGAAACTGTCCCTGCTTATGGTAGAGGAGGCGGAGCCAGATGATCTTTAAGGTTCTTTCCAACCCAAATCATTTTATGATTTTATGAAAAATGCATATCTACATATCTGATCTACTGTTTGCAGACACATAATTAAGTTTTGTAAATTCAGACAGTTTGGAAGTTGAAAGTTTGGAATATCCGGATTAAGCTCTTCCTCAATCTGGGTTAAAGTCACCTTGCAACATCAGAGAAAGGTTGTAAAAGGGCATGGCTCTAAAATGGTGTGTCTTTTATATACCCATTGGATCATATTTCCTCTCTTGTTACTTAGTAAATTTTTAGTAAAGGACCTGTGCCTCGGGGACATCTGGACTGCACTTTCTGTTTAGACAGTGGAAATGTGAAAAAGCTGCTACAATTGTCTACAATTTATTTCTGATGATACTATGAAGAACTAAATAGTTTATTTGAAGATTTGCATGAATGTTCACAATAAAAGATCTCTCCCCAACACCAACCAGCCAACCAACCAACCAGCCAATCAAACCAAAAACATTGGTTCCAAAAAGTGTCCTTGTTTTAGAGCAGGTATCAGCTCCTTTTCTGAAGACAAAGTCTTATCTCTTTTGTTACACTTGCACAGAGTTTGTTCAGCTTATTTAACTAGGAAGAAATTATTAGAAGGCAAACAGTGAATTCATTCAATTCAGAAAGCTTATCCATGTGTTCCTGAACTACAAACTTACTGAAGCATACAGTACTATAAAGGCCCTTATTGTAAGTTGGACATAAATATTGCCAATAAATACTGGCTCCTGAATAATATACAGTCTTAAAGAGGTTAAAAGCCGTACTATATTATAAAGTGCAGTAATACCAATGTCGCTTCGGTTACAAACATCTGTTCAGAATATTTCTTTAGCCAGCACTGCTTGTTTTAAAAGCAGAATTCTGAAGAAAACATCAAACTATAGCCATTACATCAGTTAAAGACTTTTCACACCTCTGTGAGGTACAAGTTTATGCAAGCTTTCACAAATCAATAAACTTTAAATGAAAGCCTGACACCATTGTGTACAGAAGCATTTCCAGAATTCACTCACCGACAGGTATAAAGAAAATAATGTCCTTGCCTAAAAATGGGTCTTTTAATTGTGTATATAAATAAAGTATTTCTTCAATCACTTCTCAGCTAAGATTCAGGGTCTATTCAAAAATATTATCATGGGCAATATTATCAGAAGGTTGTTGGTAGAAGACATCAAAATTTTCAAAACAGCCCTGGCAAAAAGTCTTATGAAGCCTATGGAATTTAAACCTTTAGAGCAAACATGTAATATTAATTCCTATCTTACTTCAGTTTCTCTGGCAGAACTACAGAATAATTTTGGAGGACCCTGTGAAAGAACTTCTGTAAGGACAGAGATCCATATAAGTCACGGCCTGAGCTTATTTGCAATAGGAATCAAAGGAATAATAGGGATATTATCCCTGTTAAGTAGCATTCACATTCCTAGTATGGCTTTTCACAGAGAAGACAGATGGATTCAGAGGGTTGAGGGTATATATTAAGCAGCATTAAAAGGCACATGTGTGTATCTATTATACTTACATTGATAATTCCTTCTTTTGTGTCATTCTGAGGTATTGCCACCATAATATCTAAACATAGATTATGGATTCTTTTTGCTTCTTCATATGACTTGAACACGTTTCCTATATATGTTTTGCTTTATTTGAGTAATTGAATTCAGTAAGGTTTTTCCATTTTATCTTTAAATTATTTCAGATGAAAATTCTGAGCAGAGGTTTGTCTTCCCCTTCCTAGTGTGTTCATAAGCTTTGGCTAGATCAGCTAAAATTTAACTGAGAAGCTAAACTCCTTCTGCTTAAATCTCTGAGGCTTTCGTAGCTAATTACTGACTACATTTTTTTTCCCCAATGTGATCTTTAAATTACCATTTTTATTATCATGAAGCCAACAAGGGCCATCATTCATCCTGTTTGGGGTAGCTATCATCTTTTTATATCAGCTTTCTAAATTTATGTTTTGACGTCATGTACAGTAAAGCCAAGTTTAGCCAAACTGTGTGACTAGCAAAATTGACTTTTTAAAGAAAAAGGATTGACTGAACCATGCTATTCACCTGGAATGACCTGAGACTCATTTCGCCATAGAGTCTGTGCAATCACAACAGGTTTATGCCAGTCATCAGAGCCAGAGCTAATTGCTTTTTTATGCCTGTGCAGTTCTGTTACTGAAGAGATTGAAACTCAAAGGTTGAAACATGTTATAACAAAGCTTTGTCTTGACTAAAGTGTTGGTATAGTGCTTTTTGTGAACCAAAATAAGCTTGCTGGACTTAAATAAGAGTGTTTGCTGTTACATGCCAATAGAAGAGTATCTTGTAAAGACAACGGTGAGGGTCAATGTAGAGAGTTGCTGCTCTGTCAGACTACGTGAGATCAAGACAGGTGCCACAGTCATTCTAAGACAACAAATATGGATAACACCTATTTCCCAAATAGCTTTTCATTATTTTCTTTGAAGATTTACTGCAGAGCATATGTGATATGAGGTTATCTATAATTACTTTCTTTTTTGCGTGTGTAGTTTTTTTTCTGGTTCTGATCTCAGATTTCAAAAATGGAGCTACATGCTATCTTAAAATTCCTACAACTAAAAGCAATATATTTGATTCCTGAAGCTTTGTGTTTTGATTTGTTTTGTCTATTTTATGCCTTCTAGAAGCTTCCTCTGGTATTCAGCTGAAATCAAACATTTGTGATTTTTTTTTAAAGACTTTGATACTTAACTTCACAAAACTAGTGATCTTACTTGGTTTTTCTAGTGCCTTAAGTATTTGAGTGGAAAAGAACACTGATTTCTCAGCAGTAAAATTAATTCTCTAGTTTATAGTATGCATTTTGTGTACTGTTTGTTTATGAAAAGGTTCATAGAGAGGATCAGATTCAAGTGTACATTTCCAAGAATGGACACCAAGTTTCTCTGCAGTATTTCTTAACATTTTAACTCACTGGGTATTTAAGATTGAAATGAGGTATGAGTTAAGAACTGTTCTGCATTGCTGACATTTCTCTCCATTTTTATATTGCTTTTGGTATATCTATTATTATGAGAGAATATGCAAGAAAATATATCCCTTAAGACAGTATTTTAAGGGGACTTGATGAAAATATGTAGGTGTTTTGTTTATAATAAAAAATACTTGGATCAGTAACATGAACATGTTTTTGGATTTGATTCATGCACATTATGCAAATGATAGTTCAGATCCACATTTTTATTTGAAAAGCAACATTAAAATTAGAGCCCACTATAAAAAGTTTCATTTTAAAAAATTCTATACAGATATGATTTCATCAAGGAGATTAAAATTCTAATCTCTATATTCTGCATGTTAGAAGGCTACTCTTCTTTAAGCCAGAAGTTCACATTTTGGTAACTGAATTTATATGGTTCCTGTCACATTTGATCTATTGCAGCTTCTTTACATAGGCAGAGCCTGAGAGTTTTACTAAAAGGACAGATGAAAACAATGAGAACTTGGTTTCAGTTCCTTCTGTGTGAGTAGAGAAGAGGGAAGCACGAGGGAAGAGTTAGTCTGGGGACATAGACCAATCTTGCTCATGCAGACTTCTATCATCCATTTTCAATAAATCTTTTAGGTGCATGTCTTAATATCTTCTAGGAATAGAAGTGAAGGTTTCTACTGAGGCAAAAACGATAATCCTCTAATATATTCTCTGAGAAACACCTATCCAGAAAACCTCTCTTCTCTAATGCTAGAAGAAACATTAACTTTCACACAGTTTATTACGCACAGGTTATTAAACTAAAACTAAACTAAAACATGCATTATTTTCATGTTGATGATGTTGATAATGAAAATTCATTTTAACCAGGGCAGCTAATAATTTAACTGCACAACTGGAATTTATTTTGTTCTTCTAATAATTCAAAGCTATTTTTAAGGTCTACTTATTTAATTTTATGCTTACCAATTATCAGCTTAGTTTTAAAATGCCATTTTTTATCAGATCTAGAAATTCCAACACTACTATCATAATTCATCATTTCATACATTGGCTCGGAATACAAACGGATTGTCTGATTGAAGACATGAACTAGAAGTTACTGTTCACCACAATTTGGGTGAGGGGGATGAAAAAAAGAAAAAAAAAACAACCCCACCCTTTATCTTGTGGCATTCAAATACTAACNCCCTTTATCTTGTGGCATTCAAATACTAACATTTTTTTCAAAGCTTACATTTCTAGATTTTGACCTTTATAAAATTATTATTATTATTAATTAATTTTTATTAAGATCTGTAGTCCTATTTGGAGTACTTGCTGAACACAGTAAGATCAACTTTCAGACATCTTTTCACTTGTGAATGATTTTTTTTATGCAAACAAATGCCTGCATTTTCAAGCATTATTTAATTGGAACGTTTCACAGGTGTTATTAATCTCCTAACAAAAAAGAGATCTCATCAGTTGAAAAATTGTTATTCAGTACAATAAAAGTTATTTTTTATAACACTGAAATTATTTGTTTACTGTGTTTGTGCCTATCAAATAATTTATTTTTCTTCCCAGAAAATCTTACTTTCCTAGCAGAGCAAATTTCTTGTTGTAAGTACCAACAGTGAAATATTTTTCCCAGAAGCAGAATGATTACTTCTTTGGTACTAGAAGAACTTTATGTAAAAGAGCAACACTGAGATACAACAAGTCCAAAGTTTCTAAGATTTTTGCTCTCATTTTTTCTGTCCTTTTTTCTATCTCATCTCAAAAATATTCTTCATGTGATATTAGTAGTGTATCTTAATAGCTGAAGAAAAATAAAAATGGTGAAACCATTTTCAAAACACTCTAAATATTTATAATAGATTTTTATAAAATAGGTAAAGAACACCTGATGTTTTATTAGCTTTTTGATGAAAGTATTTCTACAATTCATTTGTAGTAAGGAATTAATGTATCCCAAATATCCACGGGTATATTGCTTATTCAATACTATAACATCACTGTAGTAATGTGCAATAATATATAGCCCCTTACTGTAAATCTATATAGTGTAACTATATATTTACTTAGTTAAAAAGAAATATAAAGCCAATACAGTGTTCATTATGACCTTGCTGTTACTCACCATTCATCACATAGAGACAGAATGAAAAACATAGCTTCAGAAAAATTGGAGATTCTTAATTTAATCAAATAAAATAAGATATTTCGTGGGTTTTTTTCCTCCTCGATGAAGCACAAGTTCACAAACTGGACATAAGTTCTTTGTGTGTGAGATCTCACTAAAAAGAAAAACTAGAATTGGATGCAGGTCCAGAATAACAAGTTTTGTTTTTTATAGTCCTTGATATAGTGAATTCAAGTGAAGCTTTTACTGTTTATATGGTGCTGTAACTATTTCTTCATCAGCAACTGGTGCATATAAGATAGTAATTAAAGTAAAATTTTTGTTTTTTAGGTACTCACCCTTGATTACTGCCAATTGCGTTCTTGTTGTGTAGACATGTAGTCAATCGCTGGTATGACTTTCCTCTTCATGACATGGTTGATATTTCAGGATGATTACCAACTCCCTGAAAGCTATTTTGCCATTCTTCACAATTATTAATGAAGGCTACATGTGCAGACCTACCTATTTTATTAAAATTCAAATGACTGTGCAGTAAAATTTCTGAAATATATGGCATAAATTGTGGAGGCCAACATGAATATAAATAAAATTATTCATATCTATGCAATATTTACTTAACTTCCACATTTAGAAGTCTCCTGTCATGTTTTCTTTTTGAAATGATACCCTAAGGAGATATTCCTAGGGTAAAAATATAAAAAACATTAGTAAAGACAGTTCTCTTAGTTGTAGGCAAATCTTATTATAATGAAGACTTCCCCTGACAAAATCATTGCTTTTAATCAAGATTCTCTCAGGCTTGAATATTATTCTGTTTGTCCCAGAAAGAAAATGTCTTTAAATTTGCTTTATTTCAGGCTGGCCTTTTCTAAGAGCACTTTGAGGTCAGCTCAGGTCTCAACCCATTCATTGGAAGGACACTAGATTTTTCAAAAATCAGAGGTGCAGCAGGGCTGTCTGAAGCACAGGTGTTCTGTGATTAACACCTCAATAGCTTCCTTTGAGGGTTACCAGCATTGGAAAGAGCTCAAAATTTGTTTTACATTAAACGCAAAAATGATGCTTCTATTCAAGCTGAATTTCGTAGCAACTGTTTTTGAAATAGTGCAGGTATCTTAATTTTAATTAATTTTCTTTATTTCTGAAACCTTTAGTAAAGAAACAGGGACTTAAAACCAGAACCCATAAATACTGACCGCTGGTTAAAGAAATTAGGGCAAGGAGTAACTTGTGTTCTCTTGAAACTTCAAGGCTTTATCTGTATATATTTTTTACATGTCCATATCTGAATATTTTTTAAAAACCCCTAGTTTCATGAAGCTAAGAACAACAAAACTCTCTTCATACAGGTAGATTGTGTTAGAAGTCTAATAAATAAAAGCCAAACGATGAATCAAAAAATTGTGGTCCAGCAAAGGAATAGTGTGTGAGTTTATGATTTTATAAAATAGGACTAACCAATCTTTGCAAAAACTGAGGTAGAGGGGGCGGTTAACTGATCACTCAAACCACATGTTTTCCTGTGGAGAAACTAGCCTCTGTTTGTTTTTCTTCTCTTTGGTATGAATTGTTTCAATTTTTTTTTTTTTTTGTGAACAAGAGTAGTGCTAGTGTATATTTATTCTGCCCTGATGAGAGTGAGTCTTTGCAATTCAACGAATAGAGAAATGAGTTGTTTATTCACTTATTTATGTGAAGCATTTTGAATTTGAAATTGTTATGCTTTTAAGGCATATGAGCAAGGGTAGAGGGGGAAAAAACAAGAGGGCTGATTCAAATGAAGTAGAAAGGTAAGGTTCTCATTTGATGGCTTGAATGAATGCTTTGTTGGCTAACAGCCATTTGAAAAAAAAAAAAAAAATCGAAATTAAACCTGAGCAGGGCAGACAGCATTGCAATGTCTACTCCATCAAAGGAGTGTTTTTAAAATGCATGTATCTACCTGATTTTCTGGTGAATCTTAATGGCTTGAGTAGAAAGTAAATACAATAGCATGTTGTTAAGAGGGCTACATGATTTACTTAGAACAGGGAAAGAAGCCCATACTCTCTTTCAAATCCTAGAATAGTTAGAGAATTTAGTAAGAGCTTTGTATGTATATACACACACACACACATACACATGTATAAATATATTTATACATATAAACACAGCACCTTTTTTTTCCCAGTGAGTGGATCTAACATTTAGGTGTGATAAGTATACATATAAAACACTATATATAGGATAGTGTTTTATCATTGACATTTGCTGCAGAGTCGAATATTCAGAGCATGATACATGCCCTCAGTGTTATGATGGTGTGTAATATAATATACCCCATGACTTACTTGGTAGCTTCCGGCTAGTGACAATGTTTTTTCAAAGGGATTTGCTATAAATGCCAAATAGCATACCTAGTGAAAAAAATGGTATGGTAAAATTTAGAATACTTTTTCTGTTTTCTACGGAAGCACTGTGATGGAAAATTTCTCTTGGGACTGGAAGCTTTAGGAGAAGTCATGCATAAACTTAATCAGCTTATGGGTAGCATGAGGAATTTCTGGGTCTTAGGACACAGTAAAATAGTAATGGCAAATTACAACCTCTCCTGACCTGAGTCAACTGCACCACGTAATGTATGAGAGAGAAGCTCTCCCTATTTCCTCCTCACATTAATCTTATTTGTTTTCTTAGGGAGACAAAGACACAGTGACAAGGAGGGGAATAATTGCGTCTATCTGGGGTCTGGGATCTAATCTAGAATTCAGAAATATTTGTTGATAGATACAAGCAGGGAATCTTTCCTCTTACATCAGTTATTTAGCCAAACACCTTTCTTCCCATAGTTTATTGTCTCTGATGCATCACTGTATTTATTTAACCAGTGAGTAAATCTTCACATCTGCTTTTAAATTGGTGAGTGAGACACTGCCTAGGGATTAAATCACCACTTGGCTGTATAGAGAATTTAGGGGTTATGCCTTTTAATTGGTCATCTTGCTTGAAGTGTCTGTGGGTGAGGGAGGCACAAGGAGTAGTTATGGCTATGTAACCATCTGTGAAAAGTATTGCAAGAATTTTGTGGTGTCATGATTTATTAATCTGTTTTTTTCTTTAAGTATGTTATACTACAAGCTATATATAAAGCTGATAGGTTACTAAATATAGACTACAATAACACAGCTTCAATATTTCTCCGCTTAGTTTTCTCTCATTTTAACCATCACTACTTGCAGAATCGAAGATGTGAGAAACTCATACTTTGACATTATATCTTCCCTCCACAAACATAAAAACTTTGTAGGGATTGCTGAGTGAGGAAGACACTCCACTTGGGGACTACAACAGGGTTCATCTCAGTACAGCTGACTAATATATGGGTGCAGTTCTGACTTGTGGTCATTATCTAAGATCAAAAGGCAAACAGTAAGAAGAAAGGCCAGAAAAAATATGCTGAAATGGTATCATCCAGTTTAGCCAGTGACCACTCTAGCCTCTTTCATTTCATTTCTTCCAATTCAAAACCCTTTTTTATTTGCTAAGAAAAGGAGGAGGGAACAGTTACATCCTAGCTTAGGTGGGTTCATAAATATTTCTGGGAATTGTGATACATTTATTAGGACTATACTACATTCATTACAGTGAAATAAGCGACACTTGAAAGTGGAAAAATAAAGATATTATGTATTTAAGTGTATTAAGACATGGTAAAATATTTTTGAACTTTGATTATTTTATGAAAATTTTAGACATGACGTCACCTTCCTCAGGAAAAGCAAAATTCAGACAGTTCATGAATGGGGCTTTTGTGGATTACTGCTGTTACTGTCAGGAAACTAAGACACTAAAATATTTTTAAGCCAGTATTTCAACAGTCTATATTTTATTGTATATTAAATGGAACTATGTTGTTCTTTAAGCCTTGTCCCAGGTGAGATGATAACACTTCAGGTTAGAGATAGTTAGGAGCCAAAATGAAGGCAGAGATTGCAGAGAAGTCAGGAGGTGGCTTTATGCATTACTCCTGGGGAATGGATGACATAATCATGGCTAATCCATGAAGATATTTTTGCCAGTTACCTAAAATATTAATCTCTCCTGAATAAGATGGTTCCTGTGTGATATGAATCTTCAGCTACCCTTCACAGAGTGTCAGTGTCTGAAGAGGTACCAGGTTAATGAAGAATGCCAAATGCCATCTCTCAGAGCAAATTCAAATACAGGATCCCTTTGTACATAAGGCTAGAAAAGCAGTCACTGATGACTGTAGCTAGAAGAAGGGACTTTTATTATAATTTTTTGTTAAGAAATCTCATGAGAGCTGTTTATTTGCTTCCCCTCCAAGCCACCCAGCTGTTCCTTCTATTTGTGGTCTTAGAGCTAATTACATAATGTCCCTAATTTATACTCACTGGTAAATCAGATCAGAGCATTACCTGGAGGGCAAGCTCTAATTAGAGGAATTTCAGAACAAATTGTCTAAAGAGCTTGCTTAGTGTGATTAAATGCAAGTGATGGGACTGTCTCCCTCTCTCCCTACTCCCTTTTTAAAAACATGAATATTTACCTAGCACAAAACCTTGCAGATTAAAGAAAGAATCCCAGGAATGACAGTCTTAATTAAAGGGGTATAAAACAAATGGCAGTGCTACCCAAGAGAGCAAACTGAATATGCAGATGAATGCTGTATTGTCTTACTACAGTTTTAATATCTCAGAAATAACAAAGTGGACAGTAAGTGCCTTACGTCATGGATGAATGGAAGAAAGATACATGTGAATCCCTAATTTATATTGTGTCTGCAGCATGTTGCCTAGGAACACAGAAAAACAAAGAAGAAAAGTGTGCAGTCATTTGTCCTATACAGCCCTGGAGAATATATGTTTTCATCTTTAAAACGGCACATATTGGTCAAGATGTGTTATCAAAGGCCTTGCTGAGCAGTGGAAAGGACTAAGTAGAAATGATCCTCTGTACTTTGCCTGGGGTAGGATGAAAAGCTCATCAGTTTATATCCTGGAAGGATAGTTATTGTAGTTAAATATCCTGGAAGGAGAAGGATCCTCATCTCATGCACACTGTCTCAAATAGTTGTCTGGAGTTTATGAGGAGAACAGTGGGCAGCAAAGAAAACTGTGAAGTCAAACAAAAGAAGAGATGTGACTTTTCTGTTTGGCTGGTGGTGCAGACTCTGGCTGGGACATTGGAATCAGATTCATCCATTAAGATCCTCCAACAGAGGAAAAAGAAGTGAATGGAGATTTAGGAAATGAATACTGACATTTTAATACCTTCTCTTGTATTATGCTTATGGAAAAGTAAATTATCTGTTTTACAAAAGAATAAAAAAGGGTAATATATCACTATGCTCTGCCCTATTCCTGATACCTTTGAATTCCTACTGTACTCTTTGAATTTGAGGTTTTCTGGAATTCTGTAATTAAATTTCTTGTCCTGGGTAGGCCTTGAATATCTTGACTCCATTATCCCACAGTAACTAAGGTAATGTCAGCCCCTTCTTCCTGAAATGACATCCCTCTTTTGTGCAAGGACATCATGTAACCTTTTTTTCCTGAAGAAGATACCCTGAACTCCTTTTTTAGCAACCTTCTTGTATAAAAATAACAAGAACTTGAAACAAGTGCTACAAAGGTTATTTTAATATGTCCCCACTTCTTGGGCACATTAGGATAATGTAGTAATTATCAGCTGAAATAATAGCTCCTCTTCCTTGCCTGTTGATTAGAAACAAAAAAAATAAATCATGTGAGCAGCATATGAAGCCTGCTGGATGGGTCTTGAAACACTTTGATTTGCTCTCCAACTGATCTTTACAGCATTTAAGAACAAGTACTTTTCTAGTCTCCCTAGATAAACAACTCTTGAGAAAATATTAACCAGCTGAAAGTGGTATCCCTTTGGGAAAATCCCTTATTACAGAGAAGCAAAAGCTGCTAGAAGTAGGTGACTGCCAAGATTCTGTAATAAAAGCAGTAGTTCATAACACAGGCAAAGTGAAATGAAGCAAAACAAAATCCTCATGGGCTACAAGTTAGTGTATAGTGCAAATCTCCCAGAAGGCTTAAAAAAATTCTCAGGACAAAAATACTTTACACATTTTCTTTTTTTTCTTTTTTTTTTTTTTTTTTTTAAGAAAAGTGCTGTGCTTTTCCTTTTATAAGATAGGTTAATTTCTCCAGATCTAAGCACTGCTAGACATATCCTGACTCATATTATTTTGACTGGTAACATTTACAGTAAAGAACTCCAGGCACTAAGAAATTCCCCAAAAATTTGTCTTGAACTTTGAGAGAGATAAAATTTAATAATGTAAAATTGGCAGTTATCTTTAATAATAAAAATGCTTGAAACCCTGTATCCAGCTCTGTTTATCTGGTTAGACTAGAGATACACAGTTTCTTTTCAGTTTTAGGATGCACAGGTCCATCTCCTGCAGGGATGAATCTATGGAACCTGTCTTAGGTGTGTACTGTACCTCAAGAAATATTTACCTCCTATAACTTTTTTCCTTCTTATCTTCATTTGTAGTGTGCTCCCTTGATGACTGGCCAGCTTCTACAGTTTCTGTAAATGGTTTGTGTGAGTGTCTGAGAAGTTTTGACCCACCTTGACACACGAAACTATGATTATACCATGGGGCAACTTGGACGACTGATAAGCAGAAGAAATCTCTCTTCAAATTTTATGCTTTCTTTTAATTGTTTTTAGAGTGCAATACAGGAGTGTGTGGCATATGATGCACCTCATATTGCTATCAGACCACTGTGCTGATACTAAAGAGTGTTTGTCCACCATTTCTGAAATACCTGATTAGAAAAATAATTTGTAATCTGGAGTGTTATGAAAATAAAATAGTTTTTATTGTTGGAAGACTCATAAAACTTGCCTCAATTATGTGGCTACTGGAAGTAATATGAAGAAAGGTGGTGCTAAAACGTCATATTGTAGGATATTGGTGTGGAGTGGGGGGTGAGTTGGCAGCTGTCTGTGAGAAAATTTCGTTTCCTAATTACATCTTCCAGAAGCAGTGGTGGTGCTTCCAGCAGCTCTGTGCCAGAGAAAGGCAGGACAATGCTGGAGCTTGTCCCCAGAGGCAATGTGACTTGAAAGCACCACTGGAGCCTTGCATCATGACCCATGGCTGAAGGGTGAGGGAAACTGGCATTTTCTGCATGGTAGAGATGCATCTACTTTTGGACATACCAGGTAAGAACTGCTATCACCACTACCTGCATCTTCTGCAAGTGGTTTGGTAGCTGCCTTCAGGATTAAACTTGTGAGGCACAGTCAGAGAGAGAGGTCTTGCGTGTCTTGATTTAGATAAATACATTTTACATATGTGTTTGCTCTTCAAGGCCAGAATAATGGAGGGTTGAGGCTCATCCAGGTTCAAAAATCACACAGACGACTTACACAGAGGTAAGCAGACAGTTTGAGGAAGAGTGGCCCCTGCTATTCTAAAGTGGACATGAAAAGCTGCCAAGAATATCTAATATGAATGCCCTATCCTTAGTTTCTCTGAGTAATCACATAGTTATCTATACGAATGCACAAGTGTGTTCCCCTTGGCTTGAGAGTAACAAGAGCTAAGGATCCTACCATGCGGTCAACTTTAAATTTAGAGGTAATAAAATAAGTTGGGAGAGCTTGGATGCTTTCCGAAGGCTGCAAAGATTTGTATTTCATACTCCTGGTGTGATCTGTAATAAATCCTTTTTTTCTTTCCCAAATATGATAATATTGCCTTTCTCTTCAACATTTATTTCTCTAATCTGCGTAAATTTCTAGTGAAGGAACTCTTGTTTATTGGTACTTGTGGAGAATATAATGCTCTGAGGCCCAAATCTTGGTTCATGCTCCAGGCAGTACTTTAATATAGGTAATAATAATATTGATATACTTTTGAGGAGTGCAGATAAAGAGACTTCTTGGAGTGAAATAGATGATAGAATTATAATGAATGAAGATTTAAGACTGACACCATGGAGGAAAGTTTTGCAGGTAATTTAAAGTGATATTTTAAAGTAATGATTTCAAAATATTTCAAAGATATAAATAGCAGTTATGCTGCGTACTGTTATTTGCTCTATGTGGTAATCACCTATTATTAGATATTTTTGCCTTTGAAAGGTGTCTGACTAAAAGGACATTGCTGTTCAATGGAAAAATGCAACACAAAAAAATTTCTGAAACAATTTAATGTCCCTGATTCATAATCATTGATAGTAATTATTTGTGATGTTCATAGTGGGACTAAATGCCAACCATTGCCAAATAAACAACAGTTTGAAAGCACAGATTTCACACACCAGTCAAAATCAGGTCAACCCTCTTTTTTTAGAATGTTTTATCCATTAGCCAATTCAACACACACCATCAATAGTCAAAGTTTAACTTCATACACCAGAGATTCTGAGCAAGAGAGAGTGGCAGGAAGAAATTTTTAACTGATTCACATTCTTTCTGCTAACTACTCTATCATGACAAGTGAAGTTTAAATTGCTTGATTGAAAACTTATTTTATTTGCTCAACCTTGAAGTTGAAGCTGTCCTCTTCCTTGGCTCTCTGTGCCCATGAAATGGACGGAGTTGATAGCCCATAAAATAGACTAACTTTTCACTAGCATGCTATTAATATTTTGTCATCTGAAAAGCTCAAGGAAACTATAATTATATGGATTTATTTCTCCTTGGAAAAATATGTTAAAGAAAACTAAGTCTGAAAGGAAGTGGTAGCATTTATTTGGCTTGTGGATTGTCTCATATTTGAATTCAAAATGAAAAAATGTCATCTTTTCAAAGGGAAAATACTACCAATGATTTTGATTTACTGAACTTTTCAAAACCAGAGAAGTTTGCCTGAAGAACCTGTAAATTTTCAGAGAGTACCCCAATATTTAAAAGATCTCTAATCATCAAATTTGTTTTAAATGTTTGTCACCAAATTGTATATTGTATTGAAGAGACATGTAATATTCTATTACTTCATAGTATACATAATGTACAATTTAATCCATATTTTCACTCTACCTTAAACTTTATGTGAATCTTCTAATAAATTATTGTATCTGAATGAGTTGGATCTTCACTGCTGATGGTGGTTCAGAGCTTTAAACCTATTGTGACCTGCAATGTACCATTCTTTTTCTTTTAGTTTCTCTACGATTTCCCTGTTTTAAATGGGTACAGGAAAGAAGGTGTCTTATTGAGTGTCAAATCTGGAAAATTTGGTGCCAGATAGCAACAATTCATAAGTTAAATCCCTGGCAGTATTCTGAAAAAGAATCTTGAGGGATATCAGTTTTCCAAACAGTGATTCCAGAATATCTTTAATACGTCTGTTGGAAAAAATAAATCTGATTATCTTAAAAGTAGTAGTTTGTCAAAAAATAAACACAGCTAATGATCTTGCTGTTTTAGCAAGTAGAACTATCAATAGTGTGCAGACTCAGCTTTTTTCTTCTACATATAATAAGAAAGAATCTGTACATGCTACTTGGTTCGAAGAAGGTTATTTGGAGATTTTCCCATCTGCTTTCAGAGGGGTGATATGATGAAAATCCTGGCTGAATTACTATCATGGGGTGCTGGACTACAGAATGATTTGGGCTGGTAGGACCCTCCAGAGATCTCTAGTCAATACCCTGTTGAGGGGAGTGAGATTAACTTCAAAGTTAGACCAGACTGTTCTGGGTCTTACTGAGTTTTGAATATATTCAGGGTTGGAGAGACTACAACATTTCTGGGCATGTTTCTTGCGCCTTTTTTTTCCCCACTTGTACCTGATCAGAATTTCCCTTGTTTCAATACACAATTTGCAGAAAGAAATAGCTGTCTCACCCTCTCCTACAAGCCCCCTCTAGGCAGCTGAATATTCCAATGAGATCCCCCTTAATCAAGCAAGCTTCACTCCTTCACACTCTCCTTTTGGATCATAAAGCCATATCCCTGCTGGGCTTGCACCAGTGAGCCAATATGTGTCACATATTGGGGAACCCAAACCTGTGGCTTTATGCAGGGCACTGCTGAGGGTTCTCCCTTGTCCTTTCCTCTTTGTGGCACTTTATACACCCCTACTCAGTCATGAGTTAACCAGAAGCCTCTGCGCAACATCTACCCTGCTTCACATTTTGCCAGCTGCCTCTGCAGGTTCTCCAAGTAGTCTTTTGTAAATAAAAGGGATTTATAGTCCTTCAGCCTCTACCATGTCAGAGACCTCAGAATCTTTCTCAGAGCCCGTGTTGCTGCAGCACAAGGGGTGATTGCTGCAGTCTGTTCCCAGGATTGTGCTCCTAGCACATCTTCATCTGTCTCCTTGGTCAAGCACCCTCCATCCAGCACCACTGGACTCAATCAACAACCTCAGCTTATCATCTCTCTTGTTCTCCATGGGGTTGTGGAGATACAGACAAATGAAATCTATCCTTTATTTTTAGAGCCTCTTGCATCCAGGACTGGATAGTGAAATAGGTAATAGGCAGTAATAAAGTAGAACTTTTAAAAAATTTTAAAAAACCCAACTATCTAGTTGAAAGGAATTTTTTTTTTTTTTTGTGTCTGACTGAATTTTGTCTCACATTGAAGGAATAACAAATGTTCCAAATGACTTCAGTGGAGCAGGACTTATCCCTGTTATTTATGGAGACTGCCTTCTCTGGTGAGCATCTAGGACCTGAAATAGCCACTAGCTTCTGTCAGTCAGAATAGAAGTTTATCCTCACTCAAATTTTTATGAAATTAGTATGAAAAAACCAAACCAAACTTCCCCCCTGCCCCACCCAAGGAAATGTGCTCTTAATAGCTGGATAACAAGCAGAATACATACAAGGTTTATTCTGCTAAATATTAATGGTAAATTTATTAGGTTGGCTATTGAACTTAACTTTAATAAAAATTGATTATTAAAGAAATTTCCATTTCACTATCATTTAATATTCATATTTATTACATACTTCTTTTAATTGTTCTGTAATATAATTAATCAAGTTAAATTAAGTTGCTTTGTAATCAATAATGGTGTTACTGTGCCACACGAGGGTCAAAAAATGTTCACGAAATAGGGAGCACAAAATGATTGTAAATATATTTGGAAGAGACAAGAAGAAAGATATTTTACAAAGCACAGGAATGACTACTTGAGGTCTTTTCTTAATACCTTCCTTTAAAAGAACAGAAGGGATTTGTGGGAATACTGTTGTTTGAAAAGAAAAGACAAAATGGCATAAATCACTCTATAGCTGTTGACTTCCTTGTAATGGGAAAATTTGTACAAATGTGCCTTAGTATGATCAGATATAGGTTAGATTCACATTAGTAAGAATGTAAAAGAAGGTGTATGTACCATCTGAAGTCTTTCTAGCTCAGAAGGTGGTTACAAAATCTATTTATTAATTGATTTGGTAATTAACCAAATTCACCCACGATAAGGAAAGAAATCACAGCTATTGTGAGGAATTTCATAAATTATTAGTCATTGTGTACTATACCCTTCTTTTAATATCACCTCTGCTTGAACAAATGGTGGTGCGCTGGTCTTTTCAAGTAACAGCAAAACTTGTGAGACTTTTTGTGTTGCTAACCTAAACAAGCACAGATTATGATGTCTGTGGATGCTCCTCTATTAGAGGAAAGGTGAGAGATCAGCTTGTAGGTTTATCTAGTGGTGTACATATATCAGCTGCTTGTTCTTCCTTCCATCATAGCAGTCATCTCTGGTAACCTCAGTCAGTTTAAAAGCCAAAATTTCCTTTCTATGGAAAACATTGAGGAACAGAAGTGATCTCAGAGCTGATCTCATCCCAGGATCAGGCTGGGACATGATTTAGAAACGATTTAGGACTCAAACCCTGGAGCTGAGGAACACTCCTGGGTCCTGTAGACAAACACTGTCTTACCTAAAGCTCTATATAGCAAATGAGTCTCTCTGTTTGTCTGAGATTAAAATCACAGACCTGCAGTTTTAATGTTTTCAGCCAAGGCTATAGAAATTGCAAAAGAGGGTTTATCCCTTTTATACATTTTTTTTTTCCCACAGTATAATTTGGCTTGCTAGAACCTGGTCTTGCAGACCACTGTGTTCATGCATCACCACGTTACATCTAATCTTTAAAGAATTTAACAATAATCTTTTCTATACCCATATTTGTACCAAATCTAAGTATATTAATAATTTACAATTATAGTCCAGACTTTTGCTGTAAAACCTCTAGAAAAGAACCAGAAAAACAAGCAAAACAAAAGCCCTACAGATTCTAATGTCAGGACAATATTTCATGTCTTGCATGAACACTAAATGCAAAACTAAAAGCAAAACTAAATGCAACAGTAAAAGCAAAAAAGTTGCATTTTAAAAATAAATGGTAGCAGATAAAGCATTCTCAGTTTGATGGAAACTGGACCTACCAAATCAATCAGTATCCATCCAGGTTCCACCTTTCCTCTTGATGCATTGCAGCCTGTGAGACAAGCCAGTGCTTGCATGGCAAATGCTTCATAACTGGATGCCATCTTCTAGGAGACTTTGCTACACTGAATCCTGTCTCGAAAAGCAAAATTCCAGTTAACCTGTGTCTGGAGCATTCTAGTTTTGCAACTTAGTGAGTGTGTATGTGTTTGTGTTTTCAGCAATACTATGACATATTTAAATGTTTTAATGTGTGATTTTGATACAACCACTTTGTTAGAAAACTTGTTCTGAAACCAGTGGACCCTTGAGGGATTTTAATCAATACAAATGAATGCATTTATAAGGAAGAAGGATTTAATTATGCAAAATATTTGTTCAGACTGGCCAATGCAAGAAATCTGGATCTGACCAGATAAATTTCATTTTTATTTATGATTGTGCTTTTTGAAGCTTTCTACCTATTTCATTATCTAGATCAGCTTTTTCTAACCACCTGCCATGATGGTTTAAGTGCCAATAACAGAACAAAGAAAATAGTCCAAAATGGTCCCAATTTCTTAAAGTAGGTGGTTTACCTTAGAGTGACATTAGTTAGGTGGGTCTGTACACAATATATTGATTTTTTAAAAAAATAAACTTTATTGGAACAGTTTTAACTTTTATTATCATCGTGAAAAAAAAGTTCCCTCATCAAAACTGTTTGGAACTTCAAGCTTGACTGAACTTGAAAAATACAAAGCAAAATTCTGCCAGATTTCATCCGAATCCTTCTCTGGCACATAAAACTTGGATAGGTTTTGATACTTCTGGAGCATATTGCGAAAATAGGTCCAAGCTTCAGATGTGTGAGAAAATTCTCTTGTGCTCTTTTTCAAGGACTTTCTTTCTAATCTTTCACTGACTTCATATGACCTTGAACAACATAAATCACTTCAAAATATTTTACATTTAATTTTTCTTGAATAGAAGAATCATGTAGTACATTAGTAGGGATGTTATGGCTTTAATTTATTTATTTTAATTTTTAAAAATTATTTTTAAAACAAAGCAGTAAATGAGTGTTATCACTTTACAGTTCTAACAATTCCACAGTGAGAAATAGAGGTAGAACAGTATCTCTTCAGATATTCTTTCCTATTTCAAAATCAGTTCACATGAATCAAGCTTCTGCCCCCTTTATATTCTCTAAGTGGTCATTCTGTGGAGCAGCTTGTGTGAATAGGTTTAGCTGGCTGGACTGTTTGTGAAACCTACATTTAACATTTATGCAAAATGAGCACTCGCTTCTGGCAGTGTTATTACAGGCAGCCGATCAGAGATTGGTAGCAATTTTGTGCAAATTAATTGACCAATCACATCTAACAGTTTGAATAGCAAATATAACATGGGACAGATTTTGACATGTTTGAATAGTTCTTTTGTTCACTACACTTAGGCTCCCACAGAAAGCCACTATTCAGGGTGAGCAAGAGTACTGACTGATGGCTAATCTGCATTTTCTACAAGCCAAGAGGTTTTCATGACCAAGCTATAAAAATTAAAGAATAATAATTAATCGGATAATTTAAAATACATATCTAATAAAAATATTAGTAATGGTAAGAAGTCTCTCATGAGCAGAAGAAATTAGATCATTGCAGAATGATTCACTGTGAATTATTCACACAGCTGTAGAAATGATTCAGAGTGACAGATTGATGGGTAGAACATGCCCATAAAGACAGGATATTCCCCGCTCTTTGTTATCCTTTCTGTGATGCACATTCTACAGCTTTGACTGAGATTCTACAAGTTCATGCAAAGCAATGAAAGCTAGCCAGCAAGATGATCTCTGATTTTCCTGCGAGCACAAAATTAAATGATAGAACCCAACAGGAGCAATTGGCTGAAGAAAGAAATGGAAATTACATTCCCAATTAACAGTGGAGTTAACAACTGAAATGCATATTATGCACTCTTTGGGGTCAGTTTTATAAGAGATGCGTGGAAAAGGTTGGAGTTAGCTGATTAATTTTGTATCTGGTCAAGTAAAACTCATGTTAATAATAAACAAACAAACAGTCATAGGAAAAGAGTAATTTTTTTTTTTTTACTGCAATCCAAAGCAAACTTCCAGTGGCTAAATTACTGTGATGAAATATGCTGTGAAACTTCACTGACAGGGGAATAATATTTTTCTGAAATAATATGTTTTTGAACTGACATCTCCCTGCTTCTTCATATAAGAATAATAATATTTCTGTAGCTCTAAATACATTCTTCCTGTTGAAGTTACAATAATATTGAGCTCAATCAAGTTTAACCTGATGAATTTATGAATAGTTCCTTTTAATTTTTAGCATGAAGAACTTTAGCTAAAGGTAGTTTCTGTACTGGCAATTTAACAGCTTAGTAACTGTAAAACATTTACAATAAATGGAACACAGTCTTCAAAAAGACAGAAAATAAGTCTGTCATCTTACTTGAATATGGAGCTGCTTTTTTAAAATATCACCGCTGGTACCCTTTGATTAAGTAATGCCTATCAAGTGGATTACTTTAAATGGAAATTTTATAGTGCTTGTATTTGGATAGGAGAAGCAAGGTTTGAAGGCACTTGTGTGCTGTGTTTCAGCTGCACAGGGCAAGGAAGTTTTAACCAAAGAAGAGGCATAAAATGTTTGACCTTTTGGATTTTATTTGTTCTATTCTGAAGCCATCCCAGAAAGATTTCACATTGAACATGAAATCAGAAAATATTTTGCTTTTATTTTTTATGTGCTATGGTGTGCTTGATACCCTCTACCAAAATATGAAAAAAAAAAAAAAAAAGGGAAAAGGTCTAATCTCATTCATCAAAAAACTGTTATGCTATGTTCTGAACCCTGCTCTAGCCTTTAGGGTTGCTTATTGACTCTGATAATTTTGCTTATATTGAGCTCCTAAAAAGTGTTACTTCTTTTACAGACAGAAATGGAGGAATGAGTCCTTCATAAAATATCTTGTGGTTTCTTACCAAAAACCTAAGAATCTTTGGGCCTTGGAATACAATAGCTACAGTGAATAATCAAATGCATAGATGTCAAGCACTACTTTTCTCTGAGAAATATAGGAGGCAGACAACACTTCCTATACAATTTAAGTGCTCAGCTCTAATAATGGTTTACAAATCTTGTTTAATTGTTCAGGATTCTTGAGATACATAGATATTTTGTTCATAAAGTTGGCATGCCTGCACGGCCTAATCCAGCAAGCATTTAAACGTACAGAAAGTTCATTCAAAAACTCCTGTCCATAAATAGGCCAAAATCTTTTTGAGAATACACTTATGACTTCAGAAGTTATATAGGAAGTACCAAACTTGGGTTCCCTTCACACAGTTAAAAAGCTGAAATCCATGTTTTCCACTTCAGTCACTGCATTTTCTTCTAGAGTGGTTTTCAAAAGAGTTTTCTGAACACACTTCCCAATTCCCTTGTCAAGCTAGCTCATTGCATGGCAAGGAGCACAGCAGTCACAGGGCCAGAAGGGAAAAAAAGAAGGAAAAAAAATTACCTTGACTTTATATTAGAATAAAAAGGCATTGATTCTTTATTTTTTATAAAGTACCATAATATCCATAAACATCGCTGGGCATCAGGATGAGAATCCAGAGTCGTCTTCTCCATGTGCTCTTTAAAGAATATAATTTGCATTTCCTGGAAAATTCAGTGGTAAATGAGGTAAAAACTTTGAAGTCTTTTGGAAAATGGATACTTAGTCCTGAGAAAAAGAGGAATTCACTTCCCTTGCAGTGCTTAGGAAAGCAGCACACACACTGAATAATGTAACAGGCGGAGTGGGTGGGTGTGCATGTGCAGGCAGAACATCTCAGTGCCACTGTTGCTTCACAATGAAAATTCATTCCCAGACATGTCTTTTCCACACAATCATTTTAACACATTCTTCCTAACCTGAACATGTTGGGCACAAAGGAGCTTGATGCATCATGCTGTTTATCCTTGACCTTTCCTGTTGGGTTCAGGGAGGTACACATCTTCTATTTTATCTTGGAAAATTCTAATTAAAAGAGAAGGGAGAGATTTAAATGTGTGAAATTTTAATAGACTTTCCCACTGTAGTAATTGTACATTATGTCATCTTGGATAAATTTTGACTGAATTAGCTTTTGCAGAATGCCCACCAGACCTGCTTTCACAGGCTGTTTTGCCATCTGCACTATTAAAACATCCCCATTAGCTGTGCCTAGGGTTTAATCTTTTGCAACTTATTACAAATTGTCCATAATTCACAGCCTGAAATAGAATCACAGGAATTAATTTTTAAAAGTTAGACTAGCAAATTCATTATACCAGAAACAAAAGGATATATCTACTTATAATAATTTTAACCTGGAAAGGATGAAGATTATGTTGGTCACGGATGCTGATAATAAAGATCAGATACTAATGAAGAATTAGTCAATAAAATTATTTGACTCATGGGTGTTCAGGAAAGTTTTAATATGCTTATATTGCAAGTCTGACAGAAGTTCTAGTATTTGTCTTGAAGTCTGGCTGGAAAAATCCCACTGTATGTGAGTCACTGCCCTCTCACTGTGGTTAAATGATACATACCCAAAAAGTAAACAGAAATTCTGCTCTGTAAACCAAACATCTGTTCTTTTAGACATATAGAAGGGAGAAGGGTTTTTTCTTTTCCTACGACTCCCTTAACAATGGTCTTGTTATAAAATACTCTTCCTCAATTTTGTGTTTTAGGAAGGAATAAAAAGGTAAGGGAGAGTCTAGGAAGTATTGCCTGAAAGCTGGAACTTCAGATCTTGCCCTGTGACTGTCATCTCCCTCTTCAGACAAGATGTGTATGCTGCCCTGCACTCCAGTTTCCTCTTCAGTAGTCCTTTCCTAGTTTATCTATGGCTCCTGTATCAAGACAGGGGGTGATCAATAGTCACCTGGAACTAACTCAAGGTTGGCTTTGAAGCAGTTAGATGTCAGTAAAGTCAAAAAGTTTCTAGAATGCATGTTTATTTTTCTACCACTAATGATGTATTTCTGGTTTGGAAGTCTCTTTTACAACAACCAAAAAAAAAGTGGGGATTCTGCTTAGAATCTGTATTCCTAAAATAAGAATTTTAACTCTTCCATACCTCTTTAGAAGTAAGTAATATGGATGGGGAAGGCAAAGAAGTAAAAGTAAGGAATAGTTAAGGCATTTATAAACATCAGAGTTGTGTAAAACCACAAAGGATGTTGTTAAGTCTTGGTTAAATTGGTATTCCCATGATTTTCAGGCTTTTTGACAAAATGGAGACCTGAAACCCTATGACCATCCTCTACTTTGAACTCCTAGTCCCGTCAAACTTGAGGTTTCCTCTGCATGGCAATTTACATCATGAGAGTGCACAAAGCCACAGCAGCTGGAAGCCCTAACCACTCTGAAAGAAAATGGGCATTTGTTATGGTTTGACAACAGGCTTTCAGAACCATAATGCTTCACTGGAATTCAAACATTCAATATAATGCCTACTAATCATGATTTTGGATGCAGAATATATTTTGAAAATTACTGATTCCATTTCCAGCATGCTGAAGAAAATGGAGGAAATGGTATTTTCTGCTGACAGCTCTGATATCTACCCTGTGGAGTTGTATGAGGTAAGCAGTTGTTTTCTGCCTTTTAATCCCCTCTGTGTCCATCCTTGCAGCTGAAAATGTATCAAAAGTGGAATATTTAAACCTTTATTTACTCAGAAAAAAAATAGGGAAAACACTCTTATTTTTTTTAAGGTAAGAAGTCCAGCCTAAATCTGTTCTTGAAAGAGCAGAGGAAGCAGATCCCTCTCAGCACTGAAACAGCATCCTTGCATTCCTCTGAAGAAACCGTCTAGATTTCTTGGGGGTATCACTATTCCTTGGGAAGTTTGACTACCACAGCAGGCAGGGCTTAGAGTCTTGACTCTTGGTTCAGAATTCCAGACTACATTTTCTTTCATGGCTCCTGACCTAGGAGCAGTAATGAAGAATTATTTGGAGATAGATAAGAATGCCCTTATCCAACACTCAGATGGCTGTCACCAGTCTATAGCAGATGAATAGTGCATTGATCAGCATGTGCCTTCCTACCTTGTCCATACAAAGACATTGGGGTGGCATACTTCCTTTTTCTCTTGCACTTTGCACACCACATCTATCAAGAAAAAATGTGGGCTAGGCAGCTCAAAGGTGAAAGAAGCTGTCTCAGCAACAGGGGGATGACTCAACAAGGAAATGACATGGGGAGAATCAAATGTTTATCTCTTCAAAAGGATGCAGACATCTAACTATTCATTCAGAAGCACTAGGTGTGGCAGTTTCTTTCTCTCTCTGATCTTGTATCCAGTCAAAACAGCAGTTCATGGCAATGGTGCCAAATAATGTAATGCATTTTAAAAGCCCAAATGAGCATCTGCATCATGTAGCTGCCTATCCTTCAACATAGGATAAATACCAGCTCTAAATATCAGGCAGAGAGCTTGCTCAATATTAAACTTGAAATAACTGGACTGTAACATGTTTGCAATGACTTCAATTGGTAGAGAAAGAATCCAGCTCAGGCTAGTGCGAGGCAGAGCATTTTTTTCAGAAATGTCTATTAGGTCTGATTTATTCATATTGCATTATTGTCCACGAGGCAGAAAGGTCTTATGTATTCCAAACCACGGCAGCAGCTAGAGCACAAGGGGAAGAGTATTCTGGAGTTTGGGGTAAGGCCAGTCTGTGTGCAATGCTGGGATAACCGCTGGTCTCTTTAGACTCTCTAATATCAGTTCTTTCTGAACCTCTCAGGAGATGGTTTGCTTGTACTAGAACTGATATTTAGACCATCACAGAGAAAAGCTGAAAAGAAGCAGAGGAAAACAAGCAAACGGATGCCACAACATGCTGATTCATATTTTAAAAATTCCATAGTGACCCTGGTAAGTTCAGCACCAGCAGCGGGGGTTTTCCATGGTTTTCCTGAAGAGAAGGAAGATAAAGCCTTCTTTAGCAGCTATTGCCTGGACATGCCTCAGATCTGGGCCTTTCCCAGGGTTGCTGAAAGCCATCTAATCCTCGTTTCCACCTGCTCCAGCACATCAGATTTTGCAGCTCAGCAAAGCTCTATCTTTAGCCTCTCAGCAGTGGGACATTTTAGGCAGAAGAGGATTAAGCAAGCCCACACAGATTTAAGTGCAGCCTGCGACTAGTCACAAATGTATGATCTGCATAAGATGTCATTACTGGCAAGAACATAAAACATAATTGTTGCATTGCACTATTTCTGATTAATTGGTTTAAGGCATGAAGAAAGAGTTTTTCCAACATAATAATGGTGATATTAATTGCAATAAAACTTCATTACACCATGTCTGTATAATTTAGCATTTGTGTAAACAAGTGGAACTGAGCTTTATAAAGAAACCTGAGGGAAAACATGGCTGAAGAAAATGTGTCACACTAAACATTACTACTATCATGTCAAAGGGACATAAGCCTGACAAATATAGTTGGCTAAATCAAAGTGTGCACATTTAATACTGATGTAGGTGTTGCTTATGCAGATTTTAGAGTATTAAAGCATTTTTCCCTAAAATGATAGTGTTTTATTTCATTAGATATTGTTGTAAAATGTCTTTAGTATAGAAAAAGGAATGGCATCAGGAACATTTTTTTCTCCCATTTTGTTTTTTCCCATAAAAACCTGAAGTAGTGTAAGGATTTAGAAATTATTTACATGGATCCTCAAAAGCAGGTGGTTTTAATTGGAAAGACTTATTACCGTAACTAATCATATGCAAGCATCTTTGCTTTTGTAAAGATGAAGTTCCTCATATGTAATACTCTCCTCTGTAGAAATGTTCTTCTTTGGAAACTGAGATGTGTCCTCGCTCTGAACTTGGGTTTGGCAGAGTATTTCCCTGTGCCTGGGATCTCTGCCAGCAAAATGTGAAGGCATGGAGTGGGACAAAGAAAGGAATGGGCTAGCTTGAGGGAGAGGTTAGCAGCCTGTGGCCAAGGGTTACAGAAACACAAAATATGAAACCTTCACTGAAAATTAGTTGAGAAAAATGAAGAATATTTAGGGGACAATTCTTCCAACCCATAAGAGTGTTCAGACGGAGATGCACTGGGCTGGACTCCTAATTTCTGCACATAGCAGAGCTCCATTGATACCAAATGGAGTCTTACATGTTTACAGTGGTAGAAATTACATTCTAATTTGGACTCATTATTTCTTCTTTTTTTCTTCACACTTGCAGGGTGAAAATTAATTATTGTTTGGGTTGACATTTTTACTGCATTTTCTTCAGTCAAGTTTGAGATTAATTTTTTTCTTTGTAAAGTTAAAATAAAATCCATGTAAACCAGACTGATTTTAAACAAGTGCTCTGTAAGAAGGAGGCAGCTTTTCAACATCTGAAGAGAGACGGGCTTGAAATAATATATGCACGTCTATTTAAAAATAATAATTTATTAATATGAAGAGTGATAACTGTATTATTTTAGGTAGTTATGACAAAATCAATTATCTTTAATGATCACAAAAGAGTTAGAAATGAGGAAAATACTCAAAAGCATTATTTTTGTCCCCTCAAACAACTAACCCTTTGAGCAATAGGACTTCAACTGGTCTAACTTGCATTTGGCTCTTTTATGTTGGTAAATAATAAAACCTTTTATCCTCTATGAAAAAAAAAAGGAAAAAAAAAAAGTTCTTTTAGCAGAGCCAGATAGTTAAATTGTGAAGCCTGTGTTACACAGGAGGACAGGCTTGGTTGGCTAAAATGCCTTTCTGCTTGTAAATCTAAAACTGTTAAGATAGTTGATTTACTGTGCCAAATCTTGTTGAAGTAATCTTGACTTTTAAGAGTAAGTGCTCAGATCTGCACTCACTTGGAATTTGATGTGCAGCTATCACTGTGGTGGATGGACTTAAGCTATGTAATTGTATATGCATTTGTCCCCTGGCTACACATAAATGGTCATGACACTTGGTAGAAGGATTTTAACTGAAATAAACCTTGCCTGTGGAGCAACCAAGAATTGTATGCAGACATTACTTTACCACGTCATCTTTGCCTAGAGGAGTGGTGAGAGAAGGAAAATAGTGTGTGACACCAACAGTTTGGCTTCTACATGCAAATTGTCCTGCCCTTATGAGTCATCATGTGCACAGTTCAGGCTTAATGCAAATCTGTATTTTTGCTTGAAGCAGTGGGTTTTGTATAGTGAGACCTTCAGGGCAAGTAATCCACAGTAAACTTTATGCAGAGCTGCCCTATCCCCTCGCGTTGTTCAACTCTGTCCACACCCTGTGCTGGAAGACTTGTCAGAATTGTCTGATTTATTAGTTGCTGCAATTTCTGGTGTGACAAAGCAGCTCCTTCTCCTCTATAGTGCAAATGTTGTCCGTTTATAACAGGCAGTCACTATTTAGGGAAGTTCAGGAGGCTCTGGAGGTCTGGAATATGCTTAATAAGACATAGTTTATCAGTCTGCATAAAGTTTCCTCATGTCATGTGTACTGCCAATATGGATTCAGTCCCTTAAAGACTATATATCTATGAGACTTTTGTTGTTATAGGGATAATTTTCTTAATTTAAGATGACCTTGGTTAAGTCACAGAAGTAGTGGGTGACTCACATAATATTAACACTCTTCACATCCCTATAAAGATTCCTTTTTCCAATGCTAAGACTTCCACCTAGTTCCTCATCAGACTCTCTGTGAATTTCACAATTGAGGTAAAGCAGGAAACCTCTCTTGATGGGTACTCATTTCATCATCTCTCTGCTGTACCTCTGAGTATGCAGAGTGAGTCAATCTTTATTAAAGGCAACAAGGACTCTTCTTTCTAAAGTTGTTTACCTTCCTTGCTCTAACATAGGTTGTCAACATTTTTTTATAATTTCATTTATGTTGATGATTTGAAAAGCAAAACCCGAATTCTCCTTTGAAATCCATTCATCCATCAATCCATCCCCCAAAAATGATTTTACTATGTTGATTACCAAACAACAAAATGCATATCTTACACTTTGATCACATTTGTGAAATCTTCCATAAGGAAGATGTTGATACTCTTCACAGCAGAGAAACTGAATCTGGCTACTCATTAAAATCATTCTCAGAATAAAGCTTTTAAAAAGTTGTGGAAAAATTAATTATGAAAATGGCAGCTGTTGCCTTCAATTAGACTGTAGAATGCTTTTCCAAACTGATTGTCCCCCATTAAAAAATAAAGAATTGTTTGCAGACTTTTTTGGGTGAATTATTTGATCATAATTCTTGAAACCCCAGAAGAAAGTAGAATAATTTATACATTAGCCTCTGGCCTGTGTGGAGCAAATGTGAAAAGACTAGATTGGAACTTTGAAGCGTGTTCTTGGGTGTGTGGTTTTGAAAATTTTTTGTACGCAAGGAAAAACATCTTAAAAATGCATTGTAATAGAAAGATTTTTTGTAATTGTTTGTTTATTTGAATACAGGATCTTTTTCATACACATGCAGTTTTGAAACTGCTCACAAAAATATTAAGGTCACTGACAGAAAACTATAACCAAGTATACTAAATATTATCATTTGACAGGTCAAAACAAACAGATGAAGACTTCTGTGTTTGTGGCTCATATAATATCATGTCATACACTGAGAGGTAAATGAAAGAGAAATATATCTGAAATTATGTGCTATTTTTTAAGTTTTCAGTGAAATTACTGTATTTTATGTTTATATGAATATATATATGCAGATGCACAAAAATATATATGTATTGTATATATGTGGTGTATCTGTGTGCATACACATGCCTGAAACGAGAACATCTAATTCAAAAATAAACATATGAGAAAAATTCTTGGTTCTGAAAATTGTCATTGGTGTTCATGGGCTTCTATTTCAACATATCAGTGAAGAATACAGCCTGTATAAATCATTAAGGCAAACTTTCTATATTGCTGCATTCAAGAAGACATATTCAATCATGTATTCAATTTACATCAAGGTTAATATAAGAAAGCCACTGAACTGGAACCCATCAGAATGTACATTCAGTGTTTCAAATTTATAGCTGCAAAACAGCATGTGACAACAAAACAGAAGTTAATCTTTATTGTTTTCCTAGATTGCTGAACTTGGAATTCAAACATTTTGTCAGCCACAGCTGAAATTCAGAGAAGAGCAGCAAGAATCAGTTGGAGGATGTGTCATAGGGTGATGGTTTTAAAGAGTAATGGAGCATAGAGCAAAAATCCCTCAGGTTTACATTCACGTCCCATAATTGACATAAACATGACATCAGGAGACTAATAAGATATTAAATTTGTGCAGCTGAACTTCTAACAGGTTCAGGACTTATCCTGAAAACATATAAAGAAAGTCCTCTTAGGATTAATTGGAGTTTGCCTTAAAAAATATATGAGATGGAAAAATGTCTTTGCTTTTACTGCATTTGGAATTATATTGAAAAGAACAAAATACATCACAGGAAATATTTTATTCAAAGCTCACAGAGAATGCAATGGAAACTCAAATAATTATATTACAATTCTCAATATGCCCTGGAACAACATATATAAAAATATTTCTACTTTACCTGAAGTGTTCCAGAGTTGGAACAATCAAAGAATAAACACAAAAATTAATTAGGGCTTTAATCCATAGAATAAAAAAATCCATAAATCTCATATATTTGCAACATTTTCAGTTAGTCACCAGTATTCCCCTCAAGAAATGCTAGGAAAAGCATGACCAGCCTTCATATCTTTTTTTTTCTGGATGCTGCCTGAAATTTTGATTTCTGGTTCTTTAACTGACTGAGGCTACAGCAACACCTATGTAACTCAGAATGGGATCAACATATCATTTTGGTCACTTTAACCGAGTGAAAATGCTGTAAGACTACATTATTTGAGAGAAACTGAGACTCTAAATTCGTTATTGAAGTTCAAGGTGGATTGTCTATCATATTAGACTGACTGCAAAAGGAATTTAAGCCTAGTAAGTTCTTTATTTAAATATCCCCTTTAGGTACTCAAAGCAAGGTTTCATAAATCTCCACAAAATGCTAACAATTTACAGGAATGAAGGGATACACTCTGTCTTGTACTTAATATTTCAGTGGTATGGCAGAAGCACAAATGAACTCTGAACTCTGGTCCATTCCAGCTTGTAATGAAAGGTCTTGTGATATTGAAATACCTCACTTTTAGCTGAAGTTATTTGTCATTCACATCTTCACTTCCCCTTTCTAATGATCTTAGGGAGTTTATTTTTTTATTAGCAAAACCTTTGCCACTCTCCTTCAAATCTTCAATCAAGTACCAATAGCTTACATACACTAAAAGCATGTACAGTTATCCACCAAAGAAGACAAATGATCATTTTAACATATTAAGCCAAACAAATAAGTACTTGTTTGACAAAATCACCCCAAAGCCTTGCTGGAAACTAACACATGATATGACAAGAAGTTTATTTTTCAAACCAGTCTTTTTTTTTTTTTTATTGTATATTCAAGTTATGGCACTTGATATTAAATCGCACACAGCCTAAACCACATATTTCTGTGGGCTATGATGATCTGTCCCTGCTTTGGCCAGACTGAAGTAAACATCATACATGTGGTACTCATTTCACATAAATTTCAGTTTCTGATCGGTGGTTACTGTCACTCGTTCAAGATAACAAACAGAAAATTATGGGAGAGCAATGTGGTGCAAAGTAGCCTGGAAGTTATCCACAGAGCACGTCTTTTATATCTCAAGTTGTAATCCAGCTCACAAGAATGCCTTTCATGTATGAAGAAAGAGGTTATTATCCTATCAGTATACAATCTGTTAATAACAAACATCAGGGGAGAGCGATTCATTTGCCCTGACAGCTTTGTGAACAGGCTTAGAAACTGTTCTGAATAGTGAAATACATTATGAAAAAGATGTTATTTATGGCAGAAGACAGGAAAGGGAGCTTTCCTCCCGGAATTTAGGAAAGTTCAGCCAGCCAAAACAGAAAAAGTTCCAAAATATATTTGCAAAATTAATGAAAGACAGACCTTTCTATTTTCACCTCAAATTTAAAGGTGAAAAGCCATGTCACCCAGTGACACATTTTTCAAGATACAATATTGAAAAGCTATCAATTTTATTCGTAGAAAAGCATAGGTACATCTGACTTCATATGAAAGCTAGTCCTTTTATTGGTCTGACCTCTGATTTAATTTTACTTCCATATTGTTAACCTGAATAAATCATTTCATTCAGTCTGCACTTGTGCATGCTCTGGTTCTATCTGGCCTTCCTTGAGAAATGTCATGGAATAGGAGATGGAGGCAACTTGCTCATGTCTATATGGACCTGGAGGCACAGTCTGCTGATGTACTGAACCTCCAGACTTACCGTTTGTGATTGCTGTGTTTGGTATAAATTTACATTTCTATTACATTTATTTTTAATACAAATATTATAGATAGATAGATAGCTAGATAGATAGACACGCACTACTAAGCCAAAATATATATTTCTTATGGACTATCCTTCTCTCTAATTATAAACATGGCATTGCCAAAAATTATACCTTCAGCTGATAAAAAAGTAATGAAAATGGAAAAAAAAGGGTAAAAATGTTTATGATGAACATTGTTTTGTGATAATAAGATATATTTGCACAGACATGGAGACATAACAAAAGAATTCAGAAATTCAGATTCTCTAATTGCATGTTTTTACACATATATTGCATGGGATTTGCAATACATGGTAAATTTACCATGAATTTTTTTAGTTGTTACAAAAAGTTCTGAAAGTGTTCAGCAAATGATATTCTGTGCTCCTTCAGTCAAAGGAGGTTCTTGTTTTAAGAGCTTATGCACTTCATAAACAGTAGAAGTGGAAACCAAGCTAAAGAATTCCTTCCTTCTTCTCCCTCCTCATGAGTGCTAAGCTCAAGAATAAAATCCAGGTTTTCTGCCACTCTGGTGCCTCCACTACTTTTCTCTGCAGCAAACTGTCACCCCATACATGGGTCATGCAGCCACAGGTGGAGGTGCTGCTCGCCTCGGCAGGACCTGGGCCAGACACACAGGGCCACTGAGCTGGGGCAGCTGCTCAGAAAATCCGTGTATCAAAGAAAGTGAGTGTGATCTACACTTTGGCAATCTCTGTTAGCACTTCAAACAACAGCACAAAACAACTGCTGTTTAATGTGATGTTCCTTGGTTCCCTGTTACATTCCTGTTCGGATCTCCCATAACATTTGGAATGATCCTTTGTTTTTCTACCAAGAATATGTACTTCCCACCTGCTTTTTTACAAGTGTGAAGCAATAACATCTGTAACCAACCTATAGTGAAAAGGGGCTTAGCAAATTTCTTGCTATTGTGTCGTAAAATACATTTACAGTTCCTGCCCTTGTTATTTGTATTTTAAACTCATGTACTATATGTCAAAGAAGTAATGTGAGAGATTTGAAGAAAAAGATTTCATATATAGCAGTTAATTTTCCATTTATTTAGCAAAAGTTACTGTCCTTAATATAAAAGGTAATTCAGCAATCCAATGAAAGTATTATTGACCTGTTATGGCATTACACAGTGGAAAGATTGACTATGGGCTATTTTCATTAAAATTATTTATTCATGTTGTTGTTTGTTTGTTTTTTTGTTTTTAATTAGCTTGCCAGCTGATGAAAAGGTGCTGAACTTGCAAGCTGAAGTTCACTGTAAAAAGACAAGTAAAAGCAGAAATCAGTACTCTCATTTGTTAACAAGAAACATTTTCTGTAGGAATCCAGCACTTCTCCTTTGTACATCTAACAGAAAAAAAAATCCAACTAAGTGTATCATAGGTTTTTGTGAAGAGAACAGACACTGGAAAACAGGATGAAGTCAGTTATTACTTGGTCTGGAATTCTAACTCATTGGTCAAATGATGAACTTCTTCACTTTGTATTGTATGTTTTAGCCTACTGAGATAAGAGCTGAAAATCCTTGGTAAAGACTTCATTATCTGCAAAGTCATGGCCAAACAGGTATGTACTAAATTACAAAGACTGAACTAGCTGGGAAAAATCCATTTTGCATCTGTTGCCATCTGACAGATGGGAGAAGGAGTGGATGAAATATTTAAAGATTCTTTTTTTCCCCCCAGTGGTATTTTTTATTATCAGTCTTGCATCTTCAAGATTAACAGTTCATTAATCATAGACACAAGGATACATTATGGTCCAAATTTCTATCAAATCTCCCACACCTGCTGAAGTGAAATTCACATGTGAATTAAAAAATTCACATTTTCATTACCAACTGTTATCTAAAAAACAAAGTTATCCAGATCACATGTGCAGTAAAGATTGAGGTTGTCAAGGTTTAAGGACCAAAAGAGCTTTGTCCACAGAGGCATTTTTAAGCTCAAGTGACTTATGAAAATAGCAGTGCTTATTCTAGTGACATCAGAGAAAAAAGTTACAGCAAAATAGCTGTAACAGATATCGTGATTCTGATGGATAATAGATTAAAAATGCCTAGCATGGGCTGAAATATTATCCTGCAAATACTTTTGAAAATAGCAGAAATAAACATTTTTGCTTTGCATTTTGGAATTGTTTCTCAAGAAATAATATTAGACTACAATTATTTTAGTCAGAATATTTTTTTTCCTCAATGCCATCTACTGAATTAGTTACAGCTATTTGAAAGATATTACTTCAATGCTCTGCTGCTTATTATTATTTATACAGTGTCAGCTGTAAACTAAATGTTTGAGTTCTTCACCTTGTGGTCTGAAGAGGTAGTAAAGAACATTTTTCCAAGTCAAGATATGATATATTGCTTAAAGCAGCTATTTATCCTTCAGGAGCTTTAGAGCTTATGTTGAGATAGTCCTTCTTAAGCAACATACTGTCTTTAAAAGCCCTTAATATTTGCTGGTTTGCTTTTATTTCACAGCTTCAATATAACAAACAATATTTCTGGATTTCTGTCCATTGCAGCTGCTGTCTGTGGATGATCATTAGACTGTCTTGACACTTGTACTAGAAACAAATGACACAATCAGGCAATATAACAAGGCTGGATCACTCAAACATTTCAAAGAAGTCAAATCAGTTTTCTATTTTGAAGTGAAAAAGACATATGTTTTTAACTAGCATTGTAAGCATCAGAAAATATTTTGAAGACAATTCTCACAAGACCCTGGAACCAGTGAAGTCAATGAAGAAAAATCCACCAACTAAATTAAACATGTCTGGACTTTAATATAATTTTCTTGAAATTCATATAGCTATGAAACTGTCAAAGAGGTGGCAAGGCTACATTTTCCTTTCTACACATTTTTATTTTACTGACTCTAGGGGATTTGTGAGCCAGACTTCATTCAGCATGTTCCAAAGAGCTGTGCACTGTCTTCCCTAATAGAGACATTATCTTTTTCCTTATTTCCATTTGTATTTTTTGCTTATAATAAATTAATCATTCAAACTGAAATGAATCTCTAGGTTTCAGGGTTTTAAACTTTGCTTGTTGTCACTGGTTTTGTCTTCAGTGTGTTTAGAGCTATTAAATTTTAGAAGAACAAATAGATGCAAGATCTCTCACAAGAGGGTTTTTATGACATTACGTTCCCAGTTCAGTTCCCAATACAGATAGCTGAGTCATGAATACACATCCAACAAAAAAAAAAACACCTGCCAAATATGTCAGAGTTCAGCAGAAAGTGCCAGGGTATTTCATAAACACCATCTTGGTATCTTTAAGATGTTACGATGTTAAATCCCCTCAGAGGTGTCTTAAGCTAGGGTTTTCCAAAGAGCCTCAGGGTACAGGGAACAGTTGCCTGTTTTCTTTAGTTTCTCCTAGCTATATTTGGCTTAGCTTCAGAAGACTTTATTTTTTTCCCTTTAGAAGTCGCATGACCATAAATGCTATGTCAAAGGGTATTGCTTTGTTTTTTTAATCTTACAATTACTACCTACAAATTCAAAACATCTTAAAATTAAATCGGTTTTGGATTCCTGATTTGTGAAAACTGTTTGAAGTATTTGTAAGATATGAGCACACTAAAACGTGTCAGTTGTTAATGTAACATTAAAGTTAATAAATATTTTATATTTATTTATATTTATGATATTTTTGCCTCATTTTGATTGTTGTTATTACTATTATTATTATTATTTCTATTATTATTTAACAATAGGACTTAAGTCTATCTTTAAAAAGTCTAGGCTGATCCTATAACAGATTATAAAGACGCGAAAGTTTAAAACCTTTTGCATATTTTATGAATTATAATACAAGTTGGTGGAGTGGAAGTGTTGAGGAAGACAGGCGTAGGATAACCCTCAGCCTCTCACACACTGCTTTGCCAGTGTGCTCCATCAGGTCCATTTCCGTGGCAGAATAGAGGCTCTTTCTTTGATTCTCAAAATCTTGCCACTAATGCATCAGCTGAATATTATCAAAGCATTTAAAGCTTTCATATATTTTTTATCATTACATTGCAACATTTTCCTTCAGGCACTATACAGTAAAAAAGTACACACAAATCCTACACTGAGGAAACTGCTATACATAATAGTAATTTTGTCTAATGTAGTTGCTGTTTTTGGCTTTTTTTAATTTTGGTTTGAGCAACATTTTTTTTGCCTCTTCATGTAATAAAACTCCTAAGGATAGAAAAAAGTGACATTTAATTTTCTTGGCTTTGGCTACCACATTGTTGTGTCTACATAGACATGCACTCATCTAGAGCTGCTCACACCCACCCTTCCTTCCACCCACAAAGTTAATCACAGTGCTTTTAAAATAAAAAAATATCTTACTGCCTAACCACAGCGGCAATCCTTCCAGCTCATTTGGTTCACCGTGAATAAAATACATCAAATACTCCAGTAGGGAATTTTTTGGTTAAAATGAACATTATTTAAAACCACTGTATTTAAGCTTCTGGTAGTGGAGTTATGTTGTCTTCATTGTGATTCTGAGGCAGTGTTAACAGAATTTGAGTTCACTGAGTTCATGAGTCAAGATCATGAAGCACTGCAGACCAAATGTGCTAATCTGCTCTGGAATGTTGCCTCATCCCATCTGAAAAGTCTGTATTAGTGCTGAAGACATAACAAAGAGACTTTCTACTTTCAGACTCACTGAAAATATTCTAAATACTCATCAAGCTAGGGATCTCATTTATCAGCTATGCATTTAGATACTAATTTTATGCATGTACAATTCAACATAGCACTTAGCACTTAGACACTAGAGATTTTCATCTCTCACCTCTCCACTCAAAGATTCACAGAAATCAAACAATCAGCTTTCTTTCTTTTCTGTTTATTTTATTTTTATTTTATCTCCTTCCTGCAGGGCTAGCTCTTTTGCTTTAAAACTGAGAATCAGAGTGTATGAGCTAAAGCCAAATCCCACAGTTGGAGTGCTTTTAAGACTTGGAACAAGTTAAGATGTATGTTTTCTTATTTATGAAAGAGGCAAAGAATGGCAGACAAAGAAAGACCAGAATAAAGAGAGGATAAAGAGAAACTGCACTTGTATAATTATGATGTAAGGATGTAGTTACAAACTGAGAGGTCTTTGCAGAGATTGTGTGATATTGGCCATTCCCACAGAAGAGGAAAAGATAGCAATTCAACAACATTTAGAGAAGCAGAGATAGTTTGCATTAAACAGAAAAAAACTCGTTCTTGATGTACACCCCTTTAATTAATTTCCCTAATAACCCATTCTCAACAATGAAGCTTGGCTATAATCTTTAGCAGCTCTCATTACTAATATTGCTGGAGGTATATATATATTAATGTAGAGGCATATACAAGCATATTTCTACATTTACATTCTGTTAAAAGCTGATTGCAAAAGTGTTGTAAACTCAAGTAATCTAAAATAAGAAAATGCAATTTTCATTCCAGCTGCTTAGGCATATACATTCTGACCTCTTTTGGATTTCATGATCCCATGCTGCCTGTCACTGCTGAAGATGAATGATGTACTGTAATGAGCAAATTTTTTTCTTTAAATTTAATTCCTACCAGTATAACTGAATTACTGCTGCACCGCCTGTTGCACCAGGGCAGAGCAGAGGGGGACAGCCCCAACTTCGACCTGCTGGACAGGCTTCTTTTGATGTAGCCCAGAGCACAGTTGGCTTTCTATGCTGTAAATGCACTTTGATGGATCATGTGCAGCTTGAAGGACCCCCAAGTCCTTCTTCTCAGGGCTGCTTACCATTCCACTCATCACCCAGTCTGTGTTTGTGTTTAGGGTTGCCCTGACCCAGGTGCAGGACCTTGCACTTGGTCATGTTGAACTTCATGACGTCCCCACAAATCGCTCTCTCAAGCCTCGGGATGGCATGCCTTCACTCCAGCATGTCAACTGCATTACACGGCTCAGTGTCATCAGTGCTGAGGGTGCTCTTGATAACACTGTCCATGTCACTGACAAAAGGTGTTGAAATGTGCCAGTTCCAACACCAACCCCTGAGCAATGACCCTTGTCACTGCTCTCCACCTGGACATCAAGACATTGATCACAACTCTGACTACAACCATACAGCCAATTTCCACTGTGCAGTCTACCTGTCAGATCCACTTCAAAAATCTATTTTGGAAAGAAGAATGTTGTGTAGTACAATGTCAAATGCTGTACACAAGTCCAGGTAGATGACACCACTCCTTAGAGCTGCTTTAGAAGGCAACCAGATTGGTCAGAAATGATATGCCCTTAGTGAAGCCATATTTGCTGACACAAATTACCTCCTTATTTTCCATGTACATTTGCATAGTGTCCAGGAGGATCTACTCTGTGGTCTTGTTGAGCACCAAGGTGAGACTGACCAGACTGCAGGTCACTGGGTTTTAAAAACGAGGTTATGTTTTCCCTTTTCCAGTCAGTGGGAATTTCACCAGTCTGCCATTACTTTTCTAACATGATGGGCATTGGATTAGCAACTTAACATCTTGGTTCCCTCAGGACCATCAGTTGGATCTCATCAGATCCCGGGGACTTGAGCGTATTCAGGTTCTTTAGATGGTCTTGAATTGGATCTTCCATGTTGTGCCACCATTCATTTTCACAGTCCCTGCCACTAGATTCTCTATATTTTTTTCTTTTATGTTTTTTAGTCCTATGGGGTATGGAAAAGGAACTATTGCTGTCAAAGAATAGGTTTATATTTTTAGGTATAGGAATAGAAATAAAAATCTTCTCAGATAGTTCCTTTTTGATTCTTGGAAGAATTTTGGCTGTCTTTCTTTTCCTTCCTTAGTTTTGAACTAATTTGTTTCACTTTGGGTCTTGGGCAAAATTTTTGTTGCTCTTGGGAAATTGACAATTTGTTGGTGTGGTTAAATGCCTTTGTGGAAAAGTAGAAAGAAGTATTTATCTACTGTAATGTACAGCAGCCTTTGGATCCTTCTGGTTCCTGATGGTGTCCAGGACATTTTCAGTATTCCGGAGCTTAAGATTTACTTTTAACTCACACAGACAGTTTGTCTTTTTCAAATGAAATAAAACCCTCAAACAGCAGTCATTATTTTTAGGAGAATAGTACCAGAAACCTTCCACACAAAACTATTATGATTAATATTAAAACTTTGAAAGTTATTACAATATTGTCTGCTTTCCATCTGATGTGGAACTAGTAATACTGGTATGATGCATGGTGGAACAACATAGCTTAATTCCCCTTTCCAGGGAATTTCAGTTTTTTGTTTTGTTTTGTACATTTCAAATCTTTTCCACGTGAAAAGATCCTTCTTGTGAATTAAGAATAGCATTTAGAAGCAATATTCCAACCTTTAAAATAGTGTTATGATTGGTATTTAATTATAACTGTTTAACAATTAATAGTGTTAACAGTTATATTTAATGTTTATATCTTATTGCCTATCAGTTTTACCAATGCCAATAGTAGTGTGCGTGTAATAAACCAGAATGCAACCCTTTTTGGGTGTCTAAAAACCACTACTTTCTAAATGAAAAATAAGTAATCTTGATTCATAAAATGAATTTTAAAGGGAATTTTTCTCAAAAATTTTTGGTGGCAAATATCAAAGGATGACAGTAATAAGTAACTAGAGATGCAAAAAAGGAAGGTGAAAAAAAGAGCAACCCCTTTCACTGAGTTTTTAAGTTGACGTGGACTTCTCTGACAGACCTGATTAGCTCAGAGGAAGACATGAAAAGGGATATAAAAGATGGAGACAGGGGGAATCTACCCAGGCACTGCTGGGGAGAGAGGAGTAAAAGTCTATCAAAAAAGCTCCCTTGCTGTTTGGGAAGCATATGAGTAAACACAACAGCAGTCACAAAACTCGTGGGAAAGAAAATAAAAAATATTTGAAATCCTGTCACTTGTCAGTGTGAGATCCATTGATCCCAGCAGAGGTGTGGGATACAGTGGTTAGGAAGTGAGTAGCACAGAGCACTACACTGTACTAGGAAAAAACACACTGTACTACAGAAAAAACACAAATTCAAAGCAGTTATTGTGGCCCTTCTTTACTTAGGACTCATCTTACTTCGAATCAAAAAAAGGAAAAAAGAAAACAAGAAAAGCTACAGGAAATATTTTGCATCAGCTGTGCTGTTGTATTATAGTGCTAGACTTTCAAAACTTAACATGTAATTATTTTTGTAAGGTATTTTTATTTTGGTGTAATAGTCTTTAACCACTACGAAGCTACAAAATTGCCACTTTTCAGTATTCCGATTTCAAAACTGGCATTAATTTGAACTTTTCTAGAAAATCTTATTAAGGGATCCACTCTTTTCTAGACTAAGTCTTAGTTCTTTAGAAAAATCCTATACTTAATAAACAAAAAGAAAAGCAGATGAGGATTTATGGTATACAATACTAATCATTTTTTTCAGGTTTTTTTGAGCAGGATATTTAGACAGAACCCACAAATGTATTATCTTTACAAAAGAGTTTTTTAGCATCCTCAAAAAAACCCAGTGACTTTCTAAGAATATTTTCATATGGGATTTCCCAAATTTGCTGAGGAGGGTACACCTCATGCTGTAAAGATAAAATCTCTGACAGCAATAATCCTTCATGTATAAAATCTAATGTAGAAGCTCTGAAATCAGAGCTTTAGCACAGTTAAGAGCTCAAACAAAATGTCTAAGAGCTGGAATTTCCTGGCCCCATATGATGAAACTTCTTGTTCTTGACAAAGCAATCGTGTTCAGTTGTGAACCTGGCTCCAGGCAGAGAAAGAAGGCCTTTTCAATTTAGTTTTCTTATACTCATTCTCTCTTTATCGTACTGATATCTTAACGTCAATGTAGCTGTCTAATTTGCCATTTTACCTGGTTGCATAGTAAATGACAAGTAGTTTTCAGCATTTGAATAAGCTTTTCAACACCAGATATTTTGTCTGAAGATATGTCAGTAATGATCACACGGGTGTAAAACACTAAGGCATCTTCTGGCATTCATTGTTAAATGGACGATTGTGTAATTTACCTTTAAGAATTTATTTTGTAAATTATGTTATTGCATAGCAATAAAGTAAGAATCTGAATTACAGTTGTATGTGCATTGAGAACTTTACAAAGAGTGTTTCTTACTTTCTGTGCTTCACATTATGGGTAAATATCTGTCTCAGTTGTCTGAAATTAAATATCCAAAAATAGAGGAATGGTTATTTTATTTTAAGATTTTTTTTTTGCCATAGTGAATAAATTGGGAGATTTCTTTGCAAAGTTTATGAAAAAGACTGACACAAAGATTCTCTTCATAAAATGATGAAGAGCAACCTAAAATGAAATCCTAATCCGACAGAGGACCTTTACCAATATATAATCAAATATATTTTCCGAGAATAATTATGAACATTTAGAATATAAGATCACAAAGATATGTGAACATCAGTGTATGTCCACACATGTCCACATGCAAAATGCACTAAAAGACTCCTAATAAATCCTTTCTACATAATTGAATCTGCAAAAGTCCTGATTTTGGTATTAATATTCCAATAATGCTGTCCTTTCTTTGCTATATCCTACTCTGCAAGAGAGCTCAGCTCTGTTGAACACATGAATCTCTGTAGTGAATGGCTACCTAGACAGAAGGTTTCTCCAATGTGCAAAACTATCATAAAGATATTTACAGAGCAGTGGTTCCATCACTATTTGAATTTAAATATACTTACCTTCCAGTTCACCTATCCATCATCTCTGTACACTTCTGCTTAAAGTGTAGTACCTCTGAGGATGAAAGACTTAGGTGTTGACCACATTTAAGGGTTTTGTAGATATCTGACTTCACCCTTCAAACACCTTCACAATAATGCCTATGCTACGACACACACGGTTACACCCACATTATCACATTGCATAAGAATGTTACAGGTTTTTTCAAATATTTCTGCATCTACATTACACAATAAAATTCCAGAATTTATGCAAACATCTTCTACCCACCCACATAAAAATTTGAATTAAAATAGGTAGAGATCCAGACAGGTTATTTACAAAATATCAAGCTCATGAGATGTACACAGATCAAACACTTCTCTTATGTTACACATTCAACAGAGACAACAAAAAATGAAAAAAAAAAAAATTCTAATAAGCTTCCAAAACACAATCCTGCAGTTATCAAATATGACATTACCTGTACAGTAATTACCATTCTTAATTTGTTCACAACCGTCCAAGGTTTGCAAATAGGAATAATGTCTAACTAAAAGTGGAACCCCAGAGGCAAAATGAAATAATGAGAGGCTAAGAAAAAAATAATATCTGCACACAAAAACGTTCAAAACCTTCTAGATAATATGCATGCCATGTTCTAGTAGAAGATTAGAGTTCAGTGTTTCACTGTTTCCTCCAGACAGTGCTAATTTGTTTCCAATTAGTAGAAAAAGTCCTGAAACTGACCTACCAGATTAAAGTGGTCACAGGAATATTGTCTCTACTTACAATCTAGCCACAGAAAGACGTTCTCTTTTGTGCTACCTAGTCCTGAGAAATTATACCCAGTTAATTTTCTGCTTGCCATGTATTCAGACTTTTTTTGTTTTTTAATAGGGTATCATTTATGTGTACACATGTTAATTTAGACATCCCCTCAACCACATTAGATGTCACTGCAGAAGACAGGATTTGTAGCTGCTCTGGTGGAAATAATGGAGTAATTGAAACTGATTATAATACTTAATCCACTTGCAACAGTCTGCAAGTATCATGCATAGGATACAAAGAAAAGATTAATGGATTAATGAACTTCTGTTCTAAATGTGTTGAGGGGTTTTTTGTTTTGTTTTGGGTTTTTTTTGTGGTTGTTGTTGTTTGTTTGTTTTTTGTTTTATTTTCCCAGGCTGTAGTCAATGCCTAGTCTTACATATGAAAATGGTTTCTGCACTGTTATAGGAGTAGATAATTGTTCCCTTATGAGTCTAACCCTTCTGATGCCTTTGCAGTGACATGTGAGTCACCCTCGGTACTGTTTCCAAAGGAGAAAAATGGACTTTTGCATTGACATAAACCATTGCTTGGCTTTCCAAATAAAAGTTGGGAGTCTTATAATTATTACTCTCTCCCTTTTGCTAAGCGACAGCTGAAAGATCAGGAAGTTGAAGAAATGTTAGCATCTCAAAAGAGAAGCCTGTTCAAGAAAAATAGCAAATTTACACTCAGAAGATCTCTGGATGCAACTCCCCAACCCTACTGCACAAAACATCTCTTCAGTAAGGCAAGGATGCCCCTAACCAGAGAGGTGCATGGAAAAACTCCTAAACCAAGAACCTCGTCCAGCTGGGCAGGAGATTCATTACCAATAAACTTTGTGAAATCAAGTAGGGAACATGAGGGCCAAATGTCAGATACTGGAAAATGGAGGGCTGCACAAAGAATAATGAGGAAGTTGAGAACTGTGAGTGTATAAGGAAAGAGACAAAGCCTAAATGTCTTGCTACTTCATGCTCAACAGCAGGTAATGGCATTTTTCATCATTTGGCAAAATGGTACAGTCATGAGACTGGTCTGAGAATGAGATATCCTAAGCTTTGCCTTTGCCATTGATCAATTCTGAGTCATAATATTGGCAGGTCACTCCAAATTCTGCAGCTCAGATTCTATGGCTCTAAATTGATCATTTTATTTTAAAATTATTAAAAATAATAAGAGAGAATATTTTAGACATTCCTATCAAATATAGAACATTAAGTCACCCTGATTATTTCCTTTTTTTTTTTCTCTATTCCCATCTGGGATTCCCTGTAAGAAAAGAATATATTGCAAACTTAAATGAAGATATTAGAATCTAGAAATTTATTACCTTTGTAATAAAAGCTCTGTATTATTATGTTTTGATTTAAAAAAAATACTGCTGTTTCCTTAATTTACTATTTTCACAAGGAGATAAAATTAGATTTTACTTTTTCATAGCTACAGTCTTTGTAACTTCTTCCATAATTGATAGTCCAATGTTGCCCTGCATTATCAATAATGATCCAATCAAATGAACAAGAAACTTCTAGCCTCTATTAAGGCATGGTTTGAACTGTTTGGTAAAGTCATTTGAAATTCTTCTATCTCACTTTTCTCAAATTCAAAACAACTTTTTCAAAGGTAACAACCTATATTCATGTATTACATCACTACTTGCTAAAAAGCAGTTTCTTCCTAAGTTTTTCTTTTATAAATAATCACAATTCATTGGAAATAAATTTATTTACAACCTTTCTGATCACTTCTAAGTAGCATATTACCCTCAGAGATAATACACTTTTCCTGGTGACACATAAATAATATATCAATTATTTTTCAACTTGATGTGCTTACAGGTATAGGCCAAATAAATAAAAGCAATTTATGTCAGCCACCAGCGTTAGTTTATGTTTTTACAGTTGTTTAGAGAACTGACAGAAATACCATATCTGAAAATCAAAGTATTTTTATCAGCTCGTGTGCTCATTTGGTTTGTTTTTGCACCTTCATTTTCCAATTCTTGCTACTGCCATGCACAGCAGGAAATTCAGCTGAAGTCAAAAGACTGTGTAAATAAACAAAGCAGCTGCTTTAGAATACTTCAGATGGGGCCAAGTCCTGAGTTACAGGGCTAGCTAAAATAAGGAAAGTAAAAACTTAAAACAATATAAAAATGCTTTATATCTGTCCATCATAAAGGGAATTTCATTCAGTTTTTAATAATTCATTTTGTTTTTAAAAATGAAGGAAGCGTGATGAAGGGAGATTTTTAGTTGACTAAAGGTTTATCTGCATCTGGTTTTGGGTGCACATGTGTGGTTCCTATTTGACTCAGAAGAGGCCTGAGGCCACAGTTTTGCCCTGAGTGATTTGTGACAGATGGTGAATAACAAATAAACTTGCTAAACAGAGATCAAGGGCTTTGGGTAAGCATCTCGGATTCTTGCCTGGGAAGATGCAAGAGCTTTGCCATAACTTGTATTTCAACAACCTTTACCTGTCAGTAAACCTTACAGAAACACACAAAGCACCAGGAAGGGAGAAATAAATGAAATAAATGTGGTCACAAATGCTCAAAGGTTGTTGCTTCTGACTGCTGATCATTGTCACCTTCTTCAGGACTAGACATGTAACCCAGTCTGACATATGGGCAGGATAGAAAAGAGAGACAGCTGGCAGTTCGTGCATTTTTGCCAGAGTGACTAACCCAAAGGACAACAGGAAAGGCTATCCTGAGAAAGCTCTTCATCATGCCATCACCCTAGGATGATATTATCAATCTATTGCACTGTGCCAAGATGCTTCAATGTGCCTTCATGAAAGGAGTTTACAGTAAAAAAACGTGTTTTGGAAATGAGAACCTCTTAAAAGTAATAGGTGCAGTATCTAGTTTTGAGCCTGGTTTTAGGCAGAGGCTGCTAATGTATAATGCAGAGGGCTTATTTTAGAGAAAAATGTATTTCTATAAACATTGACTGGAAACAGGTACAGAAATTTGTGAGAAAATGTCGTTTAGAACAAGTTTTATGCAAACACAAGAATCAACATCCTTAATGTTAATGTTTCATTGGACTTCGACTAAAATTTCACTAATTCCGTAAAAGAACTGTTTGGAAGTCTGCAATGTAACAGTCTCATGTTAACTCCAAGAAAGGTAGTCCTAAATTGATGTTATCAGTCCCATACTGTAGCCACAGTATTTTGACACTGCATATAGGTGGTTTATAATGCAAAATATTGATCTGGAGGATTCTTTCTCCCCTGCTGCCTTCAGCTGTATATTAGCTTCTAACCTTGATCTTAAAAGTTAAGATGGATGTTCAGTATTATTACCTAGCAGAAAGGGTAAAAAATCAATTTTATCTCCTCGTGCTTTATTCCCTTATCTTCTAGTGCTTGAGCAGTGGGGTTGTAACAACCGTCAGCATAAAATAATTCATTAGCTGATGTTATGACAACTTCTGGCAGATGAATATATTACTATAGGTACATTGATGCTCCTGAAATCAACTTTCTGATTAAGGATAAGAAAAGAGTATAGCAACCAATCAACTGTTTTTAATGGAGCGATACCTACATAAAGCACTGCATTGCAGGAGAGTAGTAAGATCTAACTGAGAAAAACCTAAGTGTGAATCATAGATTTTTCAAGGCTGATGTCTACAGATGATAGTTGCTCATTATAGATTACGAATTTTAAAGCTGACCTGTACAGACAGAAGAGAACAGTTTCAAAAATTTTGACTTTCTGCTTTTGAAAAAGATGAAATCATAAATGAAAAGATAATGAAATCAAACACAGGAAGGATTCTCATATTTACTAACTCTGTGAGAAGTTACCAGAAAAGCTTTCATTAATTTTTATTTTGAATTCTGGATTTTGATAATTTTCTATTAAAATGTATTGATGAGTCTTCTAAATTTCATTTCATGACTTCCTTGTCTCACAGCATGCTTTGGGACTGGGAAATACAAACCTGCCTTCCCCACCCCACTTTCAGGACAATACTCAGCCAAAGACAAAGATTTGTGCCACTATAGCCTAGTATTTCCTAACCTTTCAAACCACATTAATCCTTTACTGCTCTGTCATCTATAATTCAGTTTGTTAAAGGCAGGCCTCATTCAGCTCTTCTTTAGCTCAGTACATCTTTCTTGTGTTTCAGTATTTCACACGGATGTAATGTAGACTAGAATCTAAGTGAAATCTTCACTACTGGAAAGAACATTGAACTCCTAGTCTTTCCTCATGTTGATAGTTCTGAGCTCATGCATAACAATTCCTTGTACAATATTGTCTATATGGTAGAGATAAAAACGTAACAGAACAAGTTATCAAGCTACACTAGGAAAAATTATGCAATTAATTTATTCTTTTAAGAAGATATTATGCAGACTGCTGACCCACCGAAATATCTGGGACTAGATTGTTAGGTTATCCTGATCTCCCTTAAAACAATATATTAAGAGGTAGTTCTGTTGAAATATGCAGAGTTTTGTACATAGTTAAACTTACTGAATGTCTCTGTAAATGACTGAATATAATGAAATCCTCACTGGATTAGCCTTTACATGCTTTATCCGATGGTACTAAAATGCTTTTAAGACACCTCCTATCTTTCTTAACCTTCAAACAGAACCCAATCTACTTCTGATATATACAATATTCCTATTTAAAATTAAGCTAAAAATCATCTAATAAGATTAAACATCCTAGGAAGTAAAATAAATGCTATACATTTACTTTTATGGCTTCTTTCTTTGCTTTTCTCTTTGTGAGCATTCAAGGTTATTAAATTAAGAATTGAAGGAGATTTTTGTCTTTCAAACAGCTGAGATATTAGAGACAAATGATAGCAAGAACAATGTTAGCATATAATGACCTGAAATGATGACATGAAAATAATGGTGCTAAATGTCCTGACATATTGCAGTGGCTTTGTTTTTCTTTTCTTTTTTTTTTTTTTTTTTGGTCTGGTTTTTTAGTGTTTTTTTTAGAATTCAGCTTGTGTTTACAGAGGTCTGACTCTCATTTTCTGTTTATAGTCAACACATATTTAAGTTTTTTGAAAACACAGACATATGACCATGCAATGCAAAAGCAATATCTAAGATGAGTATAATGCATAAAATGTTTTAAAACAGGCCCATTGTTTTATCTTCTAAGGACTTTAATAAATCCTAAGATTTTAAAGCATGTATATTCTGTATTTAAAAAGAAAATATATTACTTCAGTATTTGGTAAGTGGTTTCAGCCAAGATAAACTTAATAGAAACTTTTGCAGAAAAGGAAAATGAATTCTGATTTTTTCTATATTTCACATTAATTAATAGAAACCAAGATCAGAAATACATATTTATGAGAAACTGCCTTTTTTCACTCTCAGAATATGATATTTTTTCTTGATTTTTTTAAAATTTTAAAGCAATTAATTTTGATTCTATCAAGGTATTCTGATTTGCAAACACTCTAACAATAATTCTGTTAGTAATTGTTAAACTGAATTCAAGTAGGAAGATGAATCCTTTATTGAATTACCTGTACATCTTAAGCCAACTAACCTTTCATTTCTATACCCCAAGATATGAAATGAGTGCCTTTTTCTGTAAGAAATAAAACCCAGAAGATTTAAGAGCATGGAGTAGATTATTGCAGTGCATGGAAATAAATATAATATAATAAACCACTCATTTTAATGATGTTTACATACGCGACAACACATCTATGAAAATTATTCAGATGTTAGTTGTAAATATGTATATAGGCACAGAAGCGAATTGAAATCTTCATCTAAGGTAATTCTGTGCCTGAGAAAATTGTAATTTTGGTAAAAACAACAAATTCTGTGGTTTTGGTAAAAACAGCACCAAGTAACAAACTGCTAAGGTGTAATTCTTTACCTCCCTCTATGCTGTTGCCATTCTGTCTCTCACTTTTTCAAAGGACACAACACACCCATGAACACAGAGGCTATTCTTGGAATGGCTGGGTTATTGGAATCCTTTAGGGTTTTTAAATGCAGGAGCCATGCTGATGATCTGGTGAGGCTGATACCTTACTCTTCTCTACTCTGGTGTGTTCCATTATTTACTTATGTACAATGAATAGTGAATTTAATGGCTTTCTGCACCTCCATCTGTTTTAAGGAATGAACAGAAAACTTGGACTGTAATAGAACATATTGCTGTTTTCTCCTCGTGAGAACGTGTCCCACTGTTTTATCTATACAAGTGAATAAATCCAGGTATTAGCAGAGGAATATCATCCTGAAAAGTAGTTTGCTTACATATGCAGCTTTAGATAGGTCTCACGCCCCAAGTAGCAGACGGTACAGTAGAAACAATTATGCTGCAAAAAGAGCATGCAATTGAGGAATTAGCTTGGTTTCCAACCAAATAAATTTGGTACTTATACAACCCAAGAAAAGAGAATAAGTAACCATAGTAATAGGTTTCAAGTCATTCCCTCCATATCTAAATATTAACATGGATTTATTATCAAAGGAAATGTGGCCGAACTATACTACCGATAACTTTTTCAGATTTAGGTCTGTGAAGCTATTTTTGGTCAGGCTGCCGATTTTGTTTCCAATAGTTGCCTGTGAGGTAGAAAGAAACTTCTAGATGACCAAATAGAAATTTAGTATAATATTAATTCTATCACATTCATATAATTGTGTGTGTTTTAAGAGGTGGGTTTCTGAAATGCGTAGTTTAAGGTGGGACTTACAAGCAGCACTGAATTGCTGTCATGAAGCTGAAAGAAATTAATGTCAATAGAACAATCAAGGAAGACACAGAAATTACAGCATATCAAAAGTTCAAAAAGACGAAGATGATATTTTCATGTGTTCCTGTGTGGACTCTGTGGGACATATACTTCTGGAATGGCGTGATTTTTGATCTGAAAGCATATTTTTTCCACTCAGGAAAGCAATGTTAGTCTTAAAAGTATTGCTTTGTCTGGGCTGTTTTATTTGGAGATTATATTTTTATCGTATTTTATGAAATTCAGATTAAATACATGGATATATTAAAAACTGACAATTTAAATTTTTTTCCTTTAAATGGAAGGCTTGGGCTGACATGGACTTTAGCAAAATTACCCCTTAATCCGCATTCCTACTACCTCAAGAGAAAAACATTGTTTTTTTCAGGATTTTGTAATTCATGTATCAATTTACTTTAAATCATGTCAAAGACAACCAAATATATATTAGTTAAAAAAACATAATGAAAAGAAATCTTACAATCTCACAAATTTTTAGTAACTATTGTGATCAGAATAGTCACGGGAATATTAGCTTATTTCACGCACAAAGAGCCTGAGCTCTGCTTTCAAACAGTACATAGATGAAAAGTCTGTTGCAATGGGTCAAAGTCTGAGAACATGCACATTTTCCAGGTCTCCTCTCCTTCTGTGGAATTGCACCACCTGAGCCCTAAAGCAATTCTGAAGTCCTGAAAACACCTGTTTGTACATTATATTTTCAGTTCATGTCTGAGTGGCTTCATTTCTATGACAGCCTCATGAGGATGGAACAAAATTAAACTGAGAACATAGGCAAAATTTGTAAGTTATGTAAATGTCACATGCAGGGCAAAATGTTGTTTCTGAGTAGAGGAATGCTGTTGTCAAGAATACCACTGGGAATATCTACATGTGCTCAGAACACCGTGGCTTTTTTCACCACTGTTTGGAGTGAAGAGAACTGACACTTCATACCCACCTCCTGGGACAGATCCTGGCATTAAGGTTCAGAAGCTGAAAGCTTCACTTTTAAGTACAAGAAAACGACTACACATAGTCGTAAGAATCACTCTTAACATCTATTACACCTTTTTCTAGGCATCTTAACGAAGAGAAAAAAAAAAAAAGAGTGAAGCAATTAGGGAACCAATTTCATGTCAGTTTCCCCACAGATCTTTCCGTATCTCCTCAAATAAATTGTTTAGAGTAATTGCATGTATAAAATAATATAAATGGTGACATAATTTACAAGAAAATAAGGGTTTAAAATAAAAATTTTTAAAATCTCCAAACAATCTATACATCCTAACTGGGAATTTTACCTCAACAATCCTATTTAGAATTACACAGACAGTTCCCTAAACATATTGAGGGGTGTGTGTATGTGAATATGTATGTGCACACAAATAAACTGCCCTCTTACTCAGTAGTATTTCCATGTATTCAAGGGGGAAGCATAGGCAAAGTATGGGGCTTATGAATGTAATTACTATTAAGTGACAGGAAATTTTAACAGCAAAAATATCTTAAATTCTTGGCTATGTTTTAGCTTAGCTAAATCAGGATAATATTTTAAAAACCACCTACTTCTGGTTTTCCTGTCAACCTTCTAAAAGGTTTTGACAAATCCTTTCTCTCTATGCAGTTATACATTTTTGCTGAGGTGTGATAATGGAATTTGTGTTTAAGCACTGAGGATACCAAAGACTTAGTTGTTTTTACACTACAGGGATCAACTTCTCAAAATGACACATACTTCTTTTGCTCTCTTAAGGAAAATGACAAAGTATTAGGGCATCTGAAGAGATGACATGTTGGTCTGCTGCAGATATAGGGAAATGAAAACCAGTAATAATACTACTGAGGTTTGTTTTCGGAGTGTGAACTGACTAAAAATGTGATCTAACATAGTGGAAATTGTTACCGAATTAAAATTCCTGGTTTTCATTCCTCTTGCTTCTTATTTATTCTCCATTTATCTCGACACATGTTATGGAAGAATGATCCCAATATTTTCAGCTGAAAATGTTGTTGAAACTTTATTCACAGAAAGTATAAGTCATGCAATGGCACACAGAATGGGTGACTACATGAGCTGTTTAATAAAACTAATTCAAATGCAAAATACTACATTCATTTTCTGCCTTGTTTAAATCCAGAGTAAATCATATCTTGTCTTCCCTCAGGGTACTGACACTTCTCCTCAGAGCTGCAGGGTACTCACAGAAACTCCTTTTCTCTTTCATTTTTTGATTATTTTTGTCTTGGAATCCTGTTCAGATTTTCCAGAGAAAGACACACATGTCTGAAATTTGGCCTCTGAGTACTTTTAATGAGGGACCTAAAAATCAGCACAGGTGGGTTCCTAAACACATTAACCAAAAATGGCTCACAGAAGTTATTTTATTGTGTTGCAGGTCACTGCAAGGGAAATATCCTTTAGAAGAGTTGTAAACTTCAATTAACAGATATCTTTGGACAAGGAATCTGTTTTGAACTCCACTGAATTTGCTTCATTTATATACTCAGTCTATTTCAAATCTCTCAGTTTCTCATCATACAGTAATGTAGAACACATTAAAAGAAATGTCTCAAAATGCTAAGTTACCGCATATTACTTTTAATTCAAATAACTTAAAATGCCACAGACATGGTTATTAATGTGAAAAAAATGTCCACAAATATTTTTATCAGAAGCTAATTACAGCAATCCCATTTGAGTCCCTGATTTAGTTGTGTTTTCTTTTTTTTCTTGAGGAGAAATGTTGAGTTTTTAGCAAAAATGTAATAACCCCTGCCCCAGCAAACACAGTGAGGTTTGATATGAGGGCCAGAACCCACATATATCTAGGAAGTTAGGGCTCTGAGGCCTTTCTGTGCCTATGCACTCATGTATCTAAGGAAATATGAAAAAATATTTATTTTTGTTGTTGTCCATTTACTTTAGCTTTACTTCTGATGTTTTTTCAGCATCTAAACTTCAAACCATGTATACTGGGAAAAAATCAAAATGTCACTCTGATTATCTAATTGATTATAAACATTTTTATTACATAGAAAGCTTGAAATTTGAAAATAGCTAACAGACAGTTGATCAAACCATTATGATTCACTATGCAGTCAGGTGGACAAAATCTCTATTTTTGCCTTTTGTGTCTCTAGGGTTTTGTTCTCAAACACATAATCATATCATATGGCATATTGCACAGCATAATCTCCCATAGCCAAATAATATCCTGGGGATCTTCAGCAGAGCACCAGGTATATGTAGGAACTCTTTTACCAAAATATCATTATCCTCAAGCACTTGTTCTGTCACTCATACCACCCCCATTTATTTTTTTACCATTTGGTGCATTACTAACGTATGATGCCATCCCAATCCCTGGTTTTTTTATAGCTACTTTTTAAATATCTGTATTCCAGTTACTATCCTCATTGACATATTTAATGCTGTATTGTTACTTTCAAGGGATACTGATTCCAGAGACATCAGTCATGACAGCGGCAGTAGGTGAATCCTTATACTTTTGCAGGATCAACAAGTCTTCTGTTGTTAAAGCAAATTGCTGCTAATAACAAATAGAATTTTTTTTAAAGAGTAAAATAAGGAATAAGCAATATGCTGTTCTGTGGCTGGTTTTCATTCCTCTTTTTCTGATGGGCAGAGCAAGAGTTTAGGTTACAATCCATAACAATGCACTGTTTCCTATTCAAGGTGACTACAAATTCAATTCTTCCTGGCAGCAAAAATTATTCACCTCTGAAGTCATCCTTCTGACACTGAATTCTGTTGCACAAGAAAATGTGTCTGGCAGCCTTGAAATGGAAACAGACAAATTGCAAAGAAGAGTAGCAAGGCATCTGAGCACTTCTGCCACATCTTGCTGACAGATGGGAGCTGTAGCACCAGTCACCAGTGCTTGCATCTCCAGTGCAGTTAAAGAAAAGGAAGCATTCATCAAGCCCTTCATTTCTCATTCCTCAAACAGAAGGCTGTTTACATCATGTCAGCAAATGATTACCCTCTGCTGCTGTTGTTGTGCTACCTATTGGAAAAGGTGAAGAGGTTATGTTTTGAAATTCCATGCAGATGTTGATTAAGGAAACAAAGGAAGCTGATTCTTAACACCCAGCACCCCCTTCCTCCCCAATCTCCCCCCGCCCACCCAAAAAAAAAANGAGTTGTTCTTGGAGAGGACAATGGATTCAAAGCTCAAACTGCTTGCATATATCAAGGGAAAACCAAAGGATCTAAGCACTTTCCCTTCCAACTGAGTCATGTCTTCAGGTTTTTCTGTGGTTTTCGGCCCTTATCTAGTTCTTATCTGACAGCTGACCTAGGGTAGCATGGATCTCAGGTTTCCTTGGCTTCTTTTTAAGTCTTCATTAATGATGCCTAAAAAAACAAAGTTATTCCATCTGTGTGGAAGTCTGAAAAACTATAACTTTGTGAAAGACTCCATATTGGACCTTCACTGGAAAAAAAATGATTAATGAACTGAAAAATATGGGGAACTGCTGTTTTAGCCATTGAATGTGCTCAGAACTACTAGGTATCGTGCAATCTTTTCAGAGTCTTTGTGAAGAACACAACTCAGTTTAAAAACTCGAATTTTTGAAACTTGGAGGTAAAGTCTTCGATTCTCAGAGAAGATGAACAAAAGGTAGAATTTGGCTTATATGAAAATAACTGAGGAAAAAAATTATTGTGGTGATTCCCATGCTTTATTTTGGTCCAGCCTGTCACCAGACTTCTTTTTTTTTTTTTTTTTCTTTGAATGTGTGCATTTTACAGCTCCTGAAGAAAAGATTTTTCTTCCTCTATGCCTTAGTCTAGCATCTGGACCTAGATAATTGTTAAGAAAACTATTTCATGTGTATGTAGTATAGGAAATAGTAAATTCAGTTTAGGCAGGATCAACAGGTCTTTTCTTCCTGTCCAAAACTGCTGTGTAAACAACTCAACCCTTCCATCTGCATGATAGCTGTATTTCTCTTTCCTCAAGCTTTTTAAATCTAGTAGACCTTTAGTGCCTTTTCTGTCTTGGAAGATGATTACTTGCTTCCTCCTCATTAATATCTATCTCTAGTACACCAGAGATTTCATCCTTTCTCAGTGATAAACCTCCACCAGGTACATTGCATTGGATTTTTTTTATTTCATCCGTACACATTTTAATTGATATTGCTTTTTTTTCTTCCCATGCAGACATGAAGTGCAGCTGCCTTTCCTTCTTATCCTGTGCAAGTTGTACACAAGTACCTGACATACTCTGAGTCCTGCCCCACTATCTAATTCCTCTCTGTGCCACTTGCATTGCTTCTACAAAGGTTGATCCCAACACAGAAATTCTCTTATCCTTAGTTGTGGCCTACAGAAGAATATTTGGTTCTGTATTGTTTCAGTTTCCAGACGGCCTCTCTAAAGAGGCTAATTTTAACATAAAAGATCCAATGTAATAAATAAATAAAAATTTATCTCTCTGAATATTTGAAGTGGAATACAGCTGAATGTTTATATTCATAAAACTGTCCCAGTTCTCCATGCAGAGAAAGGAACAGTCACATCTATGTGGTCAACCCAAAGTTTATATTTTCATTTCAAAAAAGATAAAACTTCATCTAACAGTTTTTCTCTTTATTCTGAGAAATTTGTGTTTTATCTAAAAGTATAATGAGCATTTTCAAGCTTTTTAGAGAATCAGCATCTCTAATTACTGTGTTTGTATCTGACACTGTTTCTGAAATGTTTTCATTCAGAGATTGCAACTAGAAAATACTGTGTATATATGAGGAAGGTCTTATATTGATAAGAGAGATCTAGGTGTTGAAAATATAAAGTATATAAGACCATAAAGAAACGCAGAGAGTAAGGCTTCTATATTTAGCTTATATGACCAAGTTGGAAAATTGAAAAAAGAGAGATGAAAGGACTGCTTAGTATAGCAGATAGTTCTGTTTCACTTATTCGGCAGAGTAACTTTCCCAGATCACCACTAGAGTCACCCCTAGTAATTCTGGAGGTAAGAAAAATGTACAGATTCCTTATCTAGCAATTATTCTGTCAAAAATTAAATAATCCTACTGAAAAACCCAACACTATTAGGAGTCTGAATGGAATACCTAATTTCAAAGGCATAACTTTGAAGTGATAACAATCAAGAATATGAACAAAAAAAAAAATCTATGAATACTTGCTGGTGAATTAGCTGCCTGTTATACAAATCTTTCATCCTTTGATTATGTTATATAATACATATAATCTATGCAAGATAACATATGTGGCGGTGGTACAAGCAGCTGAAGCTGAAACAGGCTGTTAAAGAAGCAGTACCACCACCCGATGGTGGGTTAGGGCACAGACCCTATCCCCCATCTTTTAACAAGTTGTCAGTTATAAGTTTCCCCCTCTCCATTTCATTATAACCAATTTATACATATTCAGTTCTTGTATTGCATATGCATAAGTTGTTGAAAGTTCCATGTCATTCGATGCCCCATTGGTCCCAGTTCCTGTCAATTTATTGTACCCGCCCCTTGTTATAGTCCATTGGTTGTTTTACCCACTGTTCCTCCCCTGTTCTCCCCTGTTATTGGTCCTTTGTCTTATCTCCGCCCACAATCCTGTCTGTTTAAAAGCCCATGTCACAAGCCGTGGGGGGCTCTTTGGCAGTGCCTCTCTCCAGTGTGGTGCCGTGGTCCCTTTCCCCTTTCCAATAAACACCACTGGAACGGCAAGCAAAAGCCTCTCCCTCGCCTCTTTGTCTTAGTGCTGTGGCTGGTCTCTGCCTGCCACGTGGGCGACCTGTATTTAGGTTGGTAGCCTAAATGAGCTTGGACCCAGAGGCATAGATCCTCTTGGAGTGCCAGCCAGCCACAGGCATCACCTCTTCTGCCACCTGGCCAGTGCCTGCCTCAAACGTATTAACTGCAACACTGGGTAAAAAAATCCTAACCCTGTAACAGCCTATCTGAAATACCTGTAGTACTTTGAACATGATCTGGCACACAGAGCAGAACAGGCATGTTAAACATGAAAGTGCTTTTACAGCAATACCATAACTCCTGTCAGCCATACGTATTTTAAACAACTGGGAATTGTGTACAGACAGTCGGATTGTCATTACCAAAATACAACAGTATTTTTCTTATTTCTAAGCAATGTTCATATGCTAATAATTTGGCAGTTTTCCTACACTTTGCTCTGTTTCTGATTCTAGGCTTCAGGTGCATGGTACCTTATGGCTAAGACTTCTGCATAGGACTCTGCTAGGTTTTATGATCCCACATTAGGTAATTCACACCACTGCTGATGATGTTATGAATGGCCAGCATAAAATGAACACATGATTAACTCACAGACATTGACAATAAAAAGAAAATCGTAATTTGCTCTAGACATGTTTAGATAGTTACAGCAGACCCTATTGAAAACAGGACTGTTTGGAAAGTACTTTAATTTTTTTACTTCTGACAGGTAAGTATTTAAAGGCGAAGAACTTTTCATGTAAATATAAACCTGCAAGTGCAAATGCATGATCTCTACAAATAGGAGTATACAGGTGGTGGGACTGTTTCACCTTTAGAAGTGTCAGCGGGGAAAAAACTATATGCCAATAGGGGAAGGTTAACAAGCATGTAGTGTATTTCTACACCTGGAAAGAGTATACAACCTGAATTAAGTCTGAGTTAGGTAGTTTAGGATTTCCATAGACATTTTTCCTTTATGTTTAAGCTGGATTTTCAATCTCCTCAAAGAAGCATGATCAGACTCTGAACCAGTGTGGAGTTCTCAAACCCCTTTCAGAAGCCATTTTAGAAGTCATTACACTGCATAGCAAATCACAAAGCGCAGATTATTCCATATCAGCACCTGGAGACTTTCTTCCTTATGCCTGAGAAGTTAAGACGTGGAATTGGTTTGTACACTTCTTCAGCACTTAGAGAAACAGATTCAGTAACAGGTACAGTACTGATGTGACTTACTTGGAGACTGCAGTCTTTCTCTAAGTCAGAATGACAATCTGCTTTCAATATTTGCAAATAAAATAAAATAAAAATAGCTGGGTAAAAAATATGTGAGCAAAATAATACAATATGCCCTACCAATAAAAGTTGGTAACTTTGTCAGTATATCCCCAGAAGAACAAAAGGAAAAATAAAATTTTAGTAATGAGGTAATCTACAAGACCATTGTTACTGAAACACAGGAACAACATTCCTCTCTTGTTTACAGCATTGAACAGGTCACTGATGTGAAGAAATATATTTTTTACTTTCAGACATGGCAAAAGTAGCTGAATAAAGAATGTTCCTATATCCTGTATTAGGACTTAAATCAATTAGCATTATGGTAAGAGAGGCATGAGAACAAGATAAAGAACAGACATGCAAGGAATTTGATGAGGTGATCTAGCTCATTCATTCTTCCAGACTGTAGCTACTATATCTTTGGCATTCTTAACCCAAAAATTGTATAAAAGTAAACAGCTAGGGGCACTGCAAATCACAGCAAAGGTGTATCAGCACGTTTCTGGCACGGGGTAAGACAAAGATAAAAGTAGGAACGTGGTAAACAGCTTCAGAGGCAGGTTCTGGGCCCTCGCCTGAACTCAGCCAAAACAGACAGCATGCCATAGTGTTTAGTTTGTTGTAATTAATTAATAATGGATGATAAGAGTATGATCTTCTTTCTCTCTTTCTCTCTCCCTTATCACACATTCACACCTATCTCCATTGTCTCTCCAAACGATGCTGCTACACGTAGGGCAAAATCTTCCTACTATACTGCTTCTGTCATTTAGAACTGCATGCCTGTACTTCTTTGCCTCATTAAGTCATAAAATCACCTGAAAATCTCTTTTTCAGGCCAATGAGTTTGAACTTTTCTCTCTATTGACCTTCTAACACCATATTACCCCATCTATGAGTGCTTTTACATGTGGATTTTACTACCGAATTTTGCATAGGCTTAGTGTCTCTAAACCTAAACTAGTGATTTTTTGCAGAACAGAGTAAAAAATAGTGTATAAAAAGTGTATTAAATACACCCTTATGTGTATCAGCCCATAACATTGTTTCCATGTCTTCATCATGCATAGAAGCAGCCTGTAATAAAAATTATGGCAAATTAGCAACCCAATATTTGAAAGATGTTACCTAAATGAAGTTGGAATGATACTGTGTTATGATCAGAATCATTGACTGTTTGAGATCATCTTCAGTACATGCTTCTAAACTGACTCATTATCAGAATTTATGGCTTGATTTTCAAAGTGGTACAGTCCCACAGACTAGCAGATATCTCAGTTATCTCTGCACTCGTCTGTTCAGATGGGTAAATAAATTACTAGGTCATTTACATGCAGATTATTTTGCATATGTACTTCCGTACATTCATGTCTTGGTTGTCAAATTCTCTTTGGTATTGATGAACATGAATCATGTAATCATTTGAGTTGGAAAGGACCATAAAGATCATGTGGTTCTAACACCCCTGTCATGGGCAGAGACAGTTTCCATTAGACTAGGTTGCTCAGAGTCCCATCCAACCTGGCCTTGGACACCTGCAGAGATGGGGCATCCACAACTTCTCTGGGTAACCTGTTTCAGTGCCTCACCACCCTCACAGTAAATAATTTCTTTCAAATATCTAATCTAAACATACCCTCTTTCAGCTTAAATCCATTTCCCCTTGTCCTATTGCTGCACATGATTGGAAAAAGTCCATCTCCAGCCTTCTTATAGGCCCCCTTTAGGTACTGGAAGGCTGCAATAACTCCCTGCATGCTTCTCTTCTCTAGGCTGGACAATCCCAACCTTCTCAGACCGTTCTCACATAGGAGAGCTGCTCCAGCTCTCTGATCATCTTCATGGCTCTCCTCTGGACTCTCTCCATCAGGTCAACATCCCTCTTACATTTGTCTTGGAGCGGGATGCAGCACTCCAGGTGGGATCTCACAAGAAGATAGCAGAGGGGGAGAATCACCTCCCTTGACCTACCGGCCATACATCTTCTTTTTGAAGTAGCCCAGGATACAGTTGGATTTCTGAGATGCACAGATTTCCAGGTCATGTTGAGCTTCTTGTCAACATATAATAAGGGTTTCAGTTAATTAGGAAAATCTATTTGCCTCTCTTTCTCTAAATTTCTTCTTGCAGGGAAACTTTAAGTTATTTTTGCAGCTTGAGCACTAGACTGTGGACTTTCTGATTATGGTACTGAACTTGGTGCATTTTTCTTTTTTTTTTGAGTATAAGGAAACGAAGACAACATTCTTACAATCTTCCCTTATAACAGTTCCCAGGGTTTGGAGTTGATGGGTCACTGGTGTTGTTTACAGTATTGAACAGTTCACTGACGCTAAGAAATATATTCTTTTCTTTCAGACATGGCAAAAGTAGCTGAATAGAAAAGCTCTTGTTCACTAACACTTAACCAGACTGTCTTCTACCAGTCATGCAATAAATACATTTAGTATTTTTTTTCAAAAGGAATATACAGAAAAAACTACTAGACAAATCAACATCTAATAATGGTTTCCCTTCCATTCCTGGATCTGTCAGTGAATTACTGCTTAGCCCTGTAGATGTAGTTCATTTAGCCATGTACACTGAGATTTATTGAGGCATTTAACGTTTTGATAACATAATTTGCTTAAATGTTTATGCAACATGTTGTGCTTTGATGTTATAAAATACATAAGAACATATTGTACTTAATGGTAGGGCAAGCAGCAGAATGTTAAGAAAGCTGTTTTGAATAATACTTTGCCAAACATTAAAACTTTCATTTTCACCTCTTCTTGTTCTTTTTTTTCGTTTTTCATTTGTGATGAAATATAGCTACTAAAATCTGGAACAGATAAATTATATATTTATGTCTGTGAGAGCCGTGTATCAGAGAAATGGCCCTTTAGTGGTGTGCTATGCATTACTCTAAAAGAACACATTAATTCCAATGAAAAATAAATACCAGAAAAGTAAAATCTCTGAACATTCTAACATTCTTACATAATGCCACAATCCTGACAATTTCCAGCTTGTGATTTTCTTGATATCTTACGGATTGAATACAAATTACTCAAATATGTAAAATTATTCAGATGCTTATTAAGTTCAGCATCAGAATCTCAATCCTTAAACACTGTTAAAATTGTACGACTCCGAAAGTCTTGTTTTATGATCTCTCTTTTGTAGGAAGGCTGTCTGTCGCTATTCAGTTTATGGGATGATAACTGAAGATCGTATCTGAAGCTGGCTTTGTAAAATGGTCAGTAATGAGCAATCTGTTAGAGTAGTCACACTTTAAAATGGTATTATTATTACAATATTGTTTTAAAATAATGAAAACCAGCAAGTTAATGTTGTGGTGGTGCATCCCACCCCCACTTTCCAGGCAGCACTGCAATCTGAGAAATTCTTGTTAGGCTTCGGCCTTGAGAAACAGCACCTGGGCTCAGCTCTTCCGAGCTTATCAGAAACACTGTCTGCTCCCAGGAACTGCTAAAAAGCTCCTGTTTTCCTTATTAAGAGCCTTGGAAAATATTTTTCTTGCCTGAATGGAATAACATTCCTGTTCTCACACTTTCACAGGATGTGCCGACCCAAACTGTGGCCAGGATGAAACATTGTTATGACTAAAGCCCACTCTCTTGCCCTATAAACAGGGTCCAAAATGAGACCCTTTGAGCTCTCCTGGACTGCAGCGGGCTGTGACCAGCAACTCCCTCTGAGTGCGATGCCTTTCAGAGACAGTAAACCCTCAGGTTTGCTATATCTGGAGGATCACCAAACAATGATGAGTCCTGGGCTGATACCCTGACTCCTTGAGGTCTGACTTTTCACCCATTGAGAGGTGCAAAAGCATCCAAAGTCAATATTTCACTGACGTCTGAGGGGAATTCTTCACAGATACCTTGCTTGCACTGACTCTTTCTGTCTGGGTGCATAAACATGTGCAAATACTATAGCAAATCTGTGAGAAATGCTGCTTTCTTAAATGTTTAAGTACCTTGGATATTGAAGTAAGATATGCCTGTAAGTAAGTTTGTGACTTATGACTTCTTAAATGCTGCTAAGTGTTGTTCTTTTGCTAAAAGGTTAAGTTCAACATAAATTATAAGCTAAGTGTTGCTAAGTGTTGTTCTTTTGCTAAGTTGCTAAGTATAGCTTCGAAGTTATGTTAGGTTAAATGCTGTTAAGTGTTATTCCTCTGTTAAATTGTTAAAATTAAGTTATAAATTAAGCTTGGGGTGTAAAGCAGGTTATATACAAATTAAGTGTTGTTCCTCTGTTAAATTGTTATGTTTAAGGTGAAAGTTAAATTAATGTACTGTTAAGTTTGAGAGCTGTTAAACTTTTAGGCCGGATTCCTTTTTATCCTTGCTCTCACTATGCTTTGTCACATGCACCTAAACACACCCACCCACCCAACCCTAGATCTTGTTTCATTTGTGTTTTGATTGCTTAGACTTTGTTTGGTTTTGTTGTTGCTTTTTTTTCCTTGGTATGCCTTAACTGTCCTGTAAGTAGTACAGCGAATCTTGCCAACAAACTTTGTTGTGCGGTTCCTTAACAGTAAATCTGGCTTTAGCTGATACCCTTGCTGCTGATTTTTTAAGCAATCTCAAAAACTCATTTGTAACAAATGCTGACTTGCATTTGATCTAATGTGAGCATCAAGGTATTATGTAAATGAGAAAAAGAAAAACAGACACTGGTTTTCCCAAGGAAAAGAGCATATCCTAGGTACTATGGTTTACTTCTGTGACCCAACTGAAACAACAGTAAGAAAATAGCTCAGGACAGAATTTTTTATATTCTCAACAAGAAAATGGTGTAAGGTAACACGGTAAAGAAGTCAAAGCCATCTGGAGGTGAATTTAGAAAGGAAATGTGTGTCTACATCTTAGTTTCGGCAATGTTCAGGCTGGATCCCTCTGTTTTGATCAGGATTTATTTCCAATCACCTTTGTCTTTTGGTTCATAGTGTAAACACTAACTAGAGAAGGTTATGGTGTAATTTCTGAATTAAAAAATGTATTTACACTATTTTCTTGCTGACACTCAAAGATCTAATGGTAAGAAAGGTCATACTAATCTATTTGTTTTAGGGATAATGCTTTCAAATTTCTGAACATGGAAAATATTTGAGCACAACTAAAATCAAGGAAAAGAACACAGTTTAGGCAAGATTTTCAAGTTCCAAAATTATAATTATCAGAAAAGCAAACACATTTAAAATTTGTTTTTTTTATTATTTTTTCAGGAAAATTATATTTCCCAAATAAATTTTTTTCTTAGTAGGGTGAAGGCAGTTTACACATTGCTCTGTTTATAAGTAAATTTGTGTCCATAAAGTTTTTATAAGACAGTCAGCAAGTCAATCATCAGCTTCATTTCAAGATTAGAATACAGTTCTCTAGTTCCTAGTGTTGGCATTCAACCATCTTGAACTTCATTATATAAGAATCCTCCCTTACACTCAGGATAAATTGGGAGTGACTGCTTTAGGATATTTATGCAGCAGGTGTTTCTATTTAGTTCAGTACTCATAGTCTTTTGAATAGTCAAGAACTTTAATGGCCTTCTGTAGCATCTGAAAATGAATATTTCAAGTAACATATTGTTGCATTGTTTAGAAGTTAATCATCAGATAATATTAGTGATCATATGGAATAACATCTGTTTGCATCAATCACCATAATTTTAAGCACTTGAAAAGCTCATGAAGAATTGGAAATCCTTCAAAACAAAGTGGTTCTTGATAATTTTTCTAATAAACAATATTTTTAAAAACCCCAAGAAGTAGCCCAGGTAGCATTGTTTATTTTTTATCTAATTAGTATTTACATCTGAAATATATATGACCAGGATGAAGATCATATAAAAAAGAGTAAAGTTTGAGCATTTTTCAGCTACTTCAGTTGTGATACCAAACAACTTTTTTAAGGTTTTAAATGTCTATTCCGTTATACAATACTTCTAGCTTGTAATGGAGAGTGGACTAACATATGCACTGCAATATCAATGAGAGTTTCATTATTCCTCTTCTTATTTAAGTTTATTTAAATTTGTTGCCAAACTTTGAATATGGTGTTGAAATGTTCATTCCCACTCTATTAGCTCTAGTTAGTTTTACCTTGCCTTCCTTTAAAAGTTTCTGTTTCAAGAAAAGTAAAACTCAGAGTGTCCACACTTCAGTTATTAGACATTCAGCTGGGGAGGGAGGAGTAAAAAACTAATTAGAAAACCTTATTTGCTTGATTCTTTTGTTAGAACAAATTAAAACACAATTTTGGTTTTGTTCATTTTATACACAGCTGTTTGAAATCGTGCAACATTATATTAATTAGGACACAATTTCCCCAAACCTGCTGTTATTGCAACAATTCATTAAAAAGGCCAGGTGTAAAATACGAGGGATTTGATTGCTCAAGGGGCTGATAAGGGCATATGGAGCTTTTCTCCTCTAAGTTGCTGGTGCGAATCCAATGTAGGCCAATAGAAGCTTTTGAGTTGTTACTCTCTAATGACTCTTCTGTAGCTCGGGAGACATGCCTACATACTTGCACTCTCATTCCCAAGTTTATAACTCACAACATTTCTGAACATTACCCTCATATTTACAGATAATGGGATGAGCAGTAAAAACAGAAATAAAGACTGATTTTTTTCAGTGATCCAGTTTTGAGATATATTGGGAAGCATGTAGAGATGGTGCTCTAAACTTATTCTTTCACTAGCAGAGTGTGAAAGGGATTATTTTCTTATGCTTTTATTCTACCATCTTCAGCACTGCTTTCAGTAATAAACTGTATTACACATTGCCATTATTCTAGCTGTTGCTCTGCTTTAGGGCAGTAAAAAATATTTCAAGACACAAAACCTTACATAAAGAAAGGCCCAGTTTCTGCTTGTCATCAAAACTTTTACATTTTCTTTTTCTTTGTAAGGAAAATTTCTTTTATTGAGGGAGTAGGGTAGGTCATGGCAGTGAATTACCTCATTTTCCAGTGGCCTGAGAGAATCTGCTTCTTAGTTCATATAAGTGGAGGTTGATGAAGCCATGATATATAAGTGAAAGAAATCTGGGGGCAATACATACATAAACAAATGATGAACAGCAGGCAAGACCAATTATAAACTCATTTTGTTTTATGAAAAATATTTACACCTCTCTGGAGAATCCTTGAAAGGGTTTTTTACATCTCGTCTGCAGGTCTCTCTTTAAATTTTTCTAACTTACCAAACAAATGCTGTGGTTAGAAGTTCTGCTGCCATCTGATTGGGATTGGGCCATCTTTGGTGCTTTGATGTAACACAAGTTTCTGTGTAGCAGGTGGTCTTTCCTGCTGTTTATAGTGCAGCCTGGGGAGGTCTGTCAGATGTAACAGCTCTTCTTTATCTGCTTAGAATTTGGGTAAATCACAATGGAACAGATGGAAAAATGCTCACATACCACCACAGTCCCACCTCTTAGCAGCAGCCTCTAAAATTCCACAAACACTCCTGACTCCTCAAAAGAGAGAGAAAAAAGCCCAATGGGTGTGTTTCTGAACTGCTGGAGGTTAATCACTTTGTTTGTACACAAACATAAACCTGGGCACTAAGAGAAGAGAGCAAAAATAACAAACAACCTAAATTACCACAGCTGTTCTGTACATATACTTTACAGTTACATTCTAGATTTCTGCAGAAAAACATTGGGAAATTAAAAAATTATTACCTAATATCCTGTGCTAATTCAAAATTCGTTATTTTCTCCTCTCTTCTTTTCTTCCTCTTCTTTTTCCTTTCTCTCATTCTTTTTCCTTTTTGTCCTCTTATCTCATTTACTTAAAATTTTATACACTTCTCTAATTAATTTTATAAGAAAACTATTTAGTAAAAAAAAATATTGCTAAGATTATTGCCTAAAAGCTTTTTTTTTACTTCAATGAGCAGGTTGATAAACATTTGCAAAAACCTTCCTCATACAAGGTTTTAAAGATCTTCTTTGTGTTCTAAAAGATGACAAGAATTACAAACATATAACAAATACTTAAATATTACTCACTAAAACTGTGAAGAAAAATTCATTTAAGGAGAAAAATTCTGATGAAGTGAACTACTTTAGAACAAACATTCCTGATGCTGATGGTTCAGATTTTCAAAGAAAACATTTTCTTTTCCGATACCAAAACAGTGGATTATTTAAACTAATAACATTCCTAGCACACTACGTGCTGAATTTCCTCTAAATACCTGCCTATGTTGTGGGTGATATACAAGGAAGTGACTTATTTCTTAAATACGACATAAACACTGTTTTGGGTTGACCCTGACTGAGTGCCAGGTGCCCACCGAAGCTTTTATATCATCTCCTCAGCTGGACAGGGGAGAGAAAATACAAGGAAAGGCTCATGGGTAGAGATAAGGGTGGAGAGAGATGTCTCACAAATTACCATCACAGGCAAAACACTCAACTTGGGGAAATTAGTTTAATTTATTAAAAATCAAATCTGGGTGAGGTAATGAGAATTAAAAACTAAAAACACCTTCCTCTCATGCCTTCCTTCTTCCTGGGCTCAAATTCACTCCTGATTTTCTCTAGCTTTTCTCCTGCCAGCATCAGAGATGGATATGGAATAGGTTTGTGGCTAATTCATCACAAATTATTTCTGCCACTCCTTTCACTCTTCCTCCTGCTCCAGTGTGGGTCACTTCCAGGGGGTGCAGTCCTTCAGAAACAGGCTGCCCCAGCATGGGTCCCCCATGGGGCTACAGGTCCTGCCAGAAAATCTGCTCCAGTGAAGGTGTCACACAGGGTGACAAGAGGACGCCTTCCTCACCGTTGTCTTCACCCTGGGCTATAGGAGAGTCTCTGCTCTGGCACCTTGAGGTCCTCCTCCCCATCTGTCTTTTTTTGCTGTCAGCAAAGTTGTTTCTCTCATGTTCTCGCTCCTTTTGCCCACTGCAATTGCTGCTGTGCATTTTTTCTCCCTCATTTAAACACGTCATCCCAGAGGTTCTACCACTGTCACTGATGAGCTTGGCCTCGGCCAGGCGTGGGCCTGTCTTGCAGCCAGCTGGCATTGGCTCTGTCGCACATGGGGGAAGCTTCTGACAGCTTCTCACAAAAGCCACCCCTATAGACCTCTGGCTACCAAAATCTTGCCACGCAAACCCAATACAGACACATATATACATTTAACAATGAATATTTCTTCCAAACCGATTTATTTCCATTTCTTCCATGTTCTTTTCAACTCCCATTTGCTTATAAAATGACAATGAAAAGTCTCAGAAAACTACACATGGCCATTTATCAGTAGTGTAATATATACAACAGTAGTATATTCATCAGATAAAATTCATAAGAATATGTCTCTTAAATGTATGATAACTGTAGATGGGGAAGATGGTCAGTACTACAGGAATTTAACTAAGTTAGCTATCGCCCAGATGCTGTTTATTTTAATTTTACTTATGAAAGGGGTAAATGGCGATTCCTTCTATCAGAGCAGAGGTGCAAATGCAGAGCGTGCATTATGAAGTGCTTAGATACTTTGATATTGAGTAGCATGTAAAGGTATTTGTGCTTTAATATTTGACTGTTACATTAACCTTTAACTTTATACATGTTTATGAAGCGATTCTGCCCATCTGCTTCATTCAGAAAAGTCATGTGTTTTGCAAGCTGGTCAGACTACTTGTAAAAGCATAGGTCAGAATTAAATAATAAGGCAGACTTATTTATCTGCAATAATACATAAACCCAATTATGCATGATGCGTTTTGTTGTAATGGGTGGAGATTATATTGGGTTTCATCAAGCTCCATTACATAGGGGAGATTTCTGCTGTTGCTAACTGGCTCTTGTATACACTTCTTTCCAACAATTCTTTTAAAAAGGGAAGATTTTATTTATTTTACTTAATCAATTTCCAGGAGACTAGATTATATGAATACATAGAATTAGCACAATGACATCCTGATATATCATTTAAGTCCCATCATAATAATAACATTAATAACATCATGGAGATAAAAAATTAGCTTCTATGCAAAGCTAGCACAGCAATTAATTCTGTTTATCATATATGCAGAAAACTTTTCAGCAGATATAGATATTCTAGAACTGAAGTTTTTAATTTTCTGGTACCACTGGAAAACAAAATCCTTTGTCAGCTACTTGCAATGAAAAGTCCTTACTAGAAAGTAAACACTTCCCTGCAGGCATTTTCTGCCTCTGAACTATTTTCCATTAATTAAAGGTAGCACAGAAAAAGCTCTATGTTGTCTGAGTAAAGATAAAAAAGCAACAACAAAAAAAAAAGTGAGTGTGAAAGAAATGGAAAAACGGAAGTGTCTTAGCAATTTCCACTTAGTCTTTGGAAAGTTACTTTTCTTTCCTTTTTACACCACTTGCTTCTGCCAAGAAGAAAGGAAATTAATAAAGGAGTGCCCCATTAAGCACCCTCTGAGTGAGAATATACTGTAAATTTCAGAGTTAATGCCAGTGAAAACACACACTTCAAAGAAAAGCAGAATTAATCAGCACTTTTGCACTAACAATTACGACTCTTCATTTCCAACCAAAAAAACACAACTGCTAAGTGCTGTTGAAGGATTGTATTTGAAGTGATCTCCAATGTAACATTTTCTGACATATTTAAGAATACTACTACCTTTGGCAGGTAAATAATAACAGTTTTCAAAGGCAGTTAATATTTAATTTAAGACCACCAGTCTGTGCTGTTTTGCATTGCAATAATTATGTTTCTTCCCCTGTAGACCCCATGTATTCAAGTATGTCCAGTGTTTGCCCAATACATTGTCAGATTGTTGTTACAACAATTTGAAGAAAAGCCTGTTAATAGACTGTATGGGTCACTGTGAAAATCTGGTGATTCTACTTAGCTGATTAGGCCCTGAGTCAGGAAAATTTTAAGTATGCTTTTAGTTTTTAACTGTGCTTAAGCCCTGCTGATTTCTGGTAGTTACATTTCATGTTTAGATTGTTGTCTTGAATGAGGATACTCCCCTATATAAAATCACTCTATTACAATATTTCCATCTTTATTTTGATTATGGTTATTTTGTCAACACATTCTGAAATAGAATTCCTGTTTCTGAGGTGGTTTGACATCTTGGTTCAAATTTTGAAATACAATTTTAGTATAGAATTCAAAAGATAAATGATAATTTTACAGAGAAAATAGCTTGTAGTGAATTTTCTGGTTTGCATAAGCCCTTGCATTGCACTGGGCAGGAACACATTCTGTCAGAAACTCTCGAAATTAAACATCATGCACTTAAGCATGACCTGTTCTACAACACTAAAAGCTATACTTCATGTTAAGTGATTAGTTGAACATTATCTACCTCTGTGTACCAAAAATCAACATTTTTTACCTTGTGACGTTTTTTAGGCATCTGCAGAGCCAGAATAGATGGAGAGCTGAAAGACTTTGAGCAAGATAGATAGAAAGTCTAAAAGAAGAACAAACATATGTATTTATATCTTATGCATCCTATTCTGTTGAATATAACTTCTTAAACATACTCCGCCTCTAAACCTTATTTTGAAAGTCTGTCTTTGAAAAAAATAGAAAAGTCAATTAGGATAGCAGCTACAGCTGAAGTAAACAGTCATTAGGGATGTAATACCACTCTCTGTTCATCCAGCTTGAAAATACTGTTGTGTCTGCACTTCAGCATTTCAGTCTGTCTAATGGCTTTTGCTCACAGTTTCAGAGCCTCTAAAATATTGCTGAAAGCTGAAATCTTTCCTTTGTTTGAACTGCTAATTTGTTTTGTGAATATGGGATTTATGAAGTACCAGGTGTTTAAATCATATCTCAGATTAAATCTGCCTGGATATGCTCTGCATTACAAAATAGATAAATAAAAGCAGTATCCTAACAAATTCAAAGTTTGCAAATTACATCCATACAGATTTTATAGATAAAATGAATCTGCAAATCTTTTGCCAAACCATTGCTGATTACCCCAGTCTTTTTGTTTGAATTGTATTTTCCTTGATTAAATCCTTTATCCAACCATGAATGGAGTCATAGTTCTCACCAAGAAATAATGAAAACAACATGCAATGCCAGGGTTCCCCATATCCCTGCCTGTTTTGCTGACAGAGAAAGGTTTGTACAAATCGCGCACAGCTTCTGTCACCTAATATCTGAGTTCATTTTCTAAACAAGGTAGAAAAATTATCTACTTAACAATAAAGCTTATATTTTCACCTTAGATTTTGTAGACATTGTCTTATTAGGAATCCAGTCTGTCAGGAAAAACAAAGTCTATGCAAAGAAATTTTTATTGGCTCTGTGTTATGTTACAGTACTTTTATTAGATGGTGACATTCCTAAGACAGCACCTGCTGCGTGGATTTGGGCTGTTAGCCAGAAAAGAAATAAAAAAGAAATGTGTGGTTTAAATCCAAGTGGCAATGGGCTTGCACTACTGTAACAAATACCCACATGCCTGAACAGTTGGAAAGTTAGAGTGAATCACAGTTGTAAGCATTAGAGATAAATATATGTATAAGTAGCACTGTTATCACCATAACTTTCAGAGCAACAAAGATATAAAATCTCTCTTCTACATCTGTTCTCCTTTCCCCTGTGAATATAACTGTTGAATGATATTTTCTACCCAATATGCATGGAAAGAGTGAACTTTTTCTTTCCTTTGTCTGTGGATTTGTTAGCACACTCTGGCCCATTCTACTGCCAAAGCAACAGAATCTATAATGAGAAAAAAAATCAAATTCAATTTTTCCCTGTAAATCTGGAACAGGTCTAGATTTAATGCTGTATGAATGTGGAGGCAGATTATGTCTCGAAATATTTGTGGGTTTTCAGGGCTGCTCGAACTGCTCCCCATGCATAAAAATACACTCCCCAAAGCCAAAGGAGAACACAAATCCAAAGCAAATGTAGTTCACAGACATGATACAAAAGATCATTTCTCGTTTTTGAGTTCTGCGTTTGTTATTCTGGAAGTGAGATCTGGATATGTGATCAAATCTAAAAAGTAAGCAATAAAAAAAATAAGCTGGAGAAAACAATAGACGTTAAACTAGAGGACTGTAAGAATTTTTTTTGTTTTTCTACATCATTTCTGGATGTAGAATTTTCTGTCTGAATTTATATTGTGTGTTGATACACCCACAGTCCCCTGCAATACAGGGCAGATGTCATAGAATTCTTTTTTATTGGTCACAGGCAGGTTGTTATAGCAGGAACATAAGACTGATCTGGTCCCTCATGCAGGGAGAACTTCTGCTTTAGAAAGTAATATCTAGCAACATGATTGTCATTGAAAAAGATAGTAGGTAATGTTCTGTCAATTTCTGGCATTTATCACTTTCTCAAAAGAAAAATATTTTGGCCTTCGAGACATTTGTCTGCTTAAGTTCATGGGTGTTGATTTTATGGGATTGGTCCTGACTGTAATTTGTTCTGAAGCAAATGTAAGTAATTCCTCAGATTTTTAATGGGGAGTGGGTAAGACGCAGATCACATATTCTCTGTGTGATAGTCGTACTCCTGTGACAGATAAAAGACAAAAGCAAAAATTTCACAGTTTGAGCAATAGTACTTATTAGAAGCCTATTATTTTTGATGCAATTAGTTTACCAGCTATCTCAGTGACTTGGTCTTGTGCCTGGGTGAGGGCAATCCCACAGTCGAGTGCAGGCTGGGAGGAGAATTGATCAAAATTAGCTCTGGGTAAAAAGACATGGGGGTATTTGTGGATGAAAAACTCAATATGACTCAGCAATGTGGACTCACAGCTCAGAAAGCCAGCTGCATCCTGGGCTGCATCCAAAGCAGCGTGGTCAGCCAGCTGAGGGATTAATTCTGCCCTTCTACTCTGCTCTGGTGAGACCCTGCCTGAAGTGCTGCAAGGAGCTCTGGGGCCTCCAAAACAAGAAAGATGTAGTCCTTTTGGAGCGAGTCCAGAGAAGAGCCACTGTCTTGATTCACAGGACTACAGCACTTTGCCTATTAACAAAGGCTGAAAGAATTAGAGTGGTTGGGTTTTTTTTCTTTATTTGCCCAGAGAGATTGTGGATTACCCGTTCCCGGAGGTGTTCAAGACAAGGTTGGCTGGGGCTCTGAGCAACCTGGTCTAGTGAAAGGTGTCCCTGGTCATTGCAAGGAGGCTAGAAATGATGATCTTTAAAGTCCCTTTGAACCCTAAGCATTCTATGATTTTATGATTCAATAACTCTCAAAATATTTAAGAAAATTCCTACACTGATAAAACTCCAAACAAATTGGAACTCACTGAGACGTCCTTGGCTGTGTTCAGAAGCTATGGTTAAACTTTCCTTCATAAGAAGTCGTGTGAGGCTGGAGGTAGAGTGAAGGTATAAACTTTTATAATGCTGATTAGAAAAATATTATATAATTTGATGTAATTACATTTCAGCTAAATGTGTCACCAGTGGAAAAGTCCATCTGCCTGGAACTCTGTTGCAAACTGTGGTTCATGTGGTAATGCATATACAGGAAATGATAATGAGGGGTTTTCTGATGTTCTTCCTTTTGAAGCCTGCTGGTGAGAAGGTATAATAATGTTAGATCAAAAGAGAGTTTTCAGTAACTTACAACTGGACTTGATCTTTTCTGCCAGTAACCTTTCTTTATAGACAGCTCTGCATCTCTCTCACCTCATGAAAGTCTTCATGCATTCATTTTCTTCCACAGTTCCACCTTCTTGTCATGTATTTTGAAAATAGGTGGCAATACTATTTTTCATATATTTGACATATTATTTAAACAGCTTGGCATTAACCCAAAATGTTTTCTTCTGAAACTGGATCAAATATGAGGGGGTCTTAAGTCCCAAAATTTCTTCCTAAAAATAAATGACTGGATGTCCTTGATTCAGTGCTGTTGATTCAGCCAGTGAAGACAATCAACTAAGATGTCTTTTATGCTCATGAGCTCCTTGTCTGCATAATATAGTGGATATTAATACTGCTTCATTGCTAGGTAAGTGGAACATACTTCTATTTCTATGTGTCGTTAACACACAAAGCATGTCCTCTGGGTAACTTCTCTTTCAACTTATTTCCATTTATGGATGTCTGTAAGTCACAGATTCCTTTTAGGGGAATCCTTAAAATATTTCAAGCTCTTGGGGAGGAGACATGGATATCTTCTTTTGCCTTTATTGAAATGCTGTATGTTTTGGAGAAAAGACTGTTTCTTTGCTCTGTGGATGAACTGTACAGCCCAAGAGAGGAAAGAATTTTGTTCATGATTGAACCTGTAATATTTTCTTACTCATATTAATTGAGTAATTACGACCTTCCTGATTGATAGCTGAGTACTTTATTTCATTACAGTCTTTTCGCACAAGGTACCCATGCAAAGAACTTTTTCTGGGCATGTTACAGAATTTAGATGGGCATGTGTCCAAACAGTGATGAGTAAACTTAAAACAATTCAGAAGATGCTGTGCTTCCCTGAACCTTGGGCTGTCATTTGTGTGTAGGAACTACACACACAAATCTCTTCTGTGCAGGTAGGAGGGTAGATTTCACAAGGATAAAGATTAAAGAACTGGACCCACACAGGTTTTCCAGCTGGGCTCTGATAAAGCCTTCCCAATTAGACTCTCTTGGAAGATTCCAGGCAGCTTTCAAGAAACAGTTTTATTGATGATGCAGTGTGACAGTTCCTGGCATGCATTGAGCTCACCTGAACTTTCTGAATCTTAGTCTATCCTACTGGAAGAGAGGGTTATTGATTAGTGATGTCCTATTTAGCATTGGAATATCAGGTTTGTTCTGGTTTTATCTACCTCTGTGAGCACAGAAAAATTAGAAACTTCATAAAATACTAAGTATCATGCTTGGTTTTTACACATTCCTTGAATATTGTCCTTCCATGCTGGGATGACCCTGTCAAAAACAGTGAGCTCAGTAGTATTTCTGTTCTTCACCATCAATGCAAGGGGAGGCTACTTTAAGAACATGGGAGAGAAGAAAAATACTCAGAAGAATAAGAGAGCTATGACAAGAATAACAGCTCTTATCTTTTTTTGGCAAATTATATCCAACCTCTAATTCCTTCTAGATAAACCTTAAAGTTTTGGGTTGTTTTGTTTTGAGGGTTGGTGTTTTTTTTGTTGATTGGTTGTTTTTTTTTTTTCTTTCCTAGATGAAGTATTATTATTATTATTATTATCATATTACTATATAATATTATATAATGTTACTATTTCACACACTGGTATTTTTAATACACTCGTGAAAAGTCCTGACAGACATTACATTACTAATTCAGAAACTTAAAATGCTGAAAGACAGTTCTGCTGAGCCACTGCTGATTCAGCCTTTATTTTTGAAGTAGTCCTGTTTGGGTCAATTCTCTTGTTAACAGCAACACTTTGCTCTCATCTTTCAGTGTTACTTGATGTATTTTCCATGTCAGCTGCAGGGGGTTTGGAACTAACTAGATGATCTTTTAAGATCCCTTCCAACCCAAACCAGCCTGCAATTCTGAGAATAATGGACATAGTTTTCTTTTTTGCCTCCATTTCCTTCCTAGGCTGAGATTTTCTTTTTTACCACTTTACAGACAGGTATTTACATTGTTGCAGGTCACATCAGCTGAAGACCTTACCTTCGGCCATGCTTTTTACTTCAATTTCAAATGAGAAACAATATGTTCAGTACCTTGGCAAAAGAAATTGTCTTGGCATGTGCTCACGAGCATGTGCTTCTTTAAAAGACAATATATTCACTGTAAATACGTATTTTTCCTGTTTGACACATTCCCAGTATTTATGCTGTTTACTGCTGTGTATTGTTAACCTCAAAAACAATGCATATTTATATGCAGATTGGAAGAAAATGAATTATTAGAAATGTTGCATTCATAAACTCTCTTTGCATTTTGAAGGTTGTCTTTTGTTCTGGTCTTTAAGACAAATTCTGCATGGAGTGTTAAGTCAGGATGCTATAGAGTTCAGGGTACAGCTCTGATGGGTTAATTGCCGTGGAAAGGTTGAGAAGTTGTACAGGAGGCCCTAGAAGCAAGGGCTGCTATGACTCCTGGGGAGAATATGCTTTCAGGACAAAACATAAAGTCCTTGCTATAAGTGTTAGCTCACAGATGCTCTCAAACATCTCCAGAGAAATCATACAAGCATGATATTTAGACAACACACAGGATAGGTAAAGGTTAATTTCGATGTTTCCCAGAGGAGATCTGGGTCAAAAAAAGAGTCTCAGGAGAAGCACAAGGAAATCTTGTCAGTATAATAATAGGAGGATTCCATCAATGTACAAGCTCTTACGAATTAATTCTTCTGCAGTGATACTCGAATTAAATCTCATGCCAGAGCTTGACTGCTCTGAAATTCTGAGATTTTGAAGCATTTCTGAAGGTAAGATTCTAATCTTTCTTCAAGGAATGTAACTTCAAAATAAAAATTACACAGATGTGTGGCCTTAGGTGTGGGCAGGGAGTGGAAGGCTGATATTTTGCTGTGAAGTGTGTAGGAATTCTATTGTCTTCATGAAGCAAAACAGTCACACAGCATTTTTAGAACCTACAAAAATGTAAGCAAGTGTCACACATACATTCTTGTTCTGTTTCTTATCTCTTGTCGCCCCTACAGTGTTTTTTTTTCCTTTTATGAAAATTTTAAAACAAAAGATTTAAAAGAGAGGATTTTTTTTTTTCTTAAATAGTGTTTTTCTCAAAGAAATGTTTCTCTTCCTCATTTTGAAAACTCCTTTGGATGAAATGCTGCATGTTGGTCCTAAAATCCATTTGTTCTGCTGTAGATCAGGAGTAACTTAATTAATATTAATGAAAACACAACACTAACAATAGAAAAATGCAGCCTACGAAAGAAGCTTCTTACGTCACCCTGTTTCTCTGACTTCTCCCATAGTCCTGTTCTGCAAAGAGGAGCAGGAGGGATCTGTGGAGGACATCTTCCAGTAGTCATTATCCTTCCCTGTCCATCTGCAGTGATCTGTCACATGGCACATTTTCCATCCTTAAAGGCATATGGTGGGTATTAGAGATGATTGCTGCAGCATGCTGATCCTGGCCTTACGTATCCTTGTTTGACACAGAAGATTGTTGAATGACATTTACATTGACAGAAAGAGTTGCATGTGCCTTTCTTTTTCTGCTTTTAAACACATCAAACACTTTCCTAAATACAATAGAGAAACAGAGTTTCTCTTTGGTTTGTAACAGATTTTCACACTGTTCTAGAGGGAGATTGATATTGCCTGTAAGATAAATGGGGAAAGCTGGGCAGGTGTCACCAAAACAACTGAATGGATTGCCTTTCTGTAAAGGGAATATGATTTCATCTGACCTCTATAGTCTGGAATATTTAATACATCAGTAATTACTATTCAAAGACATCCCTTGTGCTGTTGAATAAGATTTTGGACACAGTGACTTATATTTCAGTGAAATATTTCTGTACAGAAGATAAGCATAAGAGTAGGACAAAGATTAGGATGGGCCGTACCACATGAATTGGGCAGGAGTGAATGGAATATGTGCATATGGAAGAATTTAATGTTTCAGATGAATATCAGCTTTACTTTGGATTCAGTCTGCAATCTGTTACTGGCCTGACACATACTCTAGATCAGAAAAGGGGTATAGAGGTAAAACAGACATAGGATATAACAATTACTTATTTAAGATTCTGACACTGATTTCTGTTTGGTTTTGTTTTCTATTTATTTAATCTATCTCTGCTAATAAAGAGTAAAATATCTGATAAATTTCTGTAATTGTAAAAAAAAAAAAGGCAAGATAGTTAGGGTGAAATAGGTGTAGTGCCTTGATATCTCTCTCTATATATAGATATATAGGTGTATATATACATACATATATTCATCCTGGAATGGCTCTTCAACAATAACAAGCACTACTGGTAATCAGAATGAGAAAATTTATCTTGAGTTATAAAGCAAAATTCTGACTCTCATGAATTTGTATAGAATTTTTTCCTCAATTTATTCATTAATGTTTTTATCAGTCAATTTCTAAATCGCATAAGCTGTGGGGTTTTGACCCTTTTCTGTGGGTCATTAGGAAACTGTTTGCACTGTTTTATTGCTGGAAAACATTGATATCCTTTACTTCAGTTTGTTTTCTCTCTTCTACCCTTTTTCACCATGTTAAAGAAATTTGTACAGAACTTTAGGACAGACTATAGCTCTCAAATTTCTTGGGGTCCTTATAGTGTTAACCTCCATGCTGCTGCATCATTCTTTTCGTAAAAACCCCACAATCCCAGCCATTACACTTTTCTTGCCAGGCTGCAAAAGAGCTTTGAAAAATGAATGTCAGTTCCCATTAAAAGCATTTATTCCTTACAGTTCAAAGTTGCTCAACTCAGTATTGAATCTTTGTCAAAGGAAAAAAAATGGGAAAAACCACCCTAGACTGCATTTCTACCCTTTCTCATGCATATAATATTATCTCACACAATAAGTCCATTTATTTCAGACTTTTTTGGTTGCATACTATAGATCAGGTACAGCCTTTGATTTGCATATGCTACATATAGATATCACCTAAAAATTACTTGAGAATGGATGTGTACACATGGACAAAACTTCAGTTTCACACCCAGTACAACATGCCCTGTATTGCCCTCCTCAGCATTTGTGAATTTTGGATCTTGCAGGTATGTTCAGCTGACAGAACACCGATGCCTGTAGATGTCAGTCATCTGTCTAGAGTTCCTCCTACTCAGTACAGAGAGTTCAAATGAAACCGCCTACAGCTGAGACAGAGTTTTGCAAGATTAATGTCCCCACGTACTGACAAGGTATCTGAATTTTCACAAAACAATGTTTCCCACTTTTAAAAATAATAGTGGGCATTTCTGATTTTATTAAAATATTTCCTCACTCTGACACTTGTATAAGAATAGAGTAAGTCTGGTCTTGATTAAGACTTACAGAATTTTTTTTTTTTTTTTTTTAACTAGATTGGCATTTACCTCCTCCCTCTTCCCTGTCACATAACAAAGGCATCTTTGTAGTGGAATGTTTAAGTTTTAGACAACATGTATTCCCAGGATGCAATTCTGTTGTGATAACTGCCTTGATAGCTAATGACTTAATTAGATAATCACATAATTGCAATAAGTAAAAAAAAATGTGCAAAATGGAATAAATAATTGGAATTAATTTTTTGTGGAGAGGAAGGAGTAAATTTTGAATCTCATAACCTCGGCTTATCAGTGGTACTAATTAGACTTGCTTTTTAATAATCATCCCTTAAAAAAGCTGCTGAGATATTAACCATATATATTTTTTACTCCATGAGCCTTTATGTAATAAACAGAAACATTAAAAAACATTTCCTTCCTCTCCCTGTGAAGAAAAAAGGATATGCCATTACCACCCGTGCCTTTTTTTTCTAAATATATTTTTTACAAATTTTTATTAGTTATGACATAACCAAGGGTGTTATCTGATAGTTAGTTAAGCAATTTATTATTTAGGATTACTCAGTAGGTTCACTGTCATCACTGCATTAAGCCTATGAGTCATGGTTGTTGAGAAGGATTTTTAATCTAATAATCTGATATATGTCTTTACAATGTTTGCTATGTCATTGAAATGATCAGAAGGAAAAAAGTATGTGGGACTTATTTAAAGGAATTTTTAATATCTGAGGGATTATTTGTTTAGTCAGAATTGATTTTGGAGAGTTACTTTCTGTAGTTCATTTTGTGCACTAAATATATAATCAGTCCTTTGAATCATCTTGTTATAAATATCAGAGATGAAATAATGAATGACATAAGTTTCTGAAGCTCTTCTCCGCCTTTGTTTTTCTTTTATTTTTTTGTATGGCCAAGAGTGTTAGGTCTGCCTGCCTGCACTGGGCTTCTCCAAATAATGTTCTGATATCATAGATGGTGCCAATTCAATCCAGCCAAAAATGCTATGTCCTCAAAGGGAAAATCCAGTTTTCTATTGCGAAAATAGAAACCATCCTTCCCCAAAGTACCAACACTACTTCAGGCATATGTGAACCAGCAGGCTGGGTAGTAGCTGTGGCAGCACTGAGCAGAGTCAGGCTGTGAAATGTGTCTGGGAAAATGAATAAATATTAAGATGTTTAGGCCATGCTGATATCTGTGTTACCGAGGTTATATTGATATCTACAGTGACTGCCATGCAATCATGCCTTATGTCACACAATCTGGCCTTAGCTTCTTGCTTGCTTTCTTCTGAGGGTTACATCCATGTTCCTTCTGGTCTCATCCAAGAGCAGCAACATGTTAATAAGTAAAGAGACTTCTCTTGAAGCTATTATTAACAAGGAATATAATTTACAATATATGTTACATATTCAAACAGAAACATTTGCCTTTACAGATGTGAATTTGCTGGCACTACAGAAAGAAGCTGGTTTTTGAGGGCTTCTAATGTAATATTTATTTTCATGCTTACACTACTGAAAACTGAGAGCAGCTTTTTGAAATGCCTAATTACCCAAAAAAGGAAACTTTAATAAAATCACTCCTTAGTTAGGACATTTTGATAAGCTCTAACTGGTCCTGAAGGATGGTAGTACCTATACACCCTTTTTATGAGGTATCTAGTCCTAGCAGAGCAAGCCCATGGTTATACATTTCAATTTTTATTTATTTTTTTTTTTTTATTTTAACCCAGCCCTAGCTGCTTCAGAAACACTAATGTTAGAAAAACTGAAAATAGGATATTAAAGGAAACAGTAATTCACATTATAATATAAATATATGGATTTAAACCCAGACTTTACAGACTCCCTCAGGATCCATGTGAATCAAGGATTCCAGCCCTTACTGTCTTGCCAAAGTACAGCAGTGGGTAATGGAAGACAGTGGAATATGTTTCATCATTTGCCAAGCAAGTCCACCAACTCACAAAACTAGTGTCAATATACCTTCTGTATCTCACAGGGCCATAATAACTGCAATAATACATTAGTTCTGCAAGAGTATCCTGGTTCGAGGATTGATACTTCCCTGGAGATGGAATGTCCTCATATCTATTAGGTACTTACAAATCTCTCCTAATATGAAGCTAAAATGAAGAATTGAAGTCTAGTTACTACCCTGTAATTAAATACAGTTAAATATATACAAAATAAGTGAAATAATACTAAAAATTTTTTTGCCCTTAGATTTTAGTCTAAAAGAATGCAGTTTATTGAAAATAAGAAACTGTGCTAAAATAACTCAAAATGCGCACAGAAATTACCACGGCAACACTCAGAAGTGTTTTATTATGCTGATTGCAGTAAAAATCAAAATCTGATACTATGATTTATGCTTTAATTAAACTATAGCATAAAGTAGTTTGACATGTAGATGGATCTACAGGCTTTAAAATAAAGCACCTAATTTTGAAATAACTATCTTTTTGGTCTTGTACTTTGAGATTTAATATTCTTCAGAAATGAGCCACTACTATTTTCAAATAAGAAGAATAAAAAAGCATTTCTGAGTCTACTGTAAATTGCTGTTTATTACTCTTTTCTATTATTTGCATAATAAAAAATGACTTTTGTTATGAAATTTTGAATCTTTCGATATCATTAAAATGATAGCAAAATCAAAACCATGTAGTTGGCATGCATATATGTTTTTGGGCAGCACTAATATAGTGCTAGTTACTTGTGAATCAACTAGTAGTTACTTGTGAATCATCCTAGTCTAGTGTCTTGCATTATTCTGTGCAACTTTTAAAGTTTTTGCTAAAATGCTTTCTTAATTAGATTTTATGACAAGAGATAAGAAAATCCGTAAATTATTCCGGATTAAATTAATTTGCTTAAAACTAAACATTTGATTTTTGTCTTTGCAGTAAATCAAATGACTAATTTTGCACAAAAAGCTTTCCAAAGAAATCAAAATGACTATTCATGTGTTCAGACTGTAATTCTTAGTTTGGTCATACTGATTTTAGAAAGTAACAGACCAATCCAGCTTTCTCTATTCATGTTAATTGGGAACAAGCATTGACAAAAAAATATGTATAAATACTTGCTCAGGACTTCAATATTTTTAGATTTCAGTATGGTTATTTACATATGTTTTCTTTCTCTGTATTTTAAAATGCTTGCAAGGATTTATTGGTGACTTTTAATTGGGAAAATAAAAGAAATATGGTAATCATTGAGAGATTTTTCTCTTTGTGTGTATTCAAAATTATTCAGAAAACTTTTACCCTTTTAAGGCCTCCTTGCAGATATAGTCTGACAGATAGGTAGGCAGATGGACAAATAGAATTGGCAGATAGGGATCACAGTTTATTTTCCTAGTGAATAAGTTGATTACATTGGGAAAGCTGACTATAAAAACACAGGGAATGGAAGAAAACAGATGGTATGCGTTCCAACGCCTGGTGGCTGTTTGAGCATTAAAAATTTGTCTGAACCAATTCCCTGTGAGGGAAGAATCTGTGTTTTTTAATATCTTCCTTTAAATGAAGACTCAGTGAGTGGAGAAATAATGAAAGGAGAATGAACTTGTAATGTCATTTCAAAGATTTAAGCATTCTTTATGCATTAAACCCAGTAAACTATCACGGAAAAGTCTTTGTTTAAAATAAGGAAATTATAAATACCCCAAAGTAGAAACAGAAAAAGGTAAAGCTTTTAAGCCAGTATTCAAAATCTCTTCCAAGATAGTTTATTCTTTCATTAAGGTATTTTACACCAGTCGTTTTTAAGATGATCTTCTATTCCTTCTGACTCGATAGAAACATTAGCATGCAGGTCTGCTTGCAGATGGATGGTGGAGTGCAAGCTCCTAAGTTTAATGTAACTGCTATCCTAATAGCAGAATCAATGACATTATACAAACCTGGCTCACACCCATCACCTGCAATTACAATGAGTTGCTGTTCATTGCATATGTGGTTGTTGTTTTTAAGCCACTGAGGATTAAGAAAGAGAGAAAAATGTACTACAGTCCGAAGTCATGAAGGGGAAAGTGTGTTAGAGCCACATACACTGTATATTTATTTACTTATGATGAGCCCCAGCCACGAGCCATCAGCTTACAGTTTCTCTTACAATCACCCTCATTGGCTATTCATGAACAGGTCATGAATAGCAGGATTATATCACTTTGTTTTTACTTCCTTAATAGGAGCCATTAAAGAGTCACTTTTCAGATTGGTATTATTAACTGTTTGTTAGGCTATATTTTATGAATAGTGCTTTCCTTATTCAGAAGAGGAGAACAGCATAGAGAACTGGAAATGGTTTGAGAAGTAATATGAACATCAAATTATTTGTAAGACAGGAAATAATTGGTATACGTTGGCAAATGTAGTTTGAATAAAAGAGCTGAATACCAGCCTATTGCAGGAAATAGTTCAGACTGTTATTCTGAACAGATCTGCACCACTACTCTCCAAATTGCCTATATTGCTTTTCAGATCAGTAGGTTTTAAGGCCCAAGAAGGACATTTACGTCTTAACCTAATGACTAACAGACTACAGGACAATGAATTTCACTAAGTGATCCAGAGTGACAACCACAAGTTTGTAACATTAAAAGAGGCAACCAAACACACCCAAACGTCATTTTAAGTGTTGAAACCACCTCATTCAGTGGCATAAAAGACTTACTGCAGCTCTGTGTAAGATGTCCCAAAGGTTTAATATGTTCTTTATTAAACATGTGTAGCATGATCTTAGTCTGAATTTGTGTAGCTCTGTGTCATCACTTTTCAGGAGCATTTTAGTTTACTATGGACTCTGAACAAGTAGGAAACCTTAAGTAACATAGGGCTACAGTTCTTTTACTATTGTAAAACATAATGTCTTTTCTTGGCAAGAGACAAAAAATTGTGGATTTTCTTGCCCTCACTTGTTCAAGAACTGAATTTCAGAGCCTCTTATCCAGATATGTGTAGTTTGAGTGATACAAGGTCACATAAATTGTTTATTTGACTCATTAAGTTGTTTAGAGTTCCAAACATCAGCATCTCACTTACAAAAGATGCATCAATAATATAGATTAATTTGTGTCAAGATGATTATGCTAGAAATGATCTGACATTTTTTCAAAGGTATCCAAACTCGAAATAATCTTTCCATTTTTTTGCATGTGATCTTTCTATGTAAAGTACCAGAGGCACAAATGCCAATTCAAAATTTTTATCTTGCTTTTTCTTCACAGTAAAATTTTATTGGACTTTATTAATTATTTTTATCTCCTTTCTCTTCTGTTTCAGAATACTAAATAAATTATTAAAATCTCAGCATTTCTTTTCAAACTGAAGATCAGGTGTTAGCAACACTATATTCATAACATTCCTTTACTCTCGAAATCTAAAATTTATCACTACTGGGAGAAAAAGGAAATAGCTACACAAGTGAAAAGTGGGAATGATGGACTTCTGAGGTCATTGAAAAAAAGGCTTAATACTTAATTTAATACTTCATTTTAATTAAATATGAAAACAACATTCAAACTGAAATAAACATTAAATCAATCAACCGTTCTCCAGATTACATCCAAGACACCTCTCACAGAAGAAAAAGCATGGCTGTACATCTGGCATAAAAGGCTGAAAGGCAAAAGGAAGAATGCAAGGATTTGATTAGGTGTATTTTTTTCATGGTAGTTAACACTGATTTTGACAAGAAACCTCAGCTATTCAGCCGCTCAGGTTTTTTTGGTTTTACATAATATCATGTTTGTTTAAGCATTGAAAATAAGAGAAGTTTACCTAAAATTAAGAGATCAAAACTCTATTGTCTTCTTTATTAATATAAGTTTTAAATATCAATATGTAAGTCACATTCAGTAGATATCATTAGATAATGCCTGCTGGGAGGGGCTCAGACAATCCCTAGGCCAAGCCCCTGCTCAAAGCAGTGGATATGAAATCAGCACTTCTGTCTAGTTTGATCTGGAGGACTTCCAAGCATAAAGAGTGCTTAACTTTAATGGGTGGCAACTACTTCTTCCAACACTTGTTTGTCCTCACAGAGAAAAAATTACTCTTAGAGATAGTTTTAACCACTTATGTTTCAATTGAGGCCTATCTTTCATCTTGCTATTGCACACCATAGTGAGGAGTCTGGTTGCATCTTCTCCATATTCTTCAAGTATTAAGTTCTCTCAGAGCTGCCTCTTCCATGGACTGAATATGCCCTAGGCATTTGGCTTCTTTTCACTGGGCAAGTGCTCCAGCTCTTCTGGTTGTCTTGGCAAGTTTGATGATCTTGTGTTAGTTTATTGACATCTTTTTCATAATGAGGGACTTCAGATTGGATACAGTATTCCTGGTGTTGCTCTCATCCTAGGAACTGACAGGTAGAGATAACCAGAAGGACTGATTATTAAAAATGTGTGACAACGTGGTTTTGACTTTTGGAGGGGGAAGAGTATCTGATCTACAGATATTAGACATTTTTCAGCAAACATCTCTATGGTATTGTGGAGTGTCCACAAATGTGTTCAAGAGAGTGTTATAGGTATATGTAATCTAATGGGCTACTAGGACTCTCCACAAGAGACGACACAAGCCCTCAAGAATGCAGATGGACATTCCTTTTCCATAAGATGCCATTACAGAAAAAAACCTTCAATAAGGACGATGCTTCTCTAACCCAGACAATAATCTAAGCAAGACTGCCAGCAGGATGATCAATAGAAAAATGATCACAAGGTTCAAAATCTGCTGGTTCCTCTTTAAAACCATTGTTTAAAAATTGCAGACTTCTTTTTTAAACCTTCTCCTTTTTATAATATTTTTGATTCCCTGATCTTCTTAGAAGGCAGCACAGTGGTTGTGAAAATATTTCACCATCTTACAGAGGCATATACATATATGCATACATAAATCTATACTATGCCTTGTTTATATTTGCAATACTACAGGTATAGTGACAAAGACATGTCACGTTTCAACGAAAAAAGTAAATATAGCAGGGAGGAAACAACTCCTGAACAGAGTAACACACCAGTGCAAAGAGATTACTGTATCTTTCCATCAAAATTTGCTTTCAAATCTGCACGTTTAAAAAATTGTAAAATCTCAACACTGAATTCAACACTTTTAACTTGTTGAAGCATCTTAGACTGTGCCTTTTCCCTTGTTGCTTTAATTCAGACTCATGTACAGATTTATATTGACCACAGAAGTAGCCGCAAGCGCAGAGTAACTCAGTGACTGTTTCAAAGAAATGGGAACTGCCAGGGGGCATTCATTCCAGGATTTGCTTGTGCACTTTGCCATTAGCATCCACAGTTTGCATCTGTGAAATTGCTTCAGTTATATGATATCTCTCTCAGACAACTGGTTACTAATTTCTCCATAATTTCCCATCAGAAGCACAATAGAAAAACTATAAGAAGCTAAAAAGTTCTTCAACCAGATGGAACCACCAGCTCAGAAATGTACTTGCAGAGCTACAGAGATAAACATACATTGCGGGAAAGAGGTGATTTTTTTTTCTTGTTGTATTAGGTTTTTTGTTTCGGTTTGGTTTTTTTAAAACGAATCCAACCTCAAGTTTTAACTTGTGCCTCCATCTATGAATTCTAGTTTTTTAGGCTTTTTAAATTTTTGTTTGTTTGTTTGTTTATTATTTCAGAATAATCTTCAGTGGGGAAAAAGGTTGCCATACTCACACAAGCATAAAACTAGTATCTTCTCAAGTATAAATCAAAATAGACTTGTCACCGCTTATAAAGAAAGGACACAAATTTTTTTTTGCCACAGCTTTGATTTGAAGCGTAAAATCTGGGGTTTTTTGACAATATTTAAGAAGAAACAATAGACCTCAAGTTTCCTTGTTCTTATTAATGATAGCTGTACTGCCTGTCAGTCACTGTCGAATTTTCTTCTTTGAGAAGGACTTCCAGCCCTGGGGCATGCATGGAAATGTACCTGTCTTTTCAACCAATCTTTGCTAGTACCTTGTAAATTGATCTCTGTTTTAATAGCCTTGATGCAACAGTCTTTTGTGGTGAAGTTATGCCTCCTCTCCTAATTCTAATGAATAGACTCATTGTTGAAAATGTGGTGGTTAAACATTTACTAATCTCGGCTGTCTGCAGAGATGCAGAAACATGTTGGCTAGTCAGACGGGTGGCTCCTTTTCATGTGGCATTACAATACAGATAGTTTTTACAAGCTTCTCTTTGGACGCCAGACTCAAAACAGAACATACCCATCCCATTCATTTTCCTGTGTCTTAGGGCTCCCACGCCTGGAAGGCTGATTGCTGAACAAGTTTAACATGATCTCAAGGGAAGAAAAGGGTGAAATTATTTAAAATAACTAGTGTGTAAGTAAAGCCAAAGGGGTTTTCTACTGACTAAAAGGGCCAATTGTTGATTACAAAAATGTCCTTAATGGAGAATTAAGGACACCTGAACCAATAAGATCCAATATTTGCATTTCTGGAGGAGATAGAAAAAAATTGTGAAGAAAGTGAACTTTTTATTAAAACTGAGAATTTCAAAAAAAACCCAAAACCAATCAGATCAAATCCAAATCACAATACCTCGTATTTTTAGTGTGATTCTTTTGTTTCAACTTTAAAAAATCTTCTCTTTTGTCTCTTTTTCCTAACTGTTCTCATCTCTAAAATGAATCGACTATTCTTGATATTGGCTCACAATATGTGAATAATATGCACTCAGGATGGTAGAATCCTTAAACACATTCTTTTATCCACGAAGTACAGCCATGCTTGCATGGAACCTGACAACTTTTTAGCATCACACAGCAGCTTGTCACAGTAACCAATGGCAAGAAGTGGTGAACCGAGCTGAGCATCTCCTGGATGTCTCTGAAAACATTCACTTACAGAACATGTGGGATGCATTCAGTGTCCTTCTAGTTTAACAAGTTTTCTCTATGAAAAATCATGTAAAGTTTGTCTTTCTTCAGTGCTATTGTGTAACTCTTTTCTGCCACACCTCTTCTACCTCCTCAGAAAAGTATTTTGCTTCTGGTTAGTTTCAAGTTACTTATGATAGGGAAGAGATAATGTTTTTTCCAAAGATTTGGTAGGAATAATCAGAGCAGTTCAGAAAAGCAGATTTCTAAGGTGGTACCATCTTTTTCTCAGGTGAGTGTTAGGGTAGGCACAGTTTTCGGAACTCTCTGACCACCTCCTGCTTTCACTGAAGTCAGTTTGTTTGTAATACTTAACAGCTGACATTTCATTCTGAGCTTGTTTGTGTTGCAATAAGTGGGGATAAGCTGTAGAAAAGTGAGTCCCTAGATTGTGTGAATGATAGTTTTACTCTAGAATTTGGTTTTTATATCTCTGCTTAGCTAAGACGTAGTGATTGTACGTCCTGAAATGTAAACCAAACCAGATGGAAGAGCAGACCTGAGAAAGAAGGGCTTAAAATTATTTCTCGGTCTGTCCTACCTGAATCTAGCCAGGTCAGTCTAAATTTATCATTCTCCCTTTCCCTCTGCAGCCTGAGATGCATTCTGACCCTCCCGGTGTCACTAGGTTTGGGAACTGTTGGCGCAAATGCTTTGTGGGTAGGCAGTAAAGAGGAAAACATCAATGATATGTCTATACAGTGGAGGCTAAATGTGTTACACAGCTGTTGTTTTCTCTGTAAGGTATAAGTAATCTTTAGAGGGTGAGACCTACGAAATACAACAGCCGTGGTCTGAATGGCCTGGTGCCACCAGAGCAATTTCCTTCAAATGATTCTAGTCAGTGTTAACCAATAGCACATGAATCATCAGGCCAAATTCATTTCAGATGTACAACTCTCTTCATTCTATACATTTGATCGCTGGCTGGGATTAGGTGAAACATGTAGAGTAGCAGTATACACTTCTCATAAAAAACTGCATATGAGCTATGGCTGGAGAGGATGACTGTAAATATTCAAGAGGAAAGAGGAGCAATGGAAATTTTGTGGTTGTGACTTGGAGTTGATTCTACAAAAAAAGATTCCATCATAAAGTGGAATAGTTCAGATATTAAGTAGCAGAACTCTGACAAAATAATATACACATCCTATTAAGAGCAGTTACGTGAAAATAAAATAAATACCTTTATTTTATTTTAATTGTGGTTCTTTCTGCTGACATTTTCCAAGAGATTGTTCTGAAATGGTACTTTTTCATGTAACAATCATGTCTGAAGTTTTCCTCTTTTCATCCTGTAGAAGTGAAATTGAGTGATTACTTTTCAGTCCGTCTGCCAGTTCTTTACAAGGTCTTAATCTCGTTCAAGAAGTAATAGACTAAGGAATATATTGAATACACTGGATAATTAACTGAAATTAAAGTAATTGAATTAATTAAACAACTAGAATAAGTGGCAGTTCTTACAGGCAGAATTTGAGAAAAGAATAGTAGCATGAATGATTATAAAGAACTGTTTCAGAAGCATGAACAGGAGAGACAGAAGACTAAGAATGTGCTGTGGCTTTCTCTAAGTTCTAAAGAACATCTTTCCCATGTGCATGTTCCAGTTCTGCATGTAAACATTTTTGCTGGCATAAGGAAAACTCAATCAACTCTGTGTGTAGGTAACTAAATTCTACTCACACATATCCATCTGTTAAAATGAAATTTTGTTTTTGTAGCCTCCACTGTAAGTGGTTAAGTTTCCAAGGCTGTCAAAAGGCTTTTAAAATTACTTTGATCTTGAGGTTAGGAGCCTGGATTTTATATGTGGATGCTGAGCACTATACACTAGCCATCCCAAAGAACAAGAAAGCCAAACAGCATCCTGTTTGACCTGTTGTTTGACTGGAAAAGGACTTTTCTGGTTGTGTTTCTGTTATAGTCAGATACACTTGCTGTTGAATATCTCATGGTTTCCAACATTATATAAAAAAATGAGGAAGGGAGGTATGAGACCATCTAATTTGAGGAGTTTGTCTATACGAACCTGTAAATATATAACAGGAATTGAAATAATGGAATAATACAATAGTTTGGGTAGGAAGGGACCTTAAAGATCATTTTAGTCCAACCGCCCTGCCACGGCCAGGGACACTTCCCTCAACTTCTCTGGGCAATCTCCTCCGGTGCCTTATCACCTTGACATTAAATAATTTCTTGCTAATATCTAAAGTAACCCTGCCCCCCTTCAGTTTGAAGCCATTACCCATGTCCTGTCAGTACACACCCTTATAAAGAGTCCCTCTCCATCTTTCTTGTAGGTCTCTTGAGGTACTGGAAGACTGCTACAAGGTCTCCCTGGAGCCTTCTCTTCTCCAGGCTAAACAACCCAAACTCTCTCATCCTGTCTTAGAACAGATGTGCTCCAGCCATCTGATCCAAAAAAAGACAGTTGTGGTCTTTTTTGGACTAATTTCAACAGGTAAACTTTCTTCTTATTTTGTGGCCCCTAGAGCTGGATGCAATATGGGGTGTCATGAGAGCAGAGTAGACTGTCAGAGTATCACGATACATAAAATAAGTGCATAGACTTTACTCCTCTTGGCAGAAAAATTATTACTATGCCAAATATTTTGCTCTTCTTGGTCAGGTCAGGTAGGGCTAAGCAATAGGATCACATAGCCAGATCCCTGTGAAATAGCACTCCTGAGATTCTCAAAAGCCACTTCAGAAGTATGCAAAGACTGGAAAAGGACTTTTCTGGTTGTGTTTCTGTTATAGTCACTTACATTTGCTATTGAGGACCATATGATTTCCATACTTGGGACTTTCTAGAACATCCCACAGCTCCTTGTATCTACCTGAGGTCACTGTTCTTTCTAAAAGGGCAGGTGAAGGAGTGACACGTGTCTAAATTTCCACCCACACCATAGGAATTTGCATTGCTGGTGTGTCATAGAACACTTTTCACCTGCAAAATATGCACAGTGTCCATCTCTTAGTCTAGATCTAACCAAGTTAGGATTGTTATCACCCTTTCTGGTGGCTTGTCTGAAGTTAGACACTCAGAGGGGAAATCAGGAGAGAAGAGATGAAGATGTAGAAATTGTTAAGACTGTAACTGTCAAGAGAATCTTCATTTAGTACCCACATCAACAATTCACTGGAGCAAGCACTGTGACCATGCATCACTATAAAACTGAAATTTAATTCTTTTGCTGTCTGAAACTGGAGTTTGTGTATATCTAAGTGATCAAGCTGATTGCAAGTTGCACGTGTTTCAGATTTTAAGTAATGATGGTTATCACAAGACTAGAGTTGGATTTTTAAATAAAGGCCCTGCTTCCTATAAAACCCAGACTTTATAAACAATTACAGCAATATATAATTATATAGAGTAATTAAAATGGTGATTGCAATCTCGTATTTCCTCCCTATATTTTTCTTCTGTACTTTTTTTTTTTTTTTTAATAACCCTTTTAGCAAGGAGGAATCCTTTGAGAAAGATTTCTGGTGGATATGAATGGCAGTAATTCTATTTGCTAAGGTAGACTAATATAATAGCCAGTATTTTAAAATTAACTTTGATGAGTACTTTTGTCTACAGCTGTTAATCCCTTCTTAAGAGATTAATGCAACTCTCACTGAAAATCTCTAGGCAGGGATAGATTTGATTCCTAAATAAATTGAAGTTAAATCTAAATAGAATTAATGCATGATTTGAATACGAACATTTGGTAAATTGCTCATATCGCACCAGTAAGGTATTTTGTGTCCCTGATATGGCTCAGGGAATAAAGTACTCTCTGTGTTGCTGCCTGAGTCTTCTTTTATATTGTTTGCTGCTGTGAAATTCTAGTTTAAAAAAAAAAAAAAAAAGCAGCTAATATATGTAAAAAGCAGGGGTTAGGATATGACAACAGATTTACAAAGGTATTTGGGTTACAATATATACAGATATGTTGTTAGCAGAATTTTTAAATGAAGTAAATAACACCTTTTTAAAAAAAATACTGATGTTCAGGGCCCAGCATAAAAACTTCTCTTTCTAACACCTGGCTATTTGAAACGTTTTATGTTCAAATCCTTTTGTGAAGCTGAATGATTCTTTGTAGAATTACAGCCAAGTGAAGAACAGTGTACTTTTTAAATCACTTGTCGATTTTTGAAGTATTACTAGAAAATATGACACAGGTAAATAAAGTGCTAAGTTTTTAAGATGGACCTGACTTTTATTTTTTTGCAGATAGAGGAGTTGTGTCATTTACGGATAAAAGCACTCTATCAGATTCAAGTTAAACACATCTTAAGGTATCAGCTGATCTCTACAAAGTAAACCTCCTTCCTAAGTGCAGTAGAGCAAAACTGATTGGATCCATTACAGTAATTTGTTATTTTCTCTAGGAGATACTAAACTTCATGAACTTTCCATAGATTACAGTAAGGAAAAATTCTCTCTGGACGTAAAATGCACACTTGGCAGCTGAGATAAGTTGAACATGGTTCCTGCTGGCTCAGTCAAAACAATATTCCTCTGGTAGAGTTTTAAGTATCCCAGATGAAATGTGTTCAAAGTTTAATTCTCACTGAAGTTTAGGGAATTGCTCTCTTTTGTCCTATTAGTTCAACTGTAAGACAGCTTCGCTATTTCAAAACCACGGGTGTGCATTACTCTTTTTGCAGAGCAAATATGATTGTAGTAAGAACTTTCATAACTTTTAATACATAGATTGTTTTTCCTCAAGATCTTTTACTGAAAAAAAAAAAATGAATAAGATCTATAACTGTTGACAGTGGAAAGTTATTCCCCCCCACACACCCCTTTTTCCTTGCATTGGTTTGGGAACTTATTATTTTCTTCTTCCTTATGCATGTGCTCTAACTTTTCAGAAAAGAAAATTTTTTGAAAGAAAGTGGAAAATAATGAAAGTCAAAGTGTGAAAAACAAAGATTTGAATGCATATCATACAAATTTACATTAGCTTCTTAAAACAAATGAAATCTGTTCCTTTTTCCAAAGCCTGTAAAAGTAACTATAAAATTCTTTATTTTGCTGATTTTTTTCTATAGAATTGAACTTTCAGAATTTAAACATTTCAGATATTTTCTCTTGCTAATTTTTGCAAAAATAAAACATAACTAAAATCTTATAAAATGAATGAAAAAAGTGTACTCTATACTGTGTCTATTAAAATGTATGCTATTTTTATTTGCTTTTTTCATTTACTCAAGTATTATTTATTTTCTGTAAGATTTTTTCACTTTTATAACAGAATTCTAGTTATGTCATAGCAGTTGTCCTCTACTCCTTGCTGGTAGTCAATGCACTGTTCACACATTTTTCATGGAAACCTTCACTGTCATCCATGTTTCTTGTTTAAAGACAAGAAAAATTTAACACTAATTCAAAAAATAGAGCCAAGTGTGAAATTCTCTGGAATTTATTTAACATTGCTGCCTATTAAATTAGGGACAGGTTTTTAGTGCATGATAGTTTGTTTTGATTTTATCCATCACACAGTGTCTAAAACTTCTCCTTAACAGTAATATTCTGCCCACTTTGCATTCTGGGCTCTGCAGATGACTTGTATTTTGACTAAAGTTTTTATTTTTACTACTGACCTATCTGGCCTTAGTGTGAGACTCTGTAGTGTGGGTGGTGGTAGCTTGGGTTGGATTGACTGACTATTAAACTTTTTGTGAAATAACTTAATTTATACTTATTTAGAAATATGTCTGATCATGGTGTTTATACTCTTCTGGCCTAGTTTCAGCATGCAGTAAAAAAATTCTGAGAAATCAAGACTGGCTAATAGTTTTTTATACTCTGTTAAGTACAATAAAATTGTATTTTAAGAAAAAAGGACTGGGAGACAGAAATTAGCAACAATATTATCGTAAACTCTTATCATACTTTAAATAATGCCAAGATAAGCTGCATGATGCATATCCTGTTAGTTCCAGTTATGTATATTTACACAGAATTTCACGTAATTATTTGCTTCTGGTTTGGGCTGGGGTAGAGTTAATTTTCTTCACAGTGACTGGTATGGGGCTGTGTTTAGGATTTGTGCTGAACACAGGATTGATAACAAAGAGATGTTCTTTTTATTGCTGAGCAGGGCTTGCACAGAGCCAAGGCCTTTTCTGCTTTTCCTACTGCCACGCTGGTGAGGAAGTTGGGGGTGTCTTGAAGGCTGGGAGGAGACACAGCTGGGACAGGTGACCCAAACTGACCAAAAGGATGTTCCAGATCATATGGCATCATGCTCAGCATACAGAGTGAAAAGAAAGAAGAGGAAGGGTGGGGCACATTTGGAGTGATGGTTTTTGTCTTCTCAAATCACCATTACCTGTGATAGGGCCCTGCTGTCCAGGAGATGGCTGAACACCTGCCTGCCATGGGAAACAGGGAACTAATTCCTTGTTTTGCTTTGCTTGCATGTGTGGCTTTTTCTTTCCCTACTAAACTGTTTTTATCTCAACTCATGAATTTTCTANGCTTTGCTTGCGTGTGTGGCTTTTTCTTTCCCTACTAAACTGTTTTTATCTCAACTCATGAATTTTCTAGGTTTTATCCTTCTGATCCTCTCCCCTATCCTGCTGGTAGGGAGTGAGCGAGCCAGTGTGTGGCATTTGGCTGGGGTTAAACCATGACATAATCCGATATATTATTGGTCAGAAAAATCTGCGGTTCAACCTAGCAGGAGGATTTTTTTTCCACCCAAGAACCGTATTTCTACTTTCAACCTGCTCCTCTTCATCCTCCCAAAAAAAAAAAAAAAAAAAAAAAGAGCTCTCTGCTTCTCAGGATTCAGAAGGCACAATAGTAATCTCTGTGAAAAAAATCTCAACTGAAGATTTTCTAAGAAGGTTTGACTTCAACTCCAGCATCTGAGAAGCATATAATGAACGGCTGGTGACCTATTTTTTTTCTCTTTAAAGCCTTATGAGTTGTGCCCTAAATCTCAGAGTCATCTACGTCATGCTTTCTAAGAGAGTTTAAAAATACAGAATTGGAATGAGGGCAAGACTGTAGTGTCGCATCATTCAAAAAGAAAATATTGTATCATACAAATTTCTGGGATAATAGCAATACCTTTTCTTGGCTTTGAAATAAAGGGTCCAGTGAACATTTAATGTTCAAATGTCAAATGAAGAGTTTCTGAAATCCCATAAGTTTCATCTCCGCATTTTTATTTCATAGGCTGATGAAAAGCCATATGAAAATGGAAAAGGTTTTACGGTTGATACAGAGATCTTTTAACTCCAGACACAGCTACAGGCTATGAAGAGTAATGCAGTGTCCCTGGTGTATCATGCACAGGGAAAGCCGGCTAAGACAACAGAATATACGGAAAGTCTGAGGCTGTTTTAATAATTTCCTGATGGAATTCCAACAAACCAATGTGATTAACAGATAGGCTTTCCCAATGCTTATCATCACTTCTAGCAGCGCATCAATTAGCTAACTCAACTGTGACAAACAATCAAGTGCCATTGTGTCTAAGTAAAGTAAGAAAATGAAAGATTGTCTTTCTCTTACAACTCTTTTCAGCTGTCCAACCCTATCATTCAGAGTTTATAAACCCATCCTGTCTTTCAAAACACAAAAGTAATGAGACTTAACTACTTGCAAGGGAGGACATGGTTAGTTTTTCAGCATATAGACACCCTTCAAATACTTTGCTGAAAGAGAACTGTTATGTAGCCATGTCACATCAGCCAGAGAGCTGTTGTAGAGCTTTAAGGAGATAAGAAAAATTACAGCTTAATTAGATTAAAAAAAAAAAGTGATTAAATAAATTATAGAACAACAGTAGGGTCTTTTTTATCTATTTTAAGGAAATTGGTTCATTTAGCACTTGAATGTAAATATGCCTTCTCCATATGCCAAGAAATGTCAAATGTGTGTGGTATAATTACTCTGACACTATTCAAGTATTATTCTGTGCAATCTAAACACATCTTGTGTTTTCGTGAGATAGTGGTAGACAGATTTTAAAAAAATAATCCTAGACTGAAATAGCCAATGTTAATAGGTATTGCATTATTATAATGTTATGCTTATCTTATGTGTAATCAAAATTAAAAAAAAAAAAAACCAACATTAGTGAAGAATGTAAGACTGACAGTTCAAAATGATAAATTGTCCCTTCTAGATCAGGTAGAAACTGAGGTATAAGGCTGATTAATGTGTTTAGTGCATTCTATCCTCCTCTGTATCATTCCTCAGTTGTCCCACCAATATAGATCTATTTCAGCTTTGAGACTACTATAAAGAAGAAAGAGCATGAAAAGAAGTTAATCTTCCAAAGGTCATTGCATCCTCAATACTGAAGATATTAACAGTGCGGGAAGTATGTATGGTAGTGATAAAATCTGCAATGTAGGTAACTGGCACTTTCATCAACACATTGTATATCAAGTAAAAGGGACCAAATAATTCATGTAGTCTCCAGATTCTCTTACATATAGCTTCTTCAAATATAATTAGTGTGAGATAGGTTGCTAGCTACATCTTTACATTACTTTTGTATTCCTCTCTAAAAACATGACTGAGCACTTTGGAAAGGCATATCTGTATCGCACGATAGTGAGTCACCATCAGAAGGAAAGGATATGGGCTTTTCATATTGGTTTTCCTTATCTGAATATTATCAAGGAAGTTTGTCATTAGGACAACTTAATATTTCTTCCTATGCTCTGTTTAGACATACATTTAGAAAAAAAGAAAAAAAGGGGTCATAGGTTGTCCTACCAAAGGTAGTCTGAAAACTAACTGTACCACTGTGCACACAAAATTCTAGAGTCGTAGAATGTGGTGGTTTGTGAATAAAATAGGGGCCTGGAGACAGTTAGGGTGAGTGGATTGGCTCCTCCCAAGGTGCTTTTTTCTTTCATTATTATGTATTCTCCCTTTTCGTTACTGCTCTTGATTTTGTATTCCCCCCTCTCATTTCTTCCCTGTGTCTCCCCTTCTGGGTTGCTCTCCCCTCCCGCTCTCCCCCTGGCCCCCGTTCCTGGCCACTCCTTTGGGTTTCCCCTATTCACCCCTGTCCCTCAGCCCGCCCCTGTACCGCCCCTGTGCCCTGAGACCATTGGTTCTCATGCTCTCCCTGCCCTCCTCGTCCCCATATAAAACCCCCACGACCCTGATGTGTCAGTGTCTTCACTCCTGGGATTCCCGGTGCCATGTAAATAAATCTTTTCTGTGGAACCCCATGCAGAGACCCTCCTCACCTCCTTCACCACTGCCGCATTGAGGAGCTGCAATCTAACCGGGACGCGAATGTGCCGTGGGCATTTGGTGCTCCCGGGGGAAGATGCGGCCTGCCACGGCACTGCGAGACACGCTCTGACCACTGCAACAGTAGAATGGTGTGGACTGGAAGGGTTCTTAAAGATCCTTTATTTCCAATCATCCTGCCATGAGCAGGGACATCTTTCACTAGATTAAGTTTCTTAAAGCCACATCCAGCCTAGCCTTGAACACTTCCAGGGATCTTCCACAACTTCTCTGGGCAACGTCTTCCTTACACCTCCACCTGCAAATGTATATCATGCACAGAAACTAAGGTATGGAATAAAAGGTACTAGATAGATATAAAACATGGTGGTGATGATAACATCTTTGTTCATTTCAAAACAGTGACAGACAGGTTGCTCATGCATTAAGATTTCTTATTTGATGGATGTGCGATTCTGCAACTTGGTGGTTCAACATTAATAGAAAGAGACAACTTACTGCTGTGCCTCAGTTTTAGAAGAATTACCATTGCTGCCTATACTCAGCACTTAAATTGGACTGAAGGAAGTGCCATATCCATCCATCATTGCTAAATGATAGATTTTCATCAGTTCTTAACAAAATTGAATTGCTTGGACAGTCTGCTGAGATAAATTTAATGTTCTTTGGGAAAAAGAATATTCTTGGTCTTGGCAGCTGAATATCAACCACTCAAGAAGATTTCATAGAACAGTAATACACTGCATAACGAACATTTTATACCCAATGACATTGCTCTTTTCCTACAAGTTTTTAGTTGCTTTTCCTGTATCTCCTATATTTGCTAAGAATATATTATTTTCCCATGGGTTTAAATTTGATTTGGTTGTTTTTGTAAAATCAATCTTAAGAGAAAGTAGGAACAGGAAGTATTTTATCCTGGTTATCTTCTTAATGAATAGGTGTTCATTGCTGAATCTGAAGTTATTATGGAAAGAATACCAAATAATAAATAAAAATTTGTGATCTTAGAACTGGACAGACTGAACATGAAAGCAAACAATATTATATCTCTCCCATTGTTTTTCTCTGCCATGAATTTAATATATTTAAATGAAAACACACCTATACACATAAAACCAAGCTTGAACCAATTCCTGAAATTAAGCACTGAATCCTCATATAACTTTTACAATAGACTTTTAAAGGTAGAATCATAGAATGATTTGGGATGGAAGGGACCTTAAAGATCATCTGGTTCCAACTCCCCTGCCTTCAACAGGAACACCTTTTATTAGACATATCTTTTTATATGTGCAAATACTATTGGAAACAAACAAAAACCACTTAAGAAATGAAATTAACGTGCAAGCAAGAGGAGACAAGTCTCCTTAAATTACCAGAATTTATGCTAACAAACTGTGCTTTATTAGGTGCTATCACTGAGATTTATCAGATAGATATGCAGAACTTCAGTACTTAAACAATGATAGTATGACCTTTTAATTAATTTTAAGTTAATTTTAAAGCTGAATAAGCTTTTTTAAAAAAAAAAAAATCCCTATTCTTTTTTGGGATACACCTTCCTCGTGTTGTGTCATATCCCACATTAAGGTCCTGAAAGGTTTAGAGGCTTACAAGAGTAAAGTAATTTAGCAATATAAGCAAGATATATTTAAAAAAAAAAAAAAATCAGTGAGGAATAGGTTCTGAAAATGAGTTTGAGTTATCTAAAAATGTCCTACTTTATTATTTCACATATATTTTCTGATAACTCAAACTCATTTTCAGAACCCATTCTTCATTGAGGTATCTGTCTTCTCTATGAGGTTTTGCTAAGAAAATCTTCCAAGCATGTTTCTTTCTTGGTAAGTTTGTTTGCTAGTCTAAATTTTTGTGTTAAAAGCAGTTATGCTCCAGATGAAACTTGTTTGAATGAAGACTTATTTCCAGTAAATGTTGAGTACAAGTTATTAAACATCAATGGAAAATGCTTCTACCAAGGTACCAAAATATGCTAAGATCATCCATAAAAGGTTCTGTCTTCATTAATTCCATACAAGTTAAAGAAATTATTTTATTGCTAAGTGCAATCATAAAGGATGCAAATTCCATGTAGTTTAACCAATTGTGAAAACATTTATTTCTTCCCTGAACATTAATTTCCACGTCTACAATTATTTGAACTTAAACAGAAAGTATTATTAGTACCAGCACTTGAATAAAGAAGCTTGTACCAAGTCTGCAGTATACCTGTTCCATGTAATGTAGTCTATCCATAGTCAAATCCTCCTGATATAGGCATCTTTAGAGAGACACCTTCAATGCTACCGGACATTACTGATGTTTCACTGAATGTTGGCAAATGTTACCATAAGAGTTAAGACGTAAGGTGGACAAATAATTTAAGCAATAGCATGCAGTCAGATTTATACCAGGCCTTTACTGAAGTAAAAAGTACCTATGAAGGCCACTTGTTGGGGATTTTATTTATCATGTCAACACATTTGATGCAGAAATGCAAAATTAAATGTACTCAGGTACATGATAGTGATGAAATTAGAAATGTGACAAAGCTTGGCAATTGACATCTGTACCAAATGTGTCCAAAATGGTTTCAATTTTACATCTGACTGTGTAGGAATTGGATAGGAATCACTAGTTATTACAAATGTACACATCTTAGTAAACATGTTTCAGAGTGTTCTCTCCTCATCTGTCAGCAAAATCGATTTACATCTTCAAATTATATATATAAATTGTAATATATAGATTTCAATACTTCTTTTTTAATCAAGCACCTGCAAAGAGTCAGCAGTTTACTCTTTGTTTATGATTATGGAAACTTTCATAACCCACTGATTATAAGATACATCAACTAAGGAGCAAACTGAACTTCTAAGCAGCACATTTGTAAGTATCCCCAAAAGCAAGGCAGTATGCATATAAATTGTAAGTCACGAGTGATGAGGGACTCTGCAATACCACACTGCTGTAAACAGCTGACTGTTTACAAACACAGTGGCACAGCAACCAGTTATATATAGACAATATTACAGTAGCCATGAGCACCTTTCAGAATGGAAGCTGAGTATGCAGGTTTGAAAAGTTCGTGAGTGACCTATAACAACAAAGTGTAATGCCCTCAAAAATGCTCTGTGCAAGACAAGGAAATACTAGGAAGTATTTCAGCATAAAATTTAACAGAGCTATTTAAAATAAGACTTTCTTTTTTTGGTCTCAGCAGGTTTTTCTGATATTTTCATTCAAAATTATGATAAAAAGAATCATATTTTTAAAGATTTGAAAGTGAGTCTGTGCACTAATATACTGTGAAAATATTAATGAAAATCCTTTATGAAGCACTCAAACACCATATTTTTTATGTTAAATGTTACATATTTTTTGTGAAGTTTGTAAGATCATCCCAGTTCTCTACTTTTCATAAGTCAGAGTTTTCCTTGGGACCCACTGATAGGATACATCCTGAGAATGACAAGATATCAGGTTAAAATCTTTAATTTTTTTTTTCCATTTCCTCAAATATATACCTTCAATTAAAATTTACATCTTTTTTGTACAAAATTTGCAACTTTCTAATTTTTCTTGTAAAAATATAAAATATCTGCTGAGTTATATTACAGTTATAACTATTAGTAAAACAGGTGAGAACAACTATTAATTTGATATTTTCTGCAATAAGTAGAGTTTGAAGCCATTATAGGAGAAGAAACTAGTATTTTGAAAAATAACATACATCTACTGTGTTTGGGAATAAAGATGAAGTTTCAAAGATAATGTGATATAAAAAGACCTGCTTCTCTGACAGGCTAGAAATGCTTCAATTCACTTTACAGATATTTTTGTTCTTGCTTAAGTAATTCTGGCTTTTGTGTTATTTGGCATCACATCAGACTATCCCTTTTAATACTTTCCAGGGCATTTTACTTCTTTTACACTGTTTATGTAGACAGAGACAATAAGAACGAATGGTCCAAGAGAACACTGGATACGTGCTACAACTTGAATGTGAGGCTGTAGAAGTGGAGTATAATTTAGAAAAAGCAACAGTTTTATTTAAATGAATCATCTGTTCTTCAATTAAAGGGGGAAATACAGTATTCCACCCCTCATTCTTTACTACATAAACAAAGAACTTTGTCCTGCAAAAAAGATCAAATCAGGTGATGTCAGTTCATATAGATAAAGACAGTGAGAGACAGCACACATAAAAATGTTACACACCTCTAACACACCTGATACACTTAAAACCTCAATGCTAAAAATGCAACATTAGTTACTAAGAAATTAAAGATATAAAGACAAAAGACATGAAATACACTATCATTATTTACAGTTGAGATAATAACTTACGGTTTGATGCTTCTTTCTTTTTCTCCTGCTGTTTCTAGCATGCTGAACTTGGTGTAAAAACCAATGTACATCCAAAATAGAAATGCACAAAGAATGCTACATATTTGCAAATATATACACAGCACTCTTTAACTTTTGTTTGTCTGCTTTAGAGTTGGAAGTTTTAAGTGTGTCCTGGTCACCCCAAGACATTGTGTAATAAAAAAACAAAGACAAAACATCTATCTGTGACATCAAATCATAGCTGACATTCAATTTTTGATGACATTAACAGACATTTTTCCATTAATTGCATTGGGTATTATATCACAAACCTAAAAATTTTATGTTTTTTTTAAATACAACTCACATGGATTTCTTTCTAACTGTGATTTTTGGGGTACCTTTATTGATTTGATATCTTTAATATCTTCCTAAGTATCTAAGGAAGTGATAGAATTTAGAAAAGGCACGTAATATAGGAGAGGATTTCAAAAATAAATTTACCTTGTTTTGAGATGACATTTTTGCATTAAAAACAACTTAGCTCATCTTATGTGTGAATTGGTGTGTGTCAAGCAGTGAGAATAGCAGTGAGCTGCAGAATTACTTTAAATAAATGCGTAACCTCTGAAGATAGCGCTGCTCCAGCATGTCTTTACAGTGTGAAATCAACTAAGTATATAACACCTATGTGCTTTGACAATCCCAACAAAATAAGTATGAATGCTTGTAAATAATTTACACAATTTTTTATTCAGAGAACAATTTCATGTAGAGTTTCACTGGAAATTCAGTACCAGGGCTGTACTGATATTTAAGTGTCTTATCTCAATTGCACTGAGGAAATTACAAGTATATCAGCCAACAGATACCACGAAGTTAACAGTGGAATGCATAAATACAAATTGCAGGTCATCTTTTCTAGACATTCTGTACATGCTGGGCATCATATCTTCATTTTTATAACCTTATATATAGGTGAAAGTAGGTAGTGTTTTACATAATCATATTTTGCAAGTAAGAATAAAGGCTTTATGATTGGTGCCAGACTAAAAATTTATGTAAGGAACGTTCATCAGTTCCAGCAAGGGATGAAAATGTGTTTAAATTATATATACAGGGACATATATATGACCCTTTTCCTTTTTTTCCCTGTTCTTCTTTTTTTAATATTTGAATTTTAACCTTAGGCCTATTTAGGCATTTTGCTTACACTGTACAAATAAAATAATACTTAAAATTCCTCCCCCATGCCATATGCATATACTTATATTTGCTTTGAGACTGACAGCCTTGGTAGATTTTGCACATATCTTCTACATTCTGAAACATAAACCTCTCTTGGAAGAGAAATATAAAAGTTTATGACATGGTTTAACTTTTCTGTGCATTTCCTTTTCATAGCAGTTTGCAGGAGCAACTGAAGCTGCCTGAAATTAGGTCACTCAGAAATGGTGGCCCATTGCCTCTTTAGGGAATCCCACCTCTTCCATAGCACTTCAGCTCCTAAGTCAGCATCACAAAAGGAGCTTAAGAGCACTTAAGCTCCTTTTCAGCATCAAAGCTATTAAAGACATCAATTATGCAACAGGTGAGCTTAACAAACTCTCCTAATAAATTTATGTAAGATTTAATTTCATTTCAACTCTAACCAGCAGCTCTCAACAAGATCATTCAATGTGAGGTACTATTTCGAGCAAACCAATGAAATCCTCAAAACTCAGCTTCATATAACTTCTATGGATTACTTTGGACCTTTTTCAAATAGGAATAGAACAAGCACAGGATGATCAAATTCATAACAGCAAATTAAAACTTTTCCAAAAAGGAGATGGGAAAGAAAAACACCTGAAATATGTGTGATTTCAGGGTGCCATGAATGAAAAAAGAAAGGGAATTTGAGGGGACATCAAAATGTACATCTCCTGCAGTGCCACATACTCTGAAAAATGCCAGAAGCATACAGAGGTTGCATCTGTGAAAAAAACAGTAATTACAAGTCTCTGTCATCCACTCAGTCAAAATTTTTTCTCCAAAGTTGTGATCAACTCCTGTTGGAAACAAAGCTGAGACAGGATAGGTGCTTGATCATATTACAGAATGTTCATAAGACTGAATCAAATAATGACTCTTTCAACAAAGGGAGAAATTTAATGATTTCCCATATATCAAATGTGACTGGAGGACAAATTTATAAAAGCATTTAGATGTTCATGGGCTCAGAAAGATAGGCATTTGAAGAGTAGCTAAGCAGACAGTATTCCATCTATATTTCTGTATCTGCATGTTTTTAATTTTCTGTTGGCATGCCCTTCAGAATTGCTCAGAAACTAGGAAAAGCAATGTTAGTAAGGTAATGTAAATATGTGTCTTTCTGATTTTGACTCTGCCTATAGTATTCCAAAGAGTGTGAGTTAAAGAGCAGATCAGAGTGTAATAAATGTGGCTTTTTTGCTTTAACAGTGCAATAAGTTCATCATGTTCAGATTAGTTGCTACTGAAACCTGTGGGAAATTACACCGTTCTTTTCTTCTGGGGGCCCTTACTGACTTTAGGCCACAGATTACTTAGTGCAAGTCAAGATGAGATGGTGGGTGTGCTTTTTGATCAGAAAAGTCATGATTATGTCTGTCTTGTTTATGTTGTGGGTAGGGACACTCTCCAATGTCTAGTGAACCACAGCAGGCTGTTACTTGCCTCCTTGTCTACTTTTCTCTGAGCCAAATGTGCCCAAGAGAGGGCTAGTCACAAGATGTCTGGATGAAAATCCAGCATGGCTTGTTTATCTCAGGGTAAGAACTCTTCCTGGTCTTCTTTAATTTAGTAGCATAGGCATAGCCTGCTAGTTTTAATTGTCTTCCCCTTCCATTCCTACCCCCTTAAATTGGAAACACAGATGGAAAAGCAGCGAGTGTATAAAATAATTTGCATCTCATTTGCCTACTATTAAATGATTAAGCAAAGCAGCATGTAGAAAGTTCTTTGGAAGAAGGAAAAAAGAGCCTGAAATGGAAGAGTGGAGCAAGTGAAGCACCTATTTGTTGGACTGAAAATTTCCTTATGGCCTCCAAGAAATATCACACTTGTGCAATTATATCAGTACCTGACCTTTTAATCCTTAAGAGCAGAAGGGAGGGGAAAGAGGAGAAAAGACAGAAACAGTAACTTCTCTGAGCCTGTCAACATTTTTCTGGAACTTCCATTTGCAAAGACTCTATGACACCACTTCAGGAATGCAAATGTCTCTGAGTGATGTATGTGCTGGGAAGGTGCAAGAAAAAAGTGAGGCTGAAGAACAGATTCAGAACATTACAGAGAACACAGAGCAAAATAAATTAAAATATCAAGAGTCCTCCAGGTGCCTCTACTACCATTAAAATTCAAATACGGACTCAAAATACATTCTTTATTTGGAACCTGGTACAATTTCCTGTGTACTCTGTGTTATGATATCTTCTGCTTTTTGACCCAAAACAATTAGACATTTGCAAGCTGTGGATAAGTTTATGAAGATCTTTGTCAAGACCCAGGTCAGATACAGATTTACAATGCAGCTTAAATGTCAGCGCATTGGCAAGTGATAGACTGATATGTCTACTCTGCTTCCTCCTCCAGAAATGGTCTACTATATCAATTCTTTTGTTTTCTTTGCTAACATGTATGTTCATATAGTTGTGATATGCCTCTGAGTGTAGTGTGAAGTTTAATTATTTCGGTTATTGAAGAGGACAACTTAATAGCAAAAAATTAATGGTGAAGAACAAGAGATGCATTATTTAGACTGGATGTATAAACTTTTCCTTAAAATATATTGGGATATCCTCTTTGGATTTATATCACTAGAGAAATCCAAAAATTATATATCTATAAAGTGAAAGTTGAATACAGACTCCAAAAGCCATTTTGATCCTTGATGCATAAATGCTTGACAATAGACAATTCATAGGATGATAGTATTGGTACTATGTACAAAACCTCCTAAACTGTTGCATCCAGCTCAAATTTCAGCATCTCGAGAAGAATGCTGACATCTAAAGAAGGCCATAGAAAGTCCCCTAAAATGAAAAAAATATTCATTATAACAAGTACCATTTCTTTTAGCTTAGCAAAAAGGGGTTGGACTAGATGACATTTAAAGGTCCCCTCAACCCAAAGAATTCTATGATTCTATAATAAAATGTTAATTGACGACTTGTTCTGTCCTTCAGAAAAAAATTCTATGTCAGTTTAAATATAGACACCTGGAACTGAAATTTGATAGCTGTAAATCAGCTGAGGTGGCAAGAGCATTGTAGACCAGAAAACCTGGGAATTTAATCTCTTTATATTTTGAAAAAAATATTATAGATCAAATATATGAATGTACACAATATTGTATTGTAGCTATTAATCTCCAAATCATTTAAACCAAGTCAGGGTATTTCTAATCTATACAGAATTTGTAACAAGTAGGTAAAAAATACAGGACAATCTCAGGGCATGCTTTGTGCAGGAGAGCAGGCCAAATACTGGCCTTAAATGCTACTGCCTTCTGGCTTTCAAATCTGTAAATCATCAGTCTGAGATTCTTTTTAATTGACTCAGTTCATTGCAAGGGAGAACTTGAGGGTTTAGTCTGTACTATCTGAATACTGACACAGTGCAGAAGCTATCGATAATGTTCATGGTTTACACACTTCACTATTGTATTTCCTAGCCCTAATTTAATAAACTCTGAGTTGCCACATATTCAGAGGATAAACATCCTCTGAACATTTATATTTTCAACGTAAACTGAAGATATGATATTCATATGTCACTGCTTGAAATACACAGAAACAAAATTTATATTCTTTCAGCTGGACAAGGATTATCAGAGTCAGATGATGCCAGAAATCTAAGGTGTGGGTAGGTGGAATAGGAATCAAGAGGGGAGTTTCTGTGGCTCACCTATCTTCACTCAGTAAAAATCTACATTTATAATTAAAATTCCATATAGAGTGTATAAATGGCTGGAATGTCAAACTTTAAATCACTTTCTAAAGCAGCTAAAGAATTCAGCACTTAGACTGTAATTTGTAAAATGGTTGTTTAATGTCTTTGGAGCAGAAACTAAGGAGGATGTGTTTAGACTGATGTGTATAATTTTTCTTATCCACATATGGATAAGTCTGCTAAGCATTTTATTTTTCATTGAAATGCCCCAGTGAAAGGATAATCACTAGTATTTCTCAGTCAAGTCCAATACACTGGGAAATCTCTTATTTAGCAGAGAAAGGGTCACCATGGGGACTTTTTTTTTTTTAGTAGCTTATCACGTGTGTATTTGCTTTTCAGGGAATATTTCTTGAAATGCAAAAGCAGGTGCCTTAAAATACCTCATATTTTGTGCAGAAACCCTCACTCATAAAAACCCTGCTATGCATGTTAAAACTTAATGGCTGGAATATATCATATTAACGCACCACAAGCTATATTGAAGTAACATTATGAAACTGAGACTTATACCCAGAAAAAGTCTGGGTATTTAGTGTAAGTGGTTTAATTTGAGGTTTACATTTTTTGCATTGTCTGAGTGACATGACAGTGTGAAATCAATTTGTAATGTTAAATATTTGAAGGCTGAGACTACAGTGTAAATTAAAGTAGGCAAAGAAAGCAGAGGCATCACCAACAGATTGCTAACTAGAAGGAATGCAGGGAAATTAAAAGCATATCTTTCTCTCAAGCTACCTTTGTTGATGAACATAAGCCAAATGAGTTAAACAGTTAAGACTGACAGGAACAGGGAACACCTAGCATAATTCTCCTGTTCTATATGTACACTGTAGATAGTTTCCAGTGAACCAGAAAGTACAATTGCCTAGAGAAAGGAGGTTACTTATTTTTTTGGCATTTGTTTTATTTGAAGCTTTTGTACTCTGGACAAAATCAGTAAAAGGAATAAAATCCTTAATTTTTGGGGCCGTTTATGATTGCAGGAGGTGAGGTAGGCGTTATCATTGACTATAAGAACAGTTATAAGAACAATTTAAACAAACGCAACTACAGCACTTTAATTCACTAAAGTTAATTAGTGAGACATGTAGAATGCTTTCCATGGTGCTCCTTGTTTCTACCTCATCTGTCTTTAATGCTTTGACATAGACAGAGTAAATTCCATATAATTCTATGTGCTGCTGAGATACAATCTCTTTGTGGGTTATTCAGCAAAGGCACATGTTTCCAGGATGTGCATGCACTAAGTAGGGCTATAGTAACCACTTATATTTCTTAGAAAAATGGACAGTACTGAGATGTGGGAAAGGTGTGTTCTGATCTGGGCAGTGATAAGGGAAAACATAAACAAGAAAAGTTGAATACATAGCAGACAAATAAATTGCAGGCTCAGTGTTAGACACCACTTCATAAGGTTGAAGTATAAGGAGTTTTAAGTAGTCTCCCTAGAAAAGCAGCAGAAATTTCATCTCTTGAGCAGTATTTAAAAATATTAGCCAAAGCTTTTATGTGAAAAATCTTTGGTTCTCTCATTGTTTTTAGTCTGATTAGTGAATGTTCTTTCAAGACTATTTATTTATTTATTTATTTTAACTATCAGCTAAAATCTCAGTCTTGATGATCTAATAAATGTACAAGGCACATGAAACTGTCAAAACATTTATATTTCTTGCTAACAGTACCTTTGTCCAACTACTTTGCCTTTTAAATAATTGGTTGAGATATATCCACTTGCAATGTCCCAACAACACTTCCATGGTCCTTTCAAATCTACTTTTACACTGGAAATTTGCTTTAATAATCCACCATTTTTTCTCATTTCCAATCACTTTCAGTCACTTGCACTTAAGACCTTGATGAGAGGTGTTCTACAAATGCAAATACATAGATTCTTTCCCAATCTCCACAGATTTCAGTATCTCAACTATGTTTCTACAAGGAGGCTAGGATCAGATTTGAGGTCAAGGAAAAGAAAAGGGTATTGCAAATACCTGGAAGAGACTAGGTGTGTAACCTTCAATACATGAAGATAATACGCTATGCTTTGAATTAGCCCTTTTTCTTGCTTTCTCCAAACTGTTTTCCTAATCTTTCTTTAAAGTGAGTTCAGTTAAAGTCGTTAACTGAATCAGGATCTACCTCTAATGATGATTTATGTCTCAGCACCATGTGATTTTTTATGACCGAATTATTCCCCCTGTTGGAAATAGTGCAAGTTTTTACAATGGAAATAGTGACAGGCAGACCCTTAGCCATTGTAATGTTAGTAGTGAGACTGTGCAAATGCAAAGGAACTCTCGAGGGAATTGCAATTACATGATATATATATTTTCCTGATTAAAACCTGTCATCCATGTTTTAATGGGGAAGCCCGGGAACATATAAATCCTTTTGCCAACAGGCTTATAAATAGTCTGGATGACTGAGACCAATTCTGACATTCACGGCTGAAGATACCTCAGGTATTAATACAAATTGGGTTTTTGGAGTAATGTATTACTGCCTTAAAAAAGGGTAAATGGCTGGGGCCAGGACCAAAAGGAAAAATCAGTTGAAATTTAGAGAAAGAATCACCAAAATAGCATCAATTTTCTCTTTCATCTATACCTTGTCAAAAATGAGGCCTGCATCTCAAGAAAAAGCCTGTTCCTGTTAGAAAAATACCAACTTAAGGATTTAGAATAAACTCAGGCTAATATGGATCTAATTAATTATATTATTAATTGTATTAATAACATAATTAATATAGACCACTATTAATGATTTAAAATTAATCAGCAAAATTACCCTGACTTCTAAAACCTTCACCAGTTATCTAAATTCAGGTGACTAGATGCATTTTTGTAGGATGTCCCTAAGAGTAAGAAATATTTCTGGTTCAGAGCAGAAGCTACAGAATTTTTGAAAATGTTCTATGAAGTTTAAAGAGACAATAAAATAGAAACTATTATGAAAACCTTCAATAGTATTCATTCACATATAGGAATGTTGAGGCACATACTGTTTTTTGTAAGTATCAGAGGAAGCCAAGAAAATAGAAATCCTTAGTTATCTAGTCACTCTCCTATAGATAGTGTTAGAACTTCCCAACTAATGCAGTTTTTTTTCTTCCAACCAGGCAGTGAGAGTAATGGAGCTGGAGAGAGCTACCTGTGCTGTGATACACCTAGGTCCTTGCGTAGGACTTTCACCTCCTGGTGCAGGCAGTTCTGTCCTTTTCAGCCAATACTTCTGCACAAGTACAGAATGCAAATGCCTTCTTTCAAGTCACATACAGAAATTTTATTTGCAGCTTTCAAGGGACTTAGGACACCCATAGAACCTGCCTGCCTTGACTGGTCTCTCTCCTTACCCATGCACCTTCTACCCTGGATCTGGATCTCCGTGTCATCTCAGGCCCAGACACCCAGGGTAGCCTGGGCGGTGTCATAGGTCACCCCAAGTCTAGTGCTACTTCTGCTGCTGTAGATTACTGACAACTTTTCCTGGATGGACTCCGGACCTACATACTAGCTGTGTTGTCTGTAGTCTCACCTATCCTGCAGTGATCCTTGGCTCCTGTTCTTGTCTTGGCTTGTGGAACAGCCACCTTCTTGCTCATCTACAACAGCAGTTTTCACTTTCTTTCCTCCTTCCCTCTTCTTTTTCTTCACATTTATGTCATGGCTGATCCAGCTCAGAGCTGAGCACTTATTTTTCACTTAACAATGTGAAGCCTTCAAGCTGCAGTTTAATGGGAGGCCAAAGGGCTGCTAATAATACTTGAAGTTAGGAGTTCAGAAGTCAAGTGTTTTTAGACTGCCATCTGGGTTTCAGAGAGTAAGAAATTTCAAGAAATTCTGCCTACTTTCTCCCTTCACCTTTACAGGTCAGCCTGCAATCTTATAATAATAGTACTACTTACGTTTAACCTAAGCTCCTTCAACTGAGGGATATAACTTAGTTCATTTCTCTAGAGAGGCTTAGATTTGAATGTGATTTGCTTAAAGTCATAGATCAGCAGAACTGAAAAGAAAGCTGTTATGCTCAGTACAGCCCACATTATGTAACCCTCAGTTTGTGCTCAAATTTCCAACTATGCTCCAGTGTTCAGTCAGAACATCAAACTTGAAATCTTTGTCTTTCCTGTTCAGCCTTCGTCTATACTTGACAGAAAGAAGAAAATTCTTTCAGAGGACAGGTCTGGAGGATCAAGTTTCTTACTTTTGGCAAAATACGAAACCTTTTCTCTGATCTCAGAAACACTAAAGTTGTAATTCTAGAATGCTCCTCTATAATCAAGAGTGCCAGACCTGCACTGCTTACTTTGTCATGTAGCACAGAAGGTGTCTTTAGAAGTACTCCTCCTAAAGAGAGGAGTGTACAGAGGTCAGGGTACAACCTTGAGGCCTGTTCATTAGTGTTTGTGTTATCCTCGGAGAAGAGGCTGCAAAGAGATGCTACTACTCTGACTACCTCTAACTGATGAAGATTCACCTGAAGGGAAATATTAGCAATATGGAAGGAAGGGGCAAACTAAAATAGATCTTTCTACTTCTTCCTCTTTCTGCTGTGAGGTCTCAATAGCAAGATGAACAGAACTAATTGAATTAGTTTCAGTAATTTTTGGGATTATTATTTTTTTATCTCAAAATAGTGATTAATTTCAGTTACTTTATTTGTGAAGGAAGCAGTCACTGAATTTAAACATGGTAACCAAAATTTGTGCCCAGCCTGGAAAGAGATGGATTGATTTGTCAATTGAATGATTGTTCTATCTGCTTATAGATCTCTCTCTTTGTCTCACCCTGAAGTCTTGAATCAGAATCATAGAATCAGTTAGGTCAGAAAAGATCTTTGAGTTCATCAAGTGCAACCATTAACCCAACACTGCCAAGTCTACCACTAAACCATGTCCCTGTGTGCTACATCTGCGTGTCCTCTAAATAGCTGCAGGGGTGGTGACCCCACCACTTTCAAGGGAAGCCCTTTTCAATGCCTGACAACCCTTACAGTGAAGAAATTTTTCGCAATATACAATCTATGTGTCCTCTAGTGCAACTTTGACACCATTTCCCCTCATCCTATTATTTGTTTCCTAGGAAAAAAACCTGGCTCCCACACCATTAAAACTTCAGTTGTAGAGAATGATAAGGCCTCCCCTGAGACTCCTTTTCTTCCAGCTAAACAGTGCCAGCTTCCTCAGATGTTATTCACAAGACTTGTTCTCTAGACCCTTCACCAGCTTCATTGCCCATCCTGGACAAACTCCAGCACCTCAAAGTCTTTCTAAGGAGAAGCCCAAAAATGAACGCATTATTCAACGTGTGACCTTACGAATGCCGACAGTCACTCCTCTAGTCCTGCTGACCACATAATTTCTGATAAAAACCAGGATACCATTGGCTTTCTTGGCCACCTGGACATACTTCCAGCTTGGAGGCGAGTGATACAACTGTTGAAAGGAATCATACAGTTTGCAGTTATTACCATATCCTTTTCTGCTAAAACTGTACATTCAGAGGAAATATTAAAATAAACCCCAAATATCTTGAAGCAAATTAATTTCTAGCTTTTGAATGTCAAATTTGGAAAGACAAGAGAAAACTAGAGAAGGATGGCAGTAGGGTTCTTTCAATTATTTTTATGTTCAAAAATTGAGGGGCTAAAAATTTCCATTTGCAGATGTAAGACCTGCTTGATATGCTGTTATCAAAAAATTGTATCTGAAGAGACTGTTACCTAGGGAAATTTACATATGTAAATTAGCATAGGGTGAACATGTCATTGCTGGAATTTTCTGCTTTCATTGATATTTATTCAGTATAACCTTTTTCTGTGTAAAAAATTACACAATTTTCAATGCAGTTCTCATTTTATGAAAGCTTGTTAATTTACTAGTCATTCTGAGTCCCATGGTACTTTGGCTATATAGAGTTGGCTAGATCTCATAAACTATTATGCCTATAATTTTAATTTTAAGTAGAGTCCCTATTTAACATATCTGAGGAGTAAATTAAAAGTCAGGTTTGTATTTGCTGTTTGGGGAGGATTACATAGCTGTGATATACAAAGCATTTTCAAAAAATTATCCTAAAATGAAATTAAATTAAATTCATTTGAATTTAATTTTATTATCTGTTTCACCAATACAAAGATGAGTTCCACAATGGTACTATGCAGGCATGTGTTGTATTAGTGATCACATATACTCCTATAAAAGTTACTTTGGGGTTTTTTTTAATTGTTGAGGTTTGTTTTTTTTTTTTTTGTTTTTTGTTTGATTTTGCTTTGTTTATTTGTTTTGGGGGGGTTGTTTGCTTGTTTTTGGTTTTGTTTTTGTTTTTTTAATATCTAATGACTAGTATAAGAACGGAAGTTCCTCTACATTTTCACCAGAGTTTAGATCAAAGACAGTATAGATAAGGTAAAACAAGTGGCCAGTCTTGGTCTAAAATGGGAACTGTCTTTCTTGCAGGTATAAATAAGTCATGTCTTGCTCTGTGTGTTTCTCCATTCTTCCCGTGAGTGAAGCATTCTCAGTCAGGGATTTTCTCATCCCACTAAAACCACCTCAGGCCATGTGAAAGACAATATCGATAAACATCTTATGGAGTCAGATTATGAACCATAGCATTGGTAACTGTGATATGAATTTTAGAGTCTGACTTGAACAAATAAAAAGAGAAATTGTTCATTGGGCCAAATGATCTTTTAGTGAAAAGGAAAGCAATCACTGCAGTTAAATTCAGAGCAGGAAAACTTTAATAGTTGTTTCAGGACCTAACCACAATTTGAATAACTGATTCTATTGAATTTATCTCCCTGGTCATCAAAATGTGCTCATAAGCAAAGTCATTATTGTGCTGCATGAACTTTACTGTGGGGAAGAATGAGGAACTATCCCACATGGTGTAAAGCAAATGTGTGCATACTGAAGCAACAGGGACATTCTCAAAGGATTTGCAGCATTGCTGTATGCCACATGCAATTCCCGCTAAAATGAACTTGCTTCTGGTATAGTTTCTTCATGAGAACAATGAATTCAGTGTGCATAGAAGGTAGATTCAAATCATCACCCAATGAATTGCCTGAAATTGTCAGCTGAATATATTGCAGTTGTTACCACATGTGAATATATATTGCTAAATTCTTATGTGGTCAAGGTCCTTCACTTTCACAATGTTTTTGTATGAGAATATTATAATAATGATGCAAAAAAGTGTGATAAAATTGAGTTAACTCCTGACCTCCCACTGAAAGAAAAAACAAAGTTTTGAAAATGAGTTAACTGGTCTTAAACATCTAGGGAAGAGGATTGCCTAGAAGAAGACAACTTCCTTCCACATCCCATGGCACCAAAAGGCTGTTAGTTTCACATTGAAGCCATTTGAGTCAATTGCATTTCCAGACTTAAACATCCCATGGAATTGCCTTGTCATTGTGACAACCAAAAGAAAATAGGATAAGAAAAGGGAGGAAATTGCAAAGCTGAGAGGAAATTAGATCAACTTTGCTTGTCAGAACTATAACTCGTTGCACCCTGGATCAATTACCAACATTAACTGAGGTTGCTTCTCAACAGATTAGGCCAGATTCTTTGGAGGTGAAGCAGAAGTCGGAAACCAGGACTCCACTGACTGATCCAGCTCTCAAACTATCAAGTCTTTCTTTCTATCTCTTTGTTATTCATTGAATATTGAATAGAATAATAATTTAAAAATAAGTCTTCTTGAAGGGGAACAGAGAGAATTATGCTTCGGGATAGATAATAAACAGGGGATGTGCTCACAGCGCTGAGAGATGAGTGATATATTCAAGAGAAAATGCCATTTTTGAGTTTCAGTCTTTCTTGTATCTTCAATGTTCTGTATGCTTGACTACTGGCAACACAAATTTTCTTTCTGCCTGGGATTTTTGAGTCAATCAAAGAAAGCCTGTCATGTATGTCTTCAAAGCTAAGCTTCCTGGAAGTACTCAGTAAACCTAAATATATCTTCATTGACATAGTCTTTTCCAAAATGCCTGATAAGTCTAGTGTTAAATTGCTTAAGCTTATCAAGACTGAGGTAATTTAAACATAGCAGTGATTAGAAATGTAAACTCCTAGGAAGGAACCTCATAAGGTTATTCAGTAATTGGGTGGGGGATTTCAAGCATTTCTTCAATCTAAATAGAGACTCATTTGCTTAAAAGGTGGTTAGGACCACTTTGTCCATCTAATCTTTTCTCACTCTTGCACTGACATCAGTAAGACAGGTTCACAGCAGCTACTCGATATAACTATCCCTAATTTCAGTAGATGAGTAGTGAAGGATTTAACCAATTTTTTCCATTAGAGGAGTATTCTCAAGCATTATTGTGACATTTTCAAATGCAGTATGTACTTAAAAATGTTCTGAAAGCACCTGGAGAGGGTTGTTTTAAGATTTTGGATTTATTTTATAGTCTTACGTTGTCTTTTTGTGTGAATTTCTCTTTCAAGCAAGTCATATTTAATGATTTTCTCTAATTTCAGTGATGTTTCAAGTCTTTGCTGTATACTTGTTCTAATAAACACATTAGAAGACTGATATTTTCCAAAATATTTGATGTGTATGATTCAAAATAGAATTTACTGCTTTTATGCTTCCTAACTTTTTTCCATTTAATTTACAGACATTACTGAGAACAAGTTGCAGCTATTTAGATTATGAAGAAACTGGATTCTAGTATTTCTTGTATGGATATTGATGAAAATAACTTTTAATTAAAACATGCAAATGGTCTCTTTAGAAGGGCATACACCAGACATACAAAAAAACCCCCAAAACACCACGTGAATCATACATCCCATGAAGATTAGCTAGCAAAGATTGAATTTCATGTATTTTCAATCATTAAGTGTAATGTAAACAAACTCAAAAAAGCTCAATAATGACAACTGCAAAAATGTCAATAAAAGTTCTGATTTTTTCGTTCTTTAATGAGAAAAGACGCTAATGTCCTTAGATAAGTGGTACTTTGCATATTATTTTTGCTATTATATGATGTATTTTTGTCTGGCAAGAGACGTGTCAGGCAAGATGATACTTTTTTGGTGTTAAAAAAACAAGTGAAATCATCTTTAATCTTTGTGTAAGATGTCATTGGCTATGATAAAGTTTTTAGTAAAAGCTTGTGGTTTTTTTCCTTATAATTCTGTTTCTGTTGCGAGCTTTCCAAAACTCTATCAATGGACTTAGTCTGCTTCCTGTAGAACTATGTCAGCCCAGATTAAGAACACCAGAAAGATTAAATTTAGATATTTCCTTCTCAGTTGCCATCCTGTTGTTCTCCAGTGAACAGGGTCAAAACTCATTTTGAAAAAATGATGGGAAAGTTCAAGCATAGTTTTAGAAGGCACTTAGGGCAGCCTACTGTATTGACAGATGTCACTGGACATGATATAAATTGTCTCCTGCAGTCAGAACTATACTTGGGCATTAGTTCTACTACAGAAAAAAAATAATAATGTCATAAGATGTCAGAGAAAGTAAGTGACAGATCACAGCTGACAATTTTTAGTCTGATAAAATAGCTGCACATATAAATGGGAGGAAAATTTTATACTGTTATTCATTTTCAAATAGAAAATAAAGTTCTGGCGACACCAGTCACATTAACTTGGCATCTTACCACTGTGGATGTTTGCTTAAATAGATTTTATTACTTGCCATTGAAGATTTCAGATTTTTTTATTCAAGTGCGATCTGATAATACAGAGTACGGAAGGGAAAAAGTTGTAAATATAGTGTGTATATATTCCGTAAGAAGAAAAAGAAACAACTAAAACACCGTTGAAGTTTTTCTACCACAGGACTTCTCTTTGGCTGTGTTTAACCCTTCATCTCTATTTTGGTTAAGTTTTTTAGTCACTTTACAGCATTCTATAGTACTTCCCATCTAATCAGCAGGCTATTGAGGGTCAGGTCCCTCAATAACAAGTTAAAATCAATTCTTACCTTAAGATAAATAAATTTTAAAAAATAAAAATAAAGGAATAAATCAGGAAAACAGGAAAGAAAATATTAAGGAAACAGAAGGACTACAAGAATTGGCAAAGCTGAACTGACTAAATTAATTGGGAAATCACCTTCCAAATTCCCTTTTCCCATTCCCAGTTTTCTGAAGTTATTTAAGCTGTTTGTCATTCTGCCACATTCTATTTTGAAGGTGGCTGGATTTCAGTGACAGTTTGAATAATAATATTTTGCTTTCTTCAACTATATTTGCATTAATTGATTAATATGGATATATAATAGTTTCAATAGGATTATCTATGTCTAATCTATATCTATATCTATATCTATATCTATATCTATATCTATATCTATATCTGTACATATGAATAGAGAGTACCACTGAAGTGCCTAGTTAAATATCTGCTAATTTTCAAAGATTCAGAATTTGACTCATGGCTCATGTTGTTAATATCTTTTTCTTTTGTATGTCCTATAATTTTTTTTGCCATTTCTCTTGCTGCCAGTATAACACTTCCTAAAACCTCTTATGAACAGGAAGTGTGGAGAGATAATGCAAAAATATAAAAATAACAAAAAAATAGCAACAAAAATTACTGAATCTTTAAATATTTTTAAGAAGGACAACTCTCCAATTGAGTCAAGGAAATAGAAGATCAAAAGCTTTACTAATGAACTTTAAATTCTCTGCAGATTAAAAAAAAAGAAAGTCATAATAATAACAGATGAGCAGTTAAAGGATACCAAACACAGCTCAAGAAGCTTAGCCATAAAAGATAAAAGCAACAGTTACTCAAATTGCCTGAGATAATTTCTTGCATGTAGTAATAGCATCACTCCTCGTAATATCTTATTCTTGAGAGCTGGCACATGCCGATAAGGTTGAAGACTAAGCTCTTCTCAGGTTCAGGTTTTCTCCTAGTCTCTCCTAGCCCCAACCCCCCCATTTCCTGTCATTTGCAGCTGTTTTGAGGAATTTTGTTATCAGCTCCATGGGGAAACAAACATAAGGTAGTTTGGATATTTAAATTCCTCTCATCATTTCTCCCTGTGAAAAAAATAATAATAAAAAAAATTAAAACTTGGGATGTGAGTTATGTCAGCTTTCATTTTCTTCATCTGTTTTTTGTTGGTTTTCTCCCTCCACTTATTTTACTTTCCCAGACTGCAGATTGCTTATCCTGATTAATAAAGTCGTGGCTTCAGTGACGTCCTTCAGCATCTCTCCAGGTGCTCACAAAACAATTGCATACAGATCAGCACTCTTTATTTCTTGCTGCTCTAATAATATTAGTAATAATAATAATAATGGCATTAAGCCATAGAGTGAGGCACATGATGTTAGTTTTTGATGGATGGTATCCTCCATGTGATCATCCAGAGACCATACTAACTTATTTCAATTAGGAAGTCAAGCATAAACTTGAAATATTGCCAAGGCAGAGACAGGGAAAATGCAAAACAAAAGTTTTCTTTCTTAGGTGGGATTAGATTGAGACAATAATGAAGCTGCCAAAGTAATCTGAGTGCTGCAGTCAGAAGAGGTGATGCCCTTCCTGGCTGACTGATTTTCTATTGGTAGACTGTCATAATTTGTAAAACATAATCCATAGAGCTATGAGAACAAAAGAAGGTCTGGAGGGGCCAATATAGATAAAAGAGCACAAGAAGACCTCTGCTAAGTATGAATACTGTTGTGGGGTCGTTCAACACTGCTGAGTTTTGGATGTCTCAATTTTTTTCATAACTTCACCAAGTCTGATCTATTTAAAGAAGAAACAGGGGACTCATGAGGTTTTGCTAATGACAATGGTTAAGGACTGTTAGTTATATCTGGAAATGCCACATCTTCTTCAATGCTATAGAACAACTGTAATTTCTTTCTCTGATAAAATAGCTAAGTACATAAGAGCATTTAAGATTTTTGTCTGGTTTTTATCCTGTTTCTCCCATACACATTAGCACTATTCTGTTCTGGGGATTTAAGGGGAAGTAGATAAGTGGAGTGAGGTGCTCTTGCCTTTTAAGTTCACGTGTGATACAATGTAAAATAATTACTGTGAGACACAACCTTCCTTTTGGAAACTTTTGGTCATGTTAATGATTACATGGGTAGTAAAAATAATGTAGAGAAAAAAAACCCATACAAATGCAAATAGATTTTTGCTTAGATCCAATGTAAATTTTCTCCAATGCTAGAGAAATTTTTGTGATGTCAGCTGACATCAGTGAAGTTGAAAGCACAATTTCCCTTGTGCTCAGCTACGGTATCACTAACCTGGCCAGCCTGAATTGCACATCTTGTCCTCATGTGACTCATATTTTCTGTTGATATGTATACTTGGTTTCTATCTGGTTGGCAGAGAAACATGCTGCTTATTAGATAACAAATAATCAATAATATGGCTTGTGCATTTCTTTGCGGGAGAAATCAGTTTGTAGGTAGAGTTTTGGTATAATTCTCTTGCCTCTATTAATTTTATATATTCCAGAAATTGTGCTCTGTAGAGAGGAAAATAACACATTGAAAAAATCTGTAAAACTTGTGTTCTTGGGATTTTTTTTCTATGGTCTTAGATTTATGTCTGATTTGCTCTATATTTATAGTCAAATCCATACCATTTAAAGCAGTAAGATGTTGAAGGGTGAGACAATGTACAATAGGTCTTAGGGTTAGAACTATATTAAAACCATGACTTACAGTTACTAGCAAGACTCTATCCAGGAAAAATTTGACTGAAGGAATAAGGACTTTTACTTCAGAGTATCTAATTTTTTTTTTTTTTTCATTTATGTAAATTAATATCTCTAATAACCTTAAAAATAAGCCATAAGTAACTCTCAATCTGGACACACTACCTCTAGTAACAAATGTGTGCATATTACACACCTATCACATAAGCTGTCGTCTAACTCGTGCTAAATTTATAATAAAACACTGGTGTTCTATACCTTGATCTGATATTAACAGACTGTGTAATCTTAGACAAATCCCTTCACTACTTGTGCTTTGTTTCCACAGCAAACCTTTGCCTTTGGTCTCTAATTAGAGAGGATTTCTGGTGTGGGCATGGCCAATTACTTCCTTTGTACAGAACCTAGCAAACCTGAAGCTATAAGAAAGAATTAACAGAGACTAGATACACTTTTCGAAAGCATCTCAGTTCTAAGCAGATGTACATTTTGGCTGTATTTAGTCATGAATATATTAGGTAAATGTTTTATCTTGATTGTTCTCAAGAGTTTATGATAAAGTTTTTATTGCTGTTTTGGTTTTATTCTGCCCCATTATTTACAGAGAAGTAAATAGCCTTTTAGAGCTTTTTAAAAAACTCTTTTAGAAATTTTTCAATGCTGCTAGATGCTGAGAAGACAAGCATGTACTGGACATCTCCTTAACTGTTTGCTTTTTACATGTTTTATCTGAGTGTTTACATGTGGACACTGAAAAAGTCATCTTAGAAACAGGAACAGTATAAAAAGGCACATTGTTTCGAAGGATATAGGAACAAAAATTGGTATGGGCCTATTTATATAGTCCTCCGACCATCAGCTTTTAACTGGACATCCTCAGCATCCTGAAGGAATTCCAGGATGTCTACAGGAACATGTGGAACTTGCTAAAAGGGGTCTTTTGGTTATGGAAAACCTATCAAATATCCACTAAAGTTAGCTTGAATCTACTGTACCAAATAAAATAAAAGCTAAAGTTTCTCTTTCTACTACTCAGCTTTTTTTTGAATTTCAAGTTCGTGGAGACACATCAGGAGCTAACATTGAAAACAGAAGTAATAAAAGAAACCCAAGTAATTTACAGTAGGTGTACATCTTAAATACACATTTGGAAGGTAGGAAACAGCTAGGCCAAGGATTTGCTTCCACAGGAAGAGCTCAAAGGAAGCCATTGATCAGTGACTGTGTCATAGCAGAAAAATGTAGAAGTGTACAGAATTTTTGTCAAAACTGTCATCCTAAGTTGAATTATAATTTTCAATGACTTTTTTTTTCAAAGAAAGTGACAAATCCGATGCTTTGCTTCTTTCTGTAGGATTTTATAAATCTTTGCAGAAGAGGAACTGTGGACTCATGTTTCCAAGTCACATCTGAGTTTTCTTCACATACAAGTACATATATGAGATTAACTGACATCCATTTTCTTTGTGTTTTCCATTCAGTTCAATCACAATGAGAAACAAAGGCTTCATAATACTCTGTCATAATGAAATGATGAACTTAGAAAGATTTTTTGGCTTTACCACAACTTTGTCCAAGGATGAATATTCAGTAGAGAGGCTGGTGGCACCAGAACACTATCTAATTCAGTCATAATGTTCTCTTTTCACATTGTTTTCTTTCCAATGTTGTCAAGGTAAGACTTTACCAGAAGATTTTTTTTTTCACTCAGTTTTTTATCTTTTCTATGCAGGAAGACAGTTGAGGGACAGCATTATTTAGACGTGTGACAAGATGGCATGTGGTATTACCAGTATAGTGCTGACACAAAAGTAGTCCATAGTGTCATGCAACTTCTTCCACAAGGCTGTGCAGTGTACTGAGTAAGAGAAGATGAAGAAAAAGGAAAGTGGAAAGCAGAAAGCTTAATTTGGCTCCAGAAAGGCAAGATTTTAAGCAAAGAAAAAAGTTCCTTAAATTCCCAGGAAAAAAAAAAAATAGAGAAGTACTCACTCTCAATAAGACTGCAGTCAAAGTTATATTTCAGATAGTAGATAGAACTGCATACATATTTTACTTTTAGTATAAACTAATCTATCTCTTCATTCACACAGTTACCTATATAGCATGTAAATATGCATGTGTGACCATGCATACCCTTATTGGCTTTTTATTTCAGTCTTCCTTCTTTTTAGAGCAGACAGGCACTGCAGGAATTTGCTCAATGAAATGTTAAGAATAGTAGAGATAAGCACTGTAAGCTGTTTCCTGGCTCTTCCCAATATTTGCAAATTGTCTTTGTAGTATCTTCTTTGTCATATTTAACTCAAACCTGTTAATCAATACTTAGCTTTCAAGTTTCCCCTCTGTACTAATTCAAGGCGCCTGTTTCAGCACAAATTTCCGTTTAAGAAACACCCTGGCAGAAAATTTTCCTCTTTGCATTTTCCATTTTTCAGTGACTATTTGATTAAGTCTTTTGCCCTTTTTTTATGTTTCTAAAAATCCATCTGAATGATGATCCCCTTTTTACTGGATATGCCATGCAGACTTTCTATCTGCAAAAAAAAAAAAGTCTGAATTATAAGATATTTTCCCTCTATAAGCTTTGATCAACAGGTCTGCTAGGTCTCCTCTGTTTGTCTTAAGAGCTCAAACAGGAACATGTGCTTCTTGTTTGCAATAACATATAGCAGTAAGAGTGCTTGTTTCTACAATGAAAAGGCAAAAATAAAAAGTATTCAAAACCGGGACACTGAAAATTCAAATCATTGTAGGTGGTTTGCTGAATCACAGAGGGGAAAAGATGTAACAGAGGATTTAGAATTGGATCCATTGATTAAATATATGGCAAACAGGATTCTGCTGTTCAAGAAATGTTGACTTGTTAATCTTGCTATCAGAATGCTGAGGAGGCTAAGGAAAGGCCAGGTGTGCTTTAATTCCCCGGCTCCTCAGGGAAATGCTCTCAATGTGTTTATTAAGCTGTGTGGGTAACAGCATTTAATAAACTGTTTTCAAACATTAAAGGTGTTTGCTTATCTGAGACTGAAAGGAGGAGAGACAAATAGTCTCTCCTCTCATTTTAATGGCTTTATGGAAGGAAATTACTTGTGACAGGGGTTGGAACACGGACACTGCTGAAGTGTGCCACTGCTCATCAAACCCTAGTTGGGGTGTATGGGCTGTGGTTACCACACTCTCACAGTCCTGGAATATTGTTGCAATAACTAGGAACAAATTTCATTTCACAGGAAGCACGGGACAGGGTAAGCTGTGCATGACTTATTATTCCAAATGTGCCAGGACTTCACTTGCAGCCGCTGGTCTCTGTGCCAGGACTTCTAATGACGTGCGACTTATGCTTTTTGGTTTCCATATGTACTGCTCATGTGATGTGAGCACTGGCTTGCTAGTAGTTGGGATCAGCAGCTGTGGCATTCATTTCTTTCCTCCAAACTAACAAACAGTCAATAACTGGTAGCTGACACCATCTGGACCAACTTTAGACCAGGGCTATAAAGAAGGTTACCTATCCTACAGTGACATTTCCAAATGACTCAGGATAAGGAAGAGGTCAGGACAAGAAAGTCAAAAATTATCAGATGTTGTGCAGTGACTAAGTAATTATATAACACCGTTCATTTGTGATGATAATATTAATATCAGGATTCAGTATTTGGGCTGAGTTTTAGTCTTACGTGGGAACTAATTTGGCTGCTGGGATAAGTTGTCACAGCTGTGCTGAGATCACTGGAGGTTTAAGAGCTGGCAGCAAAAGTGAATCCACTCCTTTTCTTTGGTGACTTTGGTCTTAGGTAATAACCCATGCTTTCTAAAACTAATAACATATGGCAGACTAAGCATGTTAATGGACAGTTTTGGTGGAGTTCTTGTGCATACAATTTGCTAAACAGTCACCCAGCTGCATGTGGACATGTGAACACCACAGGCACAACAGGATCAGCTAAGCTGTGCAGATTTGCATGCCCAAGTATTTGCATTATAGTTCTCTTAATGTCCATCTATCCAAATCCCTGAGATAGGAGATTCAGTAAGAGGGAAGCTGAAAGTATTTGCACAGCTGAAGGTATTTGCTTTGACTGGAGAAACCACTCTTTTGTTTGTCCCTTCACTGCTGAAGGAAAGTCTTCCATGCAGTTTAAAATAATTTCAAGCAGAGAACAAGATTTTTTTAATTACTCTTTCTTTTCATACATTTTATCAGACTATCTGATTTAAATTAGATTCCATCCTACATCTTTCACAATTTATTTATTTATGTTTTGTAAGTGCCATCTCAAAAGGATTCTGGACAGCTAGTATTTGACATGAATATGATTTGACAAGTTGAAATAAATACTGAAAGGCTTATAAGCCCAAATGGACCATATGTTTTACATATTGGACCACATACCCAGCCCTCACACATGAGTGTGCCACGGGCAAGTATTATTTCTGCTCCTGCTCTGGTGAGGACAGCTCCAGGTAAATGCATAACATTCTTTATCTGTATTTTTTCTGAAAATTTAAAACATCTTGTTCATAAGTTAGAAAAAAAATCAATTGGAGCACTAGAAGGAATAGTAATTTACTAATACTCCTATAGTCACTCCACTATAACACAAAATCTTGCCATCACATTTAATACGCATATTGGAACTCCATATTCTTTCTGTCCTTGCAGAAAATGCAAACTTGTGTAGATTTCTTTCCCAGTTGATTTTTAGTTGAACTCTGTAAGGAAGACAATCTAAGAAATCCATTAAAGCTTCAGGCTACACTCCTTGTTTGATCATACTAGATACTTTTAAACTGAAGATTATTCTCTTTTGACAAGAGAAATGCAACCATTGCCAATAAACATTGTTTCCCTCTGTCTTGAAAGTATTCTTACTCTGTGTCTTCTTGATGTCTGAGTTTTTATGAAGAAATTTATGATTAACTGTCATTTATTGTTTTGAATAGTGACACGAGTTTGTCATATGAAATGTATTTATGTTATCTTTCTTCAACTATTTAGAAGTGAAGTGCTTTGTCTGAGCTAATAGAATAAAATGGGCATCCTCAGGTGCAGATTCATCCTAGTTAATATCGACAACAGTTGCAGTGGACAAAATATAGTTTAGATTATGTTTTGCTCAATTTCCTCTAGTTCTATGTTTAAGAACCTTAAATCCAGTTGAACTAGCAGAAAGGGGTTTTTCACAGATCTTGTGAGTCAACCCTGGTAGGTAACTAAACCCAACATAGCATCTTGTTCAATCCCCCTAGTTGGACGGAAGAGAGTATCAGATGAGTAAAAGTGAAAAAACCAATAGGTTGAAGAAAGGTAGTTTATAAGTAACTAAAAGCTGCACACACAAGCAAAGGAAAATAAGGACTTTGTTCGCTACTTCCCATTGGCATACTGCTGTTCAGACATCCCCAGGAAAGCAAGGTTCCATCAGGCATAGCAATTTTTTGGGAAGAAAAATGTAACTCCAAATGTGTGTGCCACCTTTCCTCCTTCTTCTCTCAACTTTTATAGCAGAGCATGATATCATATTTAATGGAATATCTCTTTGGTCAGTTGGGATCACCTGTCCTGGCTGTGTCTCCTCCCAAATTCTTGTGCACCCCCAGCCTACTGGTTGGTGGTGTGAGGAGTATAAAAGACCTTGACATTGTTTAGCCATTGCTCAGTGATGACTAATACATTACACCCCTCTGTTATCAACACTGTTTCCAGCAAAAATCCAAAATACAAACATTTTTTCTCTACAGTCAACAGCACCTCTGGAGTTCTCCTGTGTCCCCTGTCTGATGTGCATACACTTTCCTTTTCCACCTTAGTTCTAGAAGATCCCTGCTCAGCAATCCATCCATCTGCTCTGCTCGTTTGACTTCTGGCACTTTGGAGTTTCCTGCTCCTGTCCTCTTAAAAGATACATCTGAAAAAGTGACTGGTATTCATGGACCCCAATACCTTCAAAAGCAGGGGACCTTAATAATTAACTCCTTCAGCCGACTGAATTCTGCTCTTCCCATATCCAGAGCTGAGGTTTTGTTGGCAGGTTTTCTCCTATTGCCAATGATTTAAAATTCAGCTAGTTTGTGGTCACTGAGACCAAGGTAGCCACAGACGACCATGTCACCCACAAGTCCCTCTGTTTTCAAAAACCAAATCCAGAAGGGCACCTTTCCTAGTCAGCTCACTTTAACACCTGTACCAAGAACTGATCTTCAACATGCTTCAGATATTTCCTGGACCTGTTTTTGTCTGCTGTATGATATTGTGAGCTGATATTTTGGAAATTAAATTACCATAATGACAATGACAGATAATCAAGAGATATCTCCTAATTTCCTGTAGAATAATACAGCACAATTTACGGAATTCTGGTTGGTTAATTTTTCTGAAATTCAGACATTTTCTTGTCTAAGTTGTTTAATACCTAGCAAAACAAATTATACTATTTAATCTAGGGGTATTAAAAAATAATTTTAACACTGTCAAGTGGAAAGTTGCAAATTTTGAGAAAAAATTTTAGTATTTTGGATACTTAAATCAAAACCAAATNAAAATGCAAACTTGTGTAGATTTCTTTCCCAGTTGATTTTTAGTTGAACTCTGTAAGGAAGACAATCTAAGAAATCCATTAAAGCTTCAGGCTACACTCCTTGTTTGATCATACTAGATACTTTTAAACTGAAGATTATTCTCTTTTGACAAGAGAACTGCAACCATTGCCAATAAACATTGTTTCCCTCTGTCTTGAAAGTATTCTTACTCTGTGTCTTCTTGATGTCTGAGTTTTTATGAAGAAATTTATGATTAACTGTCATTTATTGTTTTGAATAGTGACACGAGTTTGTCATATGAAATGTATTTATGTTATCTTTCTTCAACTATTTAGAAGTGAAGTGCTTTGTCTGAGCTAATAGAATAAAATGGGCATCCTCAGGTGCAGATTCATCCTAGTTAATATTGACAACAGTTGCAGTGGAAAAAATATAGTTTAGATTATGTTTTGCTCAATTTCTTCTAGTTCTATGTTTAAGAACCTTAAATCCAGTTGAACTAGCAGAAAGGGGTTTTTCACAGATCTTGTGAGTCAACCCTGGTAGGTAACTAAACCCAACACAGCATCTTGTTCAATCCCCCTAGTTGGACGGAAGAGAGTATCAGATGGGTAAAAGTGAAAAAACCAATAGGTTGAAGAAAGGTAGTTTATAAGTAACTAAAAGCTGCACACACAAGCAAAGGAAAATAAGGACTTTGTTCGCTACTTCCCATTGGCATACTGCTGTTCAGACATCCCCAGGAAAGCAAGGTTCCATCAGGCATAGCAATTTTTTGGGAAGAAAAATGTAACTCCAAATGTGTGTGCCACCTTTCCTCCTTCTTCTCTCAACTTTTATAGCAGAGCATGATATCATATTTAATGGAATATCTCTTTGGTCAGTTGGGATCACCTGTCCTGGCTGTGTCTCCTCCCAAATTCTTGTGCACCCCCAGCCTACTGGTTGGTGGTGTGAGGAGTATAAAAGACCTTGACATTGTTTAGCCATTGCTCAGTGATGACTAATACATTACACCCCTCTGTTATCAACACTGTTTCCAGCAAAAATCCAAAATACAAACATTTTTTCTCTACAGTCAACAGCACCTCTGGAGTTCTCCTGTGTCCCCTGTCTGATGTGCATACACTTTCCTTTTCCACCTTAGTTCTAGAAGATCCTTGCTCAGCAATCCATCCATCTGCTCTGCTCGTTTGACTTCTGGCACTTTGGAGTTTCCTGCTCCTGTCCTCTTAAAAGATACATCTGAAAAAGTGACTGGTATTCATGGACCCCAATACCTTCAAAAGCAGGGGACCTTAATAATTAACTCCTTCAGCCGACTGAATTCTGCTCTTCCCATATCCAGAGCTGAGGTTTTGTTGGCAGGTTTTCTCCTATTGCCAATGATTTAAAATTCAGCTAGTTTGTGGTCACTGAGACCAAGGTAGCCACAGACGACCATGTCACCCACAAGTCCCTCTGTTTTCAAAAACTAAATCCAGAAGGGCACCTTTCCTAGTCAGCTCACTTTAACACCTGTACCAAGAACTGATCTTCAACATGCTTCAGATATTTCCTGGACCTGTTTTTGTCTGCTGTATGATATTGTGAGCTGATATTTTGGAAATTAAATTACCATAATGACAATGACAGATAATCAAGAGATATCTCCTAATTTCCTGTAGAATAATACAGCACAATTTACGGAATTCTGGTTGGTTAATTTTTCTGAAATTCAGACATTTTCTTGTCTAAGTTGTTTAATACCTAGCAAAACAAATTATACTATTTAATCTAGGGGTATTAAAAAATAATTTTAACACTGTCAAGTGGAAAGTTGCAAATTTTGAGAAAAAATTTTAGTATTTTGGATACTTAAATCAAAACCAAATCTTTGTGTAAGATTCAAATACTTGTAGCAAATGAAGCAAAAAACAGTGGTTGAAAATAACCTTTTGCCTGAAAAACAATTTATCATTGTACTTCATTTAACCTTGTACTAATGTGTCCATAGACAATGCACTCTATAGATGTATTTGTGACATTACAATGCAAATGTAGATCCTCCCTTCTAACAAATAGCTGCATTTTATTTAGCTACAGCTAGATTTTGTGGTTCAGGCACTTTGTGATGTGCCTTGGTGCCTAGACCCATGAATAATTCAAATTATTCAGGCTGTATGTGCAGTCATAATGTGCTTCAGCTAGGCAAACCAGGTGATGGGAAATGTGGCAGGTTTTAATATGAGCGTACATTCACGAATCCTGCACTAGCTGAGAAGTTCCCATGATGCTTTCATTTTGCCTTATTTTTCTCTCTCCTCTACTTCTAAGAGAAACTAATATGGATGGAAGAAGGAAATAGTACTTCCTAGTGCTTCAGATTGTACATTCTCTCTTTTTAACAGTAAAACTGAAGGGATTCTCAGTTGTTCAGTAATGGTTTGATTTACACTTTTGTAAGAATCATGTAGCACAAAATTGCGTTGTTTTTTTCAGCATTACTTATTTTAGTATTTCCCACAATTTCCTTTGTATGAACATGGAGATTTGTGTGGCAGCACAGGTTGCACATGATAAATTAGAAGACTTGGAAGAGATGGTTGAAAGGGTTTATATTTTATTTTATTTTATTTTATTTTATTTTATTTTAACTTTGTGTTCATATCATAGTAAAATGAACTTACTTTGTTCTACTTTTATTTTCCCACACAAACCACTGAAACATTTTGCTTTGGGAGGTTAACAAGGTACCAAAGAAAACAAAAATAAACACCATAGAGAATTGAAAATAGAGAGCAAATATACTCCAATATTTCATTAGCAAAAATATTGTCTGCAAAAAATAAATTCAAGATAACTACCCATTAACCTGACCAGCAGTTTTTAGTTGATTGTACTTACCTATAGAGCAAATCCATTCTGGCTATACATAATGGCTATTCTTCACCTCCTCCTACTGATGCTCCCTGACTCAGACACTTCACAATTAACTGCTCCTTCCTGGCCTCTGTTGGTCTATGAGTCAAAAGTCCCTTTGTGGTGTTATAATCATGTACAGAAAATGCCTCTTACAGAAGCTGCATCTATAATTTGTTAGTAAACTGTTTCTTTTCACAGCAAGCCCTACAGAAAGAAACCTACCCCCCAGAAAAATAGCTAACAGAAGCATCTAGTATTTTGAACCAGTGTTGTTTGCCTCCCTCCCTGGCATTTTTCTTCAGCAGCATATTTAAGGTCACACAGTATATTATTAAATATTTGTGAATCAACTCTTATTGACAACAGTTTTATAGCTGCTTCTTATGTTTCTTTTTTTTGTTGTTTATTTTCTTTTTTTTCTTTTTTTAAAGAAGTGGATGTAGAATTTCGCTGCTGGAACTGTGTTATAATATAAGTGGTTAGTCCATCTGACCTATAACATATATTAATGGGAATTAACTTTTTTTTTTTTTTTTTGGTCTTTTCTTAGACTTATAAAGCTGAAAAAACACAAAAACCCATGGCTGATCTTCTATTAACAAAGCTGTTAGCCGTGTTCTGTAGCAATATCATTAGTGTCAGGAGTGAAGGAGTATTCAAATTCCTCAGAAGCCTTTTTCCACCTGGAGGAAGAACATTCTCCTGTAACAAGATAATGCCCTTCAGCCTTGAATTTTCCTGGGAATTGCAGCTATTCTTTCTGACATATTCCAGTAGTTATAGGAATGTGATATATTCTGTTTTGCTGTCACATCAATATCTCTATTATTGGTGCAATAGTCTTTTTTCATATAAATGTACGTCCTTATATGTACCTGTTATCTATTACTATTAAGGGTAAATACTGTTGTCATGGAAGAAGTTCTTTTTTTGAGTATTGAATAAAATACATGATTTCTTGTCTTTTAGACTCCTTCTCCCTTTTCCTCCGTCCACTTGACATTTTAATTGTTATTGTGCTAGTTTTGGCTGTCATAGAGTTAATTTTCTTCATAGTAACTTGTACAGGCTGTGGTTTGCATTTGTGTTGAAAGCAGTGTTGATAACACAGTGGTATTTTAGTCACTGCTGAGCAGCACTTACACAGCATCAAGGCCTTTCCTGCTTCTCACATCGTCTCACCAGTGAGGAGTCTGGGAGGGAACATAGCCAGACATTTGACCCCAATGGACTCAAGGGAAATTCCATGCCATATGTTATCTCGGGATATAAAGCTGGGCGAAGTAGAGGGAAGGGGAGAATGTCCAGGGTGACGGTGTCTGTCTTCCACAATCACCATTACACGTGATGGAGATCTGCTTCGCTAGGGATGGCTGAGCACCTGACAATGGGGAGCAGTGAAGGAATTCCTTGTTTTGATTTGCTTGCACATGTGGTTTTTGCTTTGCTCTTTTACTGGCTTTTCTTCAACCCATGATTTTTCTAACTTTTACCCTTCTGATTCTCTTTTCCATCCCACCTAGATTAATAGTGAGCCAGCAGCTCTGGTGCTTAGTTGCCAGCTGGGGTTAAACAATGATATTTATCTTGTGTTACGTCTCTTTTTCACCACTGTCCTGCAGCCTTCATGGTCACGTGTTCTAAATTTCTACTGTGGTTTCTTTTGTGTATTTTACTACATTAAACCACATTTTCCAGCTATTTCAGTAAGAGTCCATACCCTTTTCTATAATTTCAAAAATGAACTAGAATTTTCTCACCAAGGCAGTTTCTGCTTAAATTTTCTTTTCTTCCTCCAAGGTTTTTTCCTCAGCATTAGAATTTTTTTTCATGGGAATTTTTCTATTCATAGCTATATTTAAATTATGTCTAATGAAAGGTCCTTCCCAATTAAAATGTCAAAAGAACACCAGAAGAACTCCCTTAACTTTCCATTATGGAGACAGTTGTCATTAAGCTTTCTGTTCTCTACATTCCATTACTCTTTTAAACACTCCATCATTTTTAGTTGATAATTTTGAGGACTTATGGAGATTTATGTGAAAAACCAAACACAAACCAAAAAAAAGTTGATCAGTTAGATAAAAGAAATTATCAGATTACAACTTTTATTTCAACCAGGTTTTCTTACCAATGCTTGTGAATTGATAGCCTTCTCTTCTAGATATGTTTGAGCCCTCTACCTCAGAAATTGTTCTGGATTGTACATAGGTTTTTTTCATTTTTAATTGATGCTTCCTTGTATGCATGAGACAAAGCAACTCATTCTGGATATGTGGACACCTATCTGATTTCAAAGACACTGATAAGGTTTTATTCATAAGTACTTAGAAAGACTTGGACTACTTAGAATTCAAGACTTTTTAGACCTGAAAACTATTATTACACTATTCCCATACAATCTTGTCTCTGCTTCTAAAAGGATGTAACCACCTGTTATTAAATTTCCAAGGGTGAAAGATCTTATAATGAGTGAAAAAAAATAATATTTCCTCACTGCACAGCTGTTAAAGTTCCTAAAATGTTACTTTACCCCAGTCTATCTTAATCCAGTTTTCATCTGAATTTTCCAATCCCAAGAAAACAAGACCAGGTGGCAGATACATGACCAAAGATACTTTGAGTTCTGTCATGTAGCTAGAGATGTTTTAATACATGTTTCAAAAGATTATTTACAGCAGCATAGAACACAATTTAGCAGTGTTTGTTATTTACAACTTCAGAAGTTAATCAAGTTTTAAGGCTTCTTTCAGAAAGATACATGACTTCACCCTTCTAAGATGTCAAAATAAATAATTTGAAACTGAAGGTTTTTCTTTCATGCAGAAAAAATCTAGGTTATTAAAAGGCCATCATTTTTCTAATTTGTTATATTGGGTTTGCATGGCCAAGCTCTGGTAGTGGAGGGTCGCTACAGGGTTGGCTTCTGGAAGAAGTTAGAAGTTTCTTCCACGTCCAGCAGAGCCTAATGGCTCCAAAGATGAGCGTGCTGCTACCCAAGGTTGGGCCAATTAGAAATGGTGGTAACACCTCTATGATAACATATTTAAGAAGAAAATTAAAAGTTAGTTTGCAGTTGTAATTGTGGCCAGAGAAGAGCTGGGTGAGAACAGGTGAGAACAGCTCTGCAGACACCAAGGTCAGTGCAGAAGGAGGGGGAAGAGGTGGTCCAGGCACCAGAGCTGGGATTCCCCTGCAGCCCTGGTGCAGACCATGGTGAAGCAGCTGTGCCCCTGCAGCTCACGGAGATCCATGGAGATGCAGAGATCCAGCTGCAGCCCATGGAGGAGACCCACACCAGAGCAGGTGGATGCCTGAGAGGAGGCTGTGGCCCTGTGGGAGACCCTCTGGAGAGAGGAGCCCACGCTGGAACAGCCTGTCCCGGAAGGACTGCACTCCGTGGCAGAGTGACCTATGCTGCAGCAGTTTTGGGAGGACTGTGTTCCCATGGGATGGGCTCACACTGGAGAAGTTCATGGAGAACTGTTTCCTGTGGGAGGGATCCCGCGGTGGAGCAGGGGAAGGACTCCTCTCCCTGAGCGCCAGGAGAAAGAGCATGCGATGAACTGACCATGACCCCAATTCCCTGTCTGTCTGCACTGCTGGGGGAGGAGTTAGAGCTGGGAAGGAGGGAGGGGGGAGAGGAAGGTATTTTTAAGGTCTTGTTTTACTTCTCGTTATCCTGCTCTGCTTTTGTTAGTAATAAATTAATATCTCTGAACTTGTTTCCATGTGATGGTATTTGATGAGTGATTTCTCTCTGTCCTTATCTTAACCCATGAACCCTTCATTATATTTTCTCTCCCTTGTGCAGCTATGGAGGGGAATGAGAGAGCAGCTCTCATGGGTGCCTGGCATCCAGTGTCAACCTCCTACATTTGTACACATGGTGGTGCCTATATTAACAGAAATGTGCTTAGAATTATTTTTTTTTTCCATCCATCTTTTCAGTAACTCTTTTGAGAATCTCTTTTAAGTTCTTTGAATAGTTTTTGTTTATCAGTCACGATGACTCAGCTGATAAAAAATAAGCTGATGAATGAAAGTAAGGCAGTTCTTATTAATTTTCTTTTTTCTATGCCTCTATGAAATGGCTAGAAGGACTCACAGTTTTGTATTTAATATTTTAATATTGCCAAGTATGGAAGGGATTAAGGCAGAAAAAAGTTCTTCCAAGAAGCTAAAACAATGGTGAAAGGCAATGTCAGTCTATCTATAGGCAGTAAAAAAGCACCTAATACATTGATTTTAAAAAATAAAAATTTTAAATCAATGTAAGAGATCAGAACAAATTGGATATGACTTTAACAGTGACTGAATATATGATGAAGTTCAATTCCCTAGAACTGAATAGAGTTTGATAGCACTGAAGTTAGGAAGAAGCTGTCATAGTGCCACCATTGGCACTCAAGAATGATTAGGAAGTTTCTGAACTCTGTACTACCATGATCATCATAATCACCGTGATAATCATCATCAATTACTACTCAAAAGGGCCAATTAGCTGATGCTTTACACAACAAAGTGACAGCAATGTAAAGGGTGGGTTTTGTCCAGTTAGAAAGAACTTGCAGAAGACACCTATAATCTTTTGTAGATTATTCTACCAGATTCTCTTAAATTCTGTTTTCCTTAGTTTAATCCCACAGTCCTGCTGTATGTCCTATCAATGGGAGCTTATGTCATATTAATCAATACTCCACTGTCTGCACTGCTTATGCATTCCAGATTCCAATAAGCAATTAAAAGAGACCAGTAGGATCCATCCAGTTGCTGTGTTAGTTGATTTATATTTCCATGTTTAGACTTCTGGAATGATTTGGTTTAGCTGGCTATTAGAGTGTCACAGTAATTCCTGGCAGTTACTGAGCTGTGCAGTACTTGACAGAGATAGAAGATTCATGCTCTTGAGAATGGCTAGTGGAATTTCAAAATCTGAAAAGTCAGAGCAGGCTTTTCATGAACACTGGCAATCTGCACTTATGTCCTCCTGTACTCAGCACTGGTGAGTTCATGTCTCAAATCCTGTGTTCAGTTTTGGGCCCCTCACTACCAGAAGGACATTGACGGAGTTCTGAGCAACCTGGTATCCTTTTCCTTTCTGAGCAAAAGGTATCCTTTTCCAAGGCACAGGGGTTGGAACTAGATAATTTAGAAGATCCATTCCAAGCCAGGCTACTCGATGATTCTGTGATTGAGATTCTGGAGTGTATCCAGAGAAGGGCAAATTAAGCTGGTTAAAGGTCTGGGTCACAAATCTTATGAGAAGCAGCTGAAGGTAGTCTAGAAAAAGGGAGGCTCGGAGGAGACCTTATTACTATCTGCAACTACCTGAAAGGAGGGTGTAGCCAGGTGCCTCTTCTCCCATGTAACAAGGGACAGGACAAGAGAAAATGGCCTCGAGTTATGCCAGGGGAAGTTTAGATTGGATTACAGGTAGTATTTCTTCACTGAAAGAGTGATCAGGTATTGGAACAGGCTGCTTAGGGAAGTAATGGAGTCTTACCTGGAAGCATTTGAAAATCTTGTGGATGTGGCACTTAGGGACATGATTTACTGGTGGATCTGGCAGTGTTAGGTTAAGTGTTCAACTTGATGTGCTTAGAGGGCTTTTCCAACCTTAATGATTTTACGATTCTTTCCACCTGTATTATGGATGGCTTTTTATTAACTTTGCTAATCTATTAAAAACTTTGAGTCATGTATTTAACACTGCTCTGCTGTCATTACCAGCTTTATGAATATTTAAGAAACCTCTATTTAGTTTTAAATCTTAGAACATACTGTAAACAGAAAATGTTTCTTTTCTTGTACATCTCAGTTTGATGGTTAGTAAACACTATATTGTATTTGCATAAATTAGCTGTAATGTTTAACATTTCAGTTGTCTGAATATGTTTGTGTATGAATCATATATAATCAGATTAAGCAAGGCATGAATCAAGAAAGGATTGAAAAGGGAATTCTGAGGCTAATGATAATAATAAGTACACAATTTACTGGGAAAAAAAGACTTTTTTTCTAAATTGCAAACATGATCTTAAAAATTTCTAGATTTGAAATTTGAAATATACTTTCAATAACACTTTTTATTTAAGACTTGATAAAAATTACAAGAAAATGAGGAAGAGAATATTAAAAAGTTAGTCATAAATACTAAAGAAGCATAGATCAAAATAAAGCAGAGAAATAAGATACAAAAGATGGAAAATATCAACAAGCAATATTAAACTAACACAGTTGTGAAACAGTGATCACTTTTTAAAAGAAACATCTCTGCTTCTTATGCATGAGAACCATGTCAAAATATCTTTATTTTTCAAAGAACTGTTTATCTTTTGAAGTGCAAACCTCTCAAATTTATTTTGTTTCGATGGTGGTTTTCTTGTGCTTGTTTGTTTGGTTTTTTTCCTGGGATATCCATGAAGTCTAAGAGTTGATTTTAAAGCCTTTCTAAATCTTGTGCTCTGTTTTGAAAGGTTGAGTTTTGAAAAGCAGGTTATGGCAGTTCTTTGTAGAGTGAGTCGGCTGAATGGAGCAGGGCTTATGTTGTGACTAGGACAGGTGGCAGTGTTTGGGGTTGAAGTCTCGTGCTGAACTCGACAGCTCTGAGGAATTCATTAAGCTGCTGGGATACATTGCATGGGCTGGTGGAACAAGAGAGAAATTAGCACAGGAGTCTCTTAGAAAGAGCATAAGGAACTTGAAAGTCTGAATCTGTAAAATCTAAAAATAACAAAATAATGTCAATTAATAGTATCTATTAATGCTAAAAATAGGAAAAACGATGGTCTGTTAATGGAATACATAAGTAAACTCATATATAATGAAATATTCAAAGCCAAAAAGGTTAGAGGACAAAGAGGTTTTTATCTCCTACAAGTCATAAAAAGCTAGAAAAATGCATGATTATTTCCCACTTGGATAAATAAAGAAAGCCGAGAGACATTAAGGCTGTTCATGTTCATAATATTTTCATTAACAGTGGGGAATTTGTTTCATTTGATTTCTCAAAAAAATGCAATTTAAGACCATTTCTTTCGTGCACATGTCACATGCTGACTTCAAAGGGAAAGGAACAAAGAGATCCAGACATTTTCTATTCTTTCAATTTTGTTCATTTCTCTTTTTCTTCCTCTCTGGCCACAGGTATTTTTATGCATGGTTATTTTCATTGCTATGTTGTTGTTATCTGATAGTTCATTATTCATTTTTTATATCACTTTGTGAGGTCAGTATCAAACATATAATTTAAAATGTACAGGTATTAAAGGCTGAAAACAGTTTTACATGTCCTATATGGCACATGGTTGCACGTTATGAATTTTTTCAGGCCTCTGGGCTATTTTAAAAGCGTATAAAAGCCTTACAGCAGCCATTTCCCATGAGTTTTCTCAGAGAATGAGTCCCTGAGCCAAGCAAATGTCCAGAGTTCAAGAGATTAATTAGCACTGATGACTTAGCGGTGGATCAGACAGTAAGTACTGTACAGGAGTTAATTATGTACAGCCTAGCTTAGGTGAGCTCATCAACTTGAAGGAGATGGAAGTTCCCCTTGAAAGCCACTGAGTTGTACTGAACATAAGCTAATACAGCTCTTTCAGGGAAGTTCAACTGCTGAGTCTAGTTATGCCTGGCCTCCCAAAGCAGTTTCCTTAAGAACTAAAATGAACAAAGGTCTGCTGAGTAGGAGCCAATATGAGTGATGAGGAAGAGAACAACATGAAAACAGAATGGTTTCTTTGTTTCCTGTTGCCTGTTGTTCACAGGTTAAAAAGCTTCAGAATAGGATGGTGGCCAGAAAACACAGTGGTATGAGTTGTTTTGGTTGAACTGGAAAACAAGCAAATAGCTCCCAAAAGGCTGAACCTGCAGAGGGATTTAGAGTTTCTTCTGTATTTGCATCTAGAGGCATGCTTAGACTAGTCTCTAAAAGGGCAATATCAAAAATCTAAATTGGGCATAAGAGTATATTTAGGGTTTTAAAATTCCAAAATATTTGGATAGGTGCATGCAAACAAAATTACATAAAATACCCAGCAAGACCAAAGAAAATGTAAACTAGTAAATGAGACTACAAAGAAGTGTATATTGGAAATATTGTGATGCCTCTCATCCAGAGAAGCTGTTGAATAAGATATGCAGAGTAGTTTAAAAGGAAGAATATTCCCACATCAAGAATATTTTCAAGGAGTATTTAATTATAAAGTAACTGTCTACAAGAGACTTCAGAGATTTCAGTTTGATTAAATAGTATTTTTAACAACATGATCCTATTTTCAAACCAGGACACCTTCTCATATTTTTCCCCTTTCCACACTTCCAACAGGCATGTGTAAGCTGTTTATTATTGTGGTTGTTGTTATCATTATTATTATCATTATTATTATTGAAATGTTTCTTTATAGTTGGCGACTCTGCCTGTGCTTGTTTTCTCTTAATGGTAGTAAATTGTCCTCAGTAACAGTTTTTGGAAGAGTTGAGACATTTCTCTTATTGCATACACACACTGAGAGCTTCACGGCCCAGAGAAAGAAAGACTTTTCAGAGCATAGTAAGTATTTACTCGATTTGCACATGTGTCCTTCAAGGAGTGTTTAGACAGCTATTTAATTCTCCTAGAAGCATTGAATTGGAATAAGATTTACCCATTCAAGAGCTTTCATCAATGTTGAGGTTGATCAACATTGTTACATGACCGGGTTCAAGGGTGATTTTTTACAGAATGTATATTTCTGAGACTATTTATAAATAGATATAGATAAATCGGTGTGTATATAGCTATATAGAGCTCCAGGGCAATCAAGTAGGAATTTGAATTCTAGGTGTATGAGATGAAGAAAAGTAACAAGAATGATAGGCTTTTTGGTGTTGGGTTTACATTTTTTTGGTGTGGTTTTTGTTGTTTTTTTTTTTAATCAGCTCACCAGTCTGCTAATCTGAGCTCTTATGGTCGTTAGAGCATTCGACCTACCAGTGAGTGACAGACAGGGTGTTACAGAATAATTTCAAAACAAACTAAAGTTAGGTTTAAAGGCCTTAGTGAAGGTATACTTTAATGTTGGCATACTAATAAAGACATTTTAAAAACTGAGAAGACAGGCAAGATCCAGGAACAAACCATTTTGTCTTCCAGAAATATCTGATTTCTTGATCAAGGTAAGATGTATTTTATTGATATTCGTTGATTATATTGTAGTTGAAATCTCCACACTGTGAGTTAGCTCTCTGCTCCCAGAGATACAGGTTCAGCAAGGGAAAGGAGCTGTCATGACTGGCACCCTTTTACTCTTTCCAGAAAGTGGAATAAAAAAGGCCGTTTTGTCTTGATATATTTTAGGCAATTACCCAAGCACTGAATTGTCATTCAAAATAACAATATTTGCTAATTTAAAAGGTCTATAGTTTTAAAAGATGAACAATTTCTATGGAAAAGAATATCAGAACCTGAAATAGAAATGCTTTATGGATGACAGCCCTTTCCTGATTTTTTCTCCCAGTTAATTCAGTGACATTAGGTCACATCTATCTGACTCTCTTCCTTTACTCCTCTTTGTTTCATCTTCCTCCAAAGTTAGCAATTATGTGAAAACAACCACGAGCACTTTTCTTACAGGGCTGGAATTACCAGAGGGGGTCCTGAGTGTTTTCCATGATCTTGCCCTCCAGATCCAGTTAAAGAGGAGCTGCACAGCATATGTCCCTCAAACCTCCTCAAAATGTATCTGGAGTTGTCTCATTTGATTTCAAGGCTGTTGTGAATTTTATCAGAAGAAATCAGATAACTACAGCTTGAGATTCTTGTCTTTTGGCAAAGTTATTATATCTCACTGGTGCTCTACATTTAGGGTGGGGTAAAAACAAAGGAAAGAAAAGCCAAAACATGATAAATCCAACCAGCTGTTCCAGGGGATGTAGGTAGGGAGGACTGGGGGTGTGTGAGGTGGTGAATCCTTTGCTGACCCCACAGGCAATTAGCTTACAATGGTTAGTCAGGCACTTCATTAGTTTCTCTCTGCTAGACAACATTGCTGCCTTCTCAACAAGCCCACACACCATGTGTTCTAATTAGCTAATTACTACTATATTTCTATCTTATCCTATTCCACAAATTATATTAGAAAGTAGATAATGCCACAAATCTTCAAGCCAACTTTCACAATCAAATGGCCTGTTCAAATTCTTCTTTGGGCTTGATATAAGTACAAAGACCCCTTTACTTTGTATGTATTCCTATATTATGTCTGACAAGTACCTCCTTATGCTGAGACATTTCAATTGGTAATTTTGACACAGGGGATCAAAAGATGTTTTTAGAAACTGCAACTGAAATTCTTAAATCTCCAGGGCATGTGGATCAAGTGATGAGGAAAGGGGCTCAGCCACTACTTTATCCCTATTTTCATTCCTCAGGGGGCAGTTTAGACAGTTCTCAGGGGTCTGTTTTGAATGCTGCTAGGCAAAAATTGGTGAATTTTTATTTGTATTTATTTTGATGTGTTGTAGTCCCAATTTTTATGCTGTGGACTGGTTTATTCTTTAGTTTTAGCTACAGAACGCTCAAGGTTTTGGTGTTTCTTTTAATGGGACATTTTGGCACATTGCAATCAATATAAAATTGTATTTCATATAAATTATTTATACACAAGCAGTATAGAAAATACAACATTTTTTGTCATTCATGTACTTCTACCTACATTTATATTGTTTCCATATCTATCTTTTTAATGTTTAAACAGTTCTTCCTGCCTGATTTCAGTGAAATATATATTGACACATTACTCCTTTTTGCACCTCAGGAACTACTCTGATTAAGATCAGCTCGTACTAGGGAAGGACAACTCTCAAAAGATCCAAATCAGGTCAATCATGCATTTTTTAATGCTTACACAAATATTAGCTATTCAAAAATAATACCTGTCTGGCAGTTTCAGAAGTAAAAAGTTTTCTCATGAGAATTTTTGGTATTTCTAACTCTATTTGCAGCCAAAAATATTGTAAATTCTCACTTTTAGTTAACACTTACCTGCAATCCCTTACACTCCAACATTTTACAAATTCTGAAAAGGAAGTTGACAAAAAGTTGCTTACATATGAGAAAGCGCTCTTCAAAATGGAAGTAGCTGTTCTAAGTTTTGTGAGGGTTTTTGTTGGTTTTTTGGTTTTTTTTTCCTATGATGATTTTTTTTCCAGGAAAAATTTTGTTTCGAATTCTGCCTTACTGGTTTTCTTCCCTACTGTGTTTACAAACATACTGGTCTACTGAACACACCCTGACAGAAATTCTTGGTCTATATTAGAATTAATTCTTACTTTTTTTTTAAGCATTATGTAGCTATTTTTAGTGATTAAAAATGTTGGAATTAGGTTAGTTCAAGACATAATTTTTAAAATTTGGAAATGGATTTTTCTTCATTCAAACATAATACAAATCAAAAAATATAGCTACAGCAAACCAAAATATTTTGTCTGTCTACATATGAAGCAAAAAGGCAGCCTTATTTGATTCCACACAGCATGTTTTCTATGAATGTATTTGCTCTGAAAACTCAGAGATCCTATTCTCTAGACGCATAGAGAGGTTTCATCTCCGATCACAATGCGATTAAAAGACTTGCATAGCCTGTTTAATTAACTTCTTTCATCATTGGCCATGACTTCAATCATTGCAGCAGCTTAAATTTCACAGGTGTGCTTGTGTGTTTGTTTGTTTGTTTTTCACCCAATATAAAACACCACACACCCTTCCTGGATAATTAGCATTCTGCCATCTCGTCAGATTGTTGTCCTTCTGGGGAGGGAAGGCTGAAGGGCTGTTTGAGAAGCCCAGGGCAAGGAGAAGGAACACTGCCACCTGCTGAGGTCCCTCTCACCAGCCCACCTCCAGACTCGTTCTCAGAGTAACGACCTGACGCTGCTCGTGCCAAGAGCTGCGGCACCGCCCTTGCCCCAGCAGCGTAATTGCACGTAGATTTCTCAAACTCCTATTTACATTATGAAAATTCATGAACATCAGCAAACTCCTCGCTTTCCCTTTTATTGGGCTTATTTTGCTGGTTGAGTAGCTCACCTAAATGTGTGTGGCAAAGCTAAAAGGAAAAGGCATATGTAGTGATAACTTCTCAGTGCTACTTCCTTTAGAAGATATGGCATGCAAGTGTGAGAAATTTTCTTGGCACTTACACCCAAAGACATGTGTCTGACCAATATGTCAGCAGGCATCAGGCCATTTGGCAGATCGACTTGAGCATACTTAGCCGAAAAAATATGCTCGTTGACTATATTTTGAAGGCATAATATTCACCTGGGGAATTAAAAAAGGATCTCAGGCAATGAGAGTTTCCACACCCATGATAAATAACTTGAAGCACAGTGATTTAAAATATAAAATTTCAAATTTTTTCCAAGCCAAAATTGTATTCTTGGCTTACAATTTACCTAATTTGACTTACAAAATGGACTCTTGAAAGGGGGTCTTTGTGGAATATAATGCCTCTTCTAACGCTGAGATTTTCTTACGCTTTCTAATAAAAAATTCACAAGCAACATCATTCTGTATGTAGCCTGGTTGCAAATAATATTTACAGTTAGTTTAGGTAAATATTCAACAGTATGAAAAAAAAATCAGATTGACATAATAAAAAAAAAAAAATCAACCAAAGTGCCTCTTCTGTAGATCATGTGACAATGCCTCATTTATTTCGTTTTTTGTTTTTTAAGATCAGGTCTTCAAAGCGAATGATACAATGCTCACTGACTTTAAAAATTCTAGTGGAAGCACAGGGTAATTATCCCATCTAGATTTTGTTTTCTGTACTAACTAAAACAATCTCTCACATTGCCATATGAATCCCTGAAAATTGTTTTGGCTAAAAACTTGAACTGTTTGATATCACACCATACTGTCTCTGGGAAAACTCTTCATAATCCTTACATACTTAGCATTGTTTCTCTATAGCAAATGTACTCTGTCACTCACTATGTTGTTATTGTGTATCTAACTATTTACTTCATTATCCTAATTTACTGTTTGCAATGTTGCTTTTTTAATGGAAGAAATATTTTATAACTTCCATGTTTATATTTACATTTTTCTATATCTAATACAATATATGAGTTCAGTAATAACTTCACAGAATTGAGTTTTTCACTATGACTGACAAGGCTATGACTTGCCGTTTAGATTCTCTTTTTGTCTGGGGTATTTATATATTTCTGTATATATTTGCTTTTGGAATGATTCTGTCAAATGAATATGATCAATTCAATAACTGAGCAGATCTATTGCGAGTTTAGCAGACATACATACATTTTCATAGATGAGGTAAACCATATCCATTCCATTACTGGAATATTGTCCAGGGGAAAAAAAAAAAAAAGAGAAAAGAACAAAAAGAGATAAACGTTTCTTAACATTAGAAAACTTTTATAATACTTTGCTTTGAAGAGCTGCAATTAACTACTGAAAAAGAAACATCCTTGAATCTGACAGGGCATGGTTTTGTGTATTTCAATTACTGTCACTGGGCGAATTTGACTGAGTCATTCTTAATCATATAATAAAACAGAGAGAGATCATAATTTAACTTCAAAGTCTGAACATGCTAATGTATCATTTCCCATTTTCAAGAGATGCAACAATTGTTTCTACATATGCAAATATTTTAGCATTCACTTTGTCTTCTGAAAACAGCATTCTTAGCAGTCGTCTGGGTCATTCCTGGATTAAATGACAAGAAGAGTAGATCACAGTAGTGCTCATTTTGAAAGTATCTTATCCTGGAAAATTAGAAACATGTACTGTAACAACTTAGAGATTTTAGCTCTTCCACAGGATGCATGAGTCACAAATATCAGCGGAGTAAGTGAGGCTCTGTAGAAGACAATTGGTGTGGTCGGGCAACGCTGTCTCACTCCCTGCCTGTCTCAGGACATGCAGTGGAACACAGGGTTCTGCAGGGATCACTGAATGAGCTCTGAGGAAGCTGGACTTTTTTTACACTGTAAAGTGATGCCCCACTGAAAGATAATCATTTGGATCAGGGAAGCAGTACAAACATGCCAGTTAATTAGCTCTGCTCTCAGTTTACACAGCTGCACTGCTCCAGGTTGAGTAGGATGCTGTACTGTATGGTGTAGGTATGCTCTTGGGACTCTCCTCAGAAGACAGCTAACCCTGATTTCCTCTTTCAAGAGAGTCACCTAAGCAATTTTTCAAAAACCATACAGTTATCAGTCCTTTCAAAAAACATCTGGAGCAGTTTTTGCAGGTTGAAAATCCCCCACTGCTATGCACAGATCAATATTATCATCATATTAAAAAGAAAACTGGGAGGATTTAATTTCAGCACCTACCCTGCTCATATTAAGACATATTAAATGGAGAAACTTCAGCCATAGGAACTAACTATAACTTCAGACTACTTGTGGACAGTGCTTTTTTGCTTTCCATCATTGAATTTTTTTCAATTTGTATGAAATAACTCATTTCCACCAGTGCAGGTTTCCCAACAGGCTTCCGTCTTCTTCCAGGTGAATGCTATAACCGTTCAGGCAGAAGGTAAAATTAGAGACAGGAATGGGAGACAACACAGTCATTTGTTTCCAGGATGTTAAACAAAATAAATCCTTATCAAATTTTGATTTTGTCAACTATATACTTTATCACAATGGATAGAGTTGTATTCATCTGAATCAGCCTTGCAAATTCCCACATAAGTTCTTTTGTTACTCACATGAGACCCATGAGGCACTTCCAGGTCCTGCCATGGCCAAATCTATATTAAACACTAAAACACAGTCATCAGAACAAAAAATGTTATAAGTGGTTTAAATGCCTGACATTTGCATTGAAGCTCCGCAGACATTTCTATTCAAAATGTAAAAAACTTGGGGGGGGGTGGGGTGGGGAGGGATTCTTAGTTTTCTTTGTCTTTATTTACGGAACTGTGTCCCTGCTCTTTTTTTATGTTCTCCCCAGAGTGATTGCTGAAGAGTTCCTAGATGCACACAGCTTTTAAAATCCTTTCCCCAGCAATGTCATGATATTAGGTGCTTTGAGTGGGAAAGGGTTCCCAGTGTGCCCCCTGTATTGGTGCCATCAAACTTTCTTGTGAAACAGAAGCTAGCCTCTTATAGGAAGAGAAAGAGGGAGAAGAAGAAATCTGGAAATAGATGAGACATAAATAATTCATGGGACCAGTCTGGTTTTTGGAAAAAAAATGAGGGCTGGATGAGGGGCAAAACCTGTGTGACCTTTCAAGGTCTTTTTCTGCCTATTCTTCTGCGACACTCTTATAAAATTGGCTCATTTTCACGGAGAGTATGTGCATGAGGAGTGTGGGGACTTAAGGTTCTCACTCTCTCTCTTAAGGTTCTCCATAGATTCCAGCTGCAGAAGAAGAGTCCAGCTGCTTGTTCTTGGCTTGGTTTGTATTCTCTCTTGCTTGTTTATATTTCCAGGGCCCTTCCTAGTAGGAATGTCTAGGTCTCCTCCCCACCCCTCCCATTCTCTCTTCCTTTCCCTCTGTGGCAGGGGAAAGGACATATTTTATCCTTCTTTGTCATAAATCTAGAGCACTGTTTATTGTCCACACTGATTTCATTAAAAGTCTAACTTAATAATTTATCACCTCAGACCTCTTGTTTAAAAAATAGAGATTTCTCTGAGCTATAAGTTCATTATCTGAAAAGACTGTATTTATTTACAAAATACTGATTCCAAAGATAATCACCCAATACAATGAGTAGTAGCATCTTTTTTAGAATCATCTTTTTTAATTTGGTAGAAATAAAAAGTACTCTTTTTAACTGTAAAATACCTGCCAGTCATTTGAGACAGAAATCTTGAATTTGCATTCAAGTTTCAGGACAAATTTAACCTGACATGTGATGGAATGTTGTTTTCTAATAAAATAGCTACTTCTTCACCTGGAAGATGTGTGTTTCTTGATTCTAAATGAAATTGTCATATGTCCGAGGATAAAATACAATACCGGAATTCATGTGGAAAAGTGGAAAAGCTGTTAACTGTGTTCAAATAATTTAGCTTTGCAAACCCACTTCTCAACATCAAGGAGCCCAGTTTAAGCTATGTTATATAGACCAGTAATTAGACAAGAGCGTAGAATTCCCTGATGTAAAACATATTGGAATCTTAGCCTCTAAATATAGCAACAGTTTCCAAATGTCTGGCGAAGGACTAATGTTAACAGCATGGTTTTCTTTCCCCTGTCCGTTTTCCTTGCCAAGTAAACATTCTTATCTATGGCAACATTCAGAATTGAACCATGCTGGCTTATTTTGTGCGTACAACTATTTTCATTTATAGTAATAGAAGAGAAGGTACCAGTACTGGAGCTAGTATAAGTCAGCACAGCTCCCTTCCCTCAGTGGTTTTGGTGGAACTTGTGGTGGATTAACCTTGGTTGGCTGCCAGACCCTCACTCAGCCACTCTATCACTCCCCCCACCTCAACAGGATGAGGAGAAAAACAAGATGGAAAAGCCTGTGCTTGAGATAGAGGCAGGAATGTCACTTAGCAGTTACTGGCACGGCCAGAGCAGACTCAACTTGGGAGAAAATAATTTATTGTCAGTTAAATGGTGTAGGATGGTGAGAAAGAAAAATGAAAAAAGTTGTCCCCCATCCCCTTGTCTTCTCAGGCTCTACTTCAGTCTTTCATTACTGACCCTTCTATTCTTTCCTCAAAAAATATCCTAGGCGGATGAGAATGGTGGCTTGTTGTCAATTCATAACACAGTCTAGTCTCTGATTCTCCTTTGCCCTCACACATTTTTCCTGCTCCAGCATGTGTTAATTCCATGAGGTACAGTCCTTTAAGAACAGACTTCTTCTGCATGGGTTTCTCTCCCTGGGCTACAGTTCCAGCCAGAAAACCTTCTCTTGCAGGCTACAAGGGAACAACCTGCATTACTATAGTCTTCTTTATGGACTGCTGGGGAATTTGTGCTCCTGCACCTGGAGCGCATCCTTATCTTCCTTGTTCTCTGAATGGGTGTCTGCAGGGTTGTTTCTTTCACATTTTTGTCACTCCTATCTCTCACAATTGCTGCACATTTTTTTCTACCCTTTTTTAATCATTTTTTCACCAAGGCACCACTAGATCAACTGACAGGCTCAGCTGTACCCTGCAGCAGGTCCATCGGAGCCAGCTGAGACTGGCTGTGTCTGGCAAAAGGCAGAACTTGGCCTTTCTCACAGAGGCCGCCCCTGCAGACCCCTGCTCTAACATCTTGGCACATCAAACAAATACAGAAGCATCCTTGAGAACATCATCTAAGAGTTTTGAACAAAATGGCTTTTCATCAAAGAAGATCTTCTTCACATCCCATTAAGTGTTGTAATTCCATTTATTTAGGTAGGTAAGGCTCAATTTTTAGTGTTGCTAACGTGAAAATAAGAGTTCAGCTCCAAATTGCGACTTCCTTAATTTCCCTTATTTTCTTTTCTGTTACTTTTTAATTGTAAACTTAGTGTTTCTTCTGCGTCTTGTACAGCAGAAACCTATGCAGGCACTGGCAGTAAAACAAAAAAAAAAATGCTATGAGTACCTGATTCATTAGCTATAAAAGTAAGAAACATAACACGTAGACAAAAGCTCTTTGGAGCTTCTGATAGCAGCCCTAGCACTGCCTTCAGGTTGCAAACACAGGGCATTTCACGTGATAGGGTGAGTCACCCATTTCAATGGAGCTTCCAGAATTGTAAGGGCTTATTCAAGAGGAGAGAACCAAAATCAGTAAACTTCTGTTAGCCTCTAAAATAAAGTAAGCCTTTCTGATTTCAGCTTTGTCATCATGATTATTTTTGAGACAGGCTTGTTAAACCTGGAGAGAAAACTACAAGACTCCGTCCTTCCTCCTACTGATCAACATCATCAACGAAAGCACTGCCTCATCTCTTCTAGATGTTAATGATTCTAAAATAAGGTTTGAATTTTAAACATTTTCTAATGTCTGCCCCTAAACAGCAGAGCCTACCAAAAAGTGTGTATTTCGTTTTTATGTCAGTTAATAGGTCTAGGCCTAAGCACGTACACGAATATTTGGCTTGATACGACTAATCATAGCTGGGATTTATATTTTTCTTTTAGTTACAGATAGATAGCAACTTCTGGGAAAACTCTCTTCTCACTTACTTTGATGTTCTTTACACTTAATTTCCTATGATTTTCTTTTGTTACTCCAGATTTATCTCAATGTATCTAAAACCAGCAGTTGATTCTTAGAAATTGACACAGAAATAAAAGCCAACACAATTTAGTAGCCAGTCTGAAAAGCCTTTGCCAAATATTTATTGAAAAGAAGAGTTAATTTTTCTAATCTTTCTTCTTACGTTTTCTAGAACAGGGAAGAGGTAGTAGTGCGAAATATGGCATTGTTGTTTATAAAGACAAACATGTTGCCAACATGGGGATTAAAATTCATTTTCCTTCCAGAAACAGACCCACTTATATTCTCTCGGAGCTTTGTGGATGCTTTTAGGTAGTATAAATACCTTAAAGAAAGACAAATGAAACTACTATTTCAGCGAGAAGGTCTTGAGGTTATGGCAGAATTTATAAAAATACGTTTGAAACTTCCAATTTTTCTACAGTGTTGCAGATAAATAACCACTTAATGGGAGAAGGGATTCTGGCAGATTGGTAGCTCAAATCAAATCAGCAGTATCAATACATTTACTTGATGAAAAAGCAGAAGGATATGGGGTTCTTTTTTTTTCTTTTTCAGGTTTTGATGGTCTTATATTTGTTTTGGTTTATTGTTTCTTTTGGCTTTGGTTATGTGTGTGTGTGTATGTGTGTGTTTGTAGATGTTTGTTATGATAATTGCCTTTCTTGGTATGGTTTATTTTTAATGAGCCCTTCAAAATGGAGCATAAATACTGTAAAATCACAAAGGTAATTATTCTCATCTACTTATAAAGGAATACTGAACAAAAAAATAAACAGGACACTGGTCAATTTAGGGCTTAAATGAAGCTTGATAAATGATTCAAAATAGTCTTTAATATCACAAATCTGGGATGAAGACTTGGGTTTCACTTCTATAAAAATTATCCAAAATAGCATCTCGAGACAACAGCTACCTTTTCTAAACACTTCCAGTTCCATTCCTGTTGGAATCTGAAAGCCATAGTCCATACTGAGAGCCTCCACACCTGAGAAGTTACTCAAACAACCTTGAAGTCAGGTTGTACATCTCTATTATAGTACAAGTTCAAGTCCTACAGAAAAGGACCGGCTGGACCATATAGAGAGCTGCTGCTGCAGCTGTATTGCTTCCGTGAGAAGCTATTTGTACTTATTTGAGGGTTCTCAGAGTATAACCATAGGGTGTAAAGTAGCCCAGGAAAGAAGGTGCATGAGCTCCTGTACCAGCACTGAGGGGGCCGTATCGAGGTCAGAGACAGGGAAATTGTGGGAAAGCCCTTGAGATTATCAGTATAGGTTTATGCTGTTAAACTAATCAGCAGGAGGGAATGCCTCCAGACACACAATCACTGTGTATTAGCAGAATAACTGAGAGCCTATTTTGCATATAACACTCCCAAACAACGTCCAGGTACAAACCAGGATTTACTACATGGGAGTGAGCATTGCCAGTAGGTAGAACACATTCAGGCACAATGTATTGATGACTAGGAAAGTTGTGATAGCGCAGATGGAGAACATTGCTCCTGGCTGGTCTCAAGGGCAAGGAATAGTGCACTAAATCTGCTAGTATAGCCATAGATCTCTTTAAAATAATTAAGTAATTGCACAATAAATTCCACATATAAGAGAAATTTATGCAATTTCTTGCATTTTCTTTAAAGTTACTAGGTCAATGGAAGCTGGATCCTAAGATCTGGGGCAAATTTCAAGTCACTGTACATTGTCATTCACCACTACCTTTACTGTATGATTAACATCCTACTTCCCAGAGACATAGGTCAATTATTTTAAATGTTATTTCTTTATAGATTTACATAAACAATATATCTACATTAAATAAATATATAGGGATGTATAAGTCTGTATATATCCATATACATCAAATATAAAATAATATTTAGAAATACATATATACATAATTCCATAGTTATGTGAAATTAGTGTCAAGAAGTTAAACATTAATTCCTGGATCTTCTCTCAGATCCAGTCGGCACCCCCTGTACCACAGAGGTTTTAGAGGAGAAATTTTTTTCTGTTAATTCTTGAAAGTAGTAGCTACAACATGCTGCTAACCGCAGTACTCTTCTTCTTAATTGAAGGGGTTTTAATTGCCCTCTACTAAGGACCCAGCATTCATGTCTCTGAGGTGTGTTGCCTTCAGTGTTACTTTCCAGGATACAGTAGAGGAACGTAGAGAGCTCTCATCATAATAGTGTACTGCTGGGAAGGAAAAGGATCTGTTCCCAGATCTGAACATTGAATAATCACTTGCCATGCTAAAGAATCATGAAAGCCTGTTTGCTTTATAGCCATCCCTATGTTGTCTTGTACTTTCCCTTCATAATTCAGCATGCCTTCCTGTGAGTTACTTTTCCCTATGGAGTGAGAGTTCAACGAGTGCTAATTCTCCAAAGCTTTTTCAGTATGTATGTGCTGGGCTGTCAGGAATCCCCAGAGTGCACAGCGTGCCTGGTGAGTGCCTTTCCATCTCCCTGCCTTGGCACATTGTCTTGAAATCACAGTGCACCAGCTGCAGGTTCCTGCAGAGTGCTTTGTTAAGATGTGGAGTGCAGCTCTGCGCCACTTCCTCTGACAGCTCTGCCTTACGAGGGCGGATTTCTCATTGCTTTCCTTGCCTTTGTGCTGCACAGTGAAGAGGGAGTGCAGATTTCTAAATGTGCATACATTATACAGACCTTTTTGTTTAGCTCAGGATATCAAGGGGGAAGTCATTGAATTTTATGGGGAATACTTGACTCTGATGTCAGAGCTCATCCTCTGATAATATTAATTTCTAACTTGTAAGCCTCTCTTACCAGTACTGCCCATGGAGCTGTGACATTTCTTTTGTTTTCTGTGTAGTGTGTTTGAAAATTGCTAAGGATGACAGCTCCCAATAAACATTCTGCTCTCAGAACTGAAGCAAAGGACATAATAACAGGGTAAGATATTTCCTCACATCAGAACAATTAATTCATGAACCCAGTACATGATATTTTACATCCTTATCTCATCCTTTAACAATATTTCCAACTTATTCTAGTGTTTCTTTAGATTGCTTTGGCACATGAGGCTTCTGTGAAATCAGAGTAAAGAGGAAAATAAAAGATTGGCGTTTGCTATATGGGAGCAGTAGCTCTGTAGTAAGAGCCTACACCTTTTGCAGGACCCTTTTATGCTGGCTAGCCTGGTGCACTGTCTCTAAAGGCCAGATCAGAGCCATGGTTCTTCATAACAGGCTCCATTTTTGTTCCTTATCTGCCATAAAGGGTACACGCTTATTTGGAAGATAAAACATTCATAAAGTTCATGCTGATGAGAATGGGATTCTAGAACATAGAAAATATGAACAGAAAATAAAGAGGTCAGGAACAACAGAAAAAGAAATGTGAACCAAAAAGCCATAAAATAGTATGGAACATAGAACAGAAAGTTTTAATTTCACCTGCAGGTAAACAAGAGAAGGACTTAATTACTGCTTCAAGAGGATCTGATTTCATACTCCTAATTAATTTCATCCTGTCAGAGCAGCTATTTCACAGCTATTCTAGACCTACACTGACACATATGACACAACCCAGCTCTCATGTCTGATCTCCAGCACTGTTCAGCCTCATGATTAAAAAGTAAAAAAAAAAAGGACCTCTGACAAATTGTCTGTAATTTCACAGTAGAAAATGATAGCAGAATAGCTGTCTTTTAATTGACTGGTCTAACCTCTCTCCAAGGAAGATCCAGCTACAGTAAAAACAAATATTCAGACATTTGTTTCAGCAATCTTATTGTTGAAGTAGAAAAATTTTGGCAGTGAGCATTCTGGAGTAAAAGTGTGTATTAAGTCCGATGATAAACTTTTTAGAGCTATTAATCAGGAAGACGTTCAATCAATTTAATTAAATTCTAGGTACTTATCTTCAGGACAGTCAGCATAGTGGGAAAAGCTCAGTCAAGCATCAAAGGATTCGTAAACAAAAAAGGCCCCTCACATGACCATATTGATCTAAAAATGCTTCAACTATGGTGAAATTTTGTTTATCATGAAATTTTCAAAATTTGGATCAAAACAGATGTATTCTCTGTAGTCACTTATGCTGGCAATTACATCTTGTTGCTTATGAATGCATCTTGCACAGTTTGCAATTACTGTTCAAACCAGAGAATTATCCAGGGAGTTCCTATTATGTGTGGAAAGCTCAGCAATCCTGTTTTCTAAAACAGTAGCTGATTGAGCTTTTATGTGCTCCACTTCTGTAAAATTATATCTAAATCACATTTTATTATGCTTTCCATTTCAATACCTTTTTAAAATTCCATTTATATTTGTATAAGTGACTAGAATATACTCTCCCAAGGCAGAAACTAAGGCTGGTATTTCAGTAGAGATGAGAATAACGCTGTTAATCAGACCTGTTCATTAGTATTTCCCATTTTATCACAGACTCAGATATTGATCCACTTATACCAAGTCCAGAGCTTCCCCAGAGGTTGAGGGGAAGTCTGCTTACCCTTATGTTTCATTATTATGGTGATTTTCACTCCATTCCCCTCTATTCTGTAAAGTAACAGGGTAATATACTATAAAATTTTTATCTCCTAGTTTTCCCCAGTCCATCTCCTTCCTTTCTTATGACACCTAGAGATGCTAGATATATCTACAATTCTTACAGGATGCGGGAGACTCCCTTTCCATGTATTCTCCGACTGAATGCATGTAAGTTTACTGCTTAAGTGCACATGTTTAGCAGCCAGGTATATTAGAAAAAGTGATCTCTTTCTTCTTAATTTTCAGTAAGTCTTCATTTTCTAAACTTTCATGGTGGGCAAAAGTGATAGAGTCCACTTTGGTATTAAACAATGTATCTTAAAATGTGTCTTAAAGAGACTAAACAAAGGTTGTCCTTCTTCCAGTACAGGAAAATTCTAGACCCAAAGACAGAACAATGGAGATTTCCTATGTCCATATTTTTTTTTCATCATTTTCCCCTATATTTCTTGTGTACCACTCTTTCTGCTAGTGCTGCTAAGCACCAGTTTCAAATAAAAAGGAAAAAGAAATGGAGACAGCTGTAGACTTGATGGTTCATTGACATCTTTGAAGACTTTTGTTTTATGGATATCTGTCACCAGTTTCTATTTAGATCTTGTCTGCCTGGAACCACCATTGTTCCCAAGTTGTGTTATTCCCATCTTTTATTCAGGTGCCTTTTAAATAAAGGTACTCTCTGTTTTCTTTTGTGATCTGTTGCTGATTTCCACATCTCTGTGCACCTACAAAGAGTTTGGAACTGATTACATGCAAAATATAATTGAGCTGTAAGTCATTTCAGTTGAGACTGATTATATTTATACAAGAGGAGAAAAAAAAATATTTCAATAACAGTCACATATTTCACTAGAAAAAAAGCTGCCTTTTATGTTTGACAAACTCACATCTTGACATTTTTACACTTTTCTATGTTCTAAATAGGCTATTGAGTATAAATAACTTTTATTATAACATACATTCTTTTTAATAATAAACTTTATTGTGTTACATGTAGGAAGCCTGTACCTTTTGGATAACAGCAATAGTTTCTCTCATGAAAAGTAATGATTTTAATAAAAGACAGGGGGCAACATTAATACTCCAAGAAAACCTAACCGCGCCCATTGACTGATGTTATTCCCACTCAGAGGAATTTGTTACACACATCTGCTAATTCTGTCCTTTCTCTGAAAACGTCCTATTGTTTCCTCACAGCAGTCCAAAATAATTGCTGTTGTGTGAAGAACAAACAACTACACAAGCAATCAGACACACACAGAACAAAAGAAGGCGACTGAACAACACCAAGTCCTTTGATTCTCACACAATCAAACACCAAAGTAACTTTTCCATGACTAACAGACTCTATGGAGACCATTTAATCTCTCTGTCAGTTAGACTTTGGAGGCCCCATATGACAAATTTTGCCACCCAACCCTCCACACAGGATTGATAATTGTAATAGTACTTGGGTGATACGAAAGATAACAGAACTCTCTTAAACAATATAAAACAAGATAACAGAACTCTCTTAAACTATGTACTATGGAATTGTGGGATAAGCATTAAAACAATGAGATGAGCTTGGAGCAGAGGGATTTGTTGTTTCCATACAATTAAGTTTCTAAGAGTTCTCAAACTGCAAGTTTAAAATATAAATTCCAACAGACTTCATGCCTGGAGGTTTCAGGATACACATTCCCTTTTTTTGAACAGCTTTTAACAGAGAGCAGTGGTCTTCTTACTCTACTCATTTGCAGAATGGATTAAAAAATGCTGATACAATTTATTGTACTTCAGATTTTATCCAAATAAGACTTAGGGGTAAAAAAAAAAAAGTCTACTCATTGCCTTATCATCACAATTTGCATCCTGCTGATTTAATGATGCATTAGGATAGTAAGTGGAGTCATCAATGACAAGTGTCACTTAACATTCCTTTTGAATCTTGTTTTGAGAGTGAGATACTTTGAGAGATAGTATAGAGAAAGGACATTGATTATACTCTGGTCTTCAAAAAAAACCACCCAAAAGCTACAGACTTTTATGGGAATTAACAATAGGTCAGCAAGCCTGTCTGAGTCTGAGTCTGACATTGGTCTCAGCACAGTCTGTTTCTACCTGTGAGAAACTTAGTTGAGAGAAGCAACAAATTTAAAACAATAGAGGGAGAAAACAGCAACACAGCTGGAGCTGGTGTTTTCTTGGATGCTTGGAATATCTATGTTGTAGATAATTAATAATATTATAATGTAGTTAAAATAGCCAATGAATCTATCGTAGTAATTAAGCAACCAATGGATGAGTAACTTGAATGATAAACATACAAAAGTGCATAGATATGACACTGGCTTTTTGGAACAAAGAGTTTTTCCTGCACTTGATGCTGGAATCTGTGTGTGCCTTGTCCGCCTCGACTGCGACAGACTTTGACTTCAGGGGTTTTCAGCTCAAGACCCTTTATGACATTCACCTTCAATATTCTCAAAAAATCATAAACATGCATACAAAAATACATGGGGAGTTTACCTCAGCAGCTTCAGAGAATCTATCTTTCTTAACACATAGGTAAAAAAATCCTTAATTGAACTCTCCCAATTTCTTCAAATCCTTTCAGATAGTGTTGACTTCTCACCAGAAACTCTCTCAACTTTGAGTAACCAAGTTAACATTTCTTCCATTATTTAGGATTCTTTTCATGTCCAATGCCATCTATCACAACCTAGTTATGCATCCTATTAACTTGGTATTTGTAGGTAGGTGAACAACTTTTGCAGAGATGTCTGTTTATCTTGAGCAGTAATCCCATTTTATTCATATATCTTCACTTTTTTCTCAAAGACCCATATAACTCTAGTTAGGATTAATCTGAATTCCATAAAACTGTGAAAGCAAAAGCCAGTACTGATCTCTAATTTGACCTGCTACGTTACTTGGGCCAAACATTTTCACTGCTACTTCAGGAAAATGACAATTTGTAATTTTATAGATTATTTAAAGTATAATTTAAATATTTATTGCAACTTGTTAGTGGCAAAAACCACAAAGCAATCTTCTGGGTATTGTAAACTCAGAGCATTTAATAATTAATCATTATTAGTCATTACTGTGAACAGCACATGGGATTTTCAACTATTCAACTAAGTTATGAATACAGAACTTAACTAAATGATTGAAAGAAGCTTGGTCAATGAATCCAGGCAATGATTCCTGTGCTCTTTCAATACTATTATGTGAATAGGAAAATGTCATATTTTGCCTAAAAATGTCATGTGTTGCCTAAAAAAGCAAACATAAGAGTTATTTCTATTGATATGAAAAACATTTTTCTTTCCTATTTGCAGTGTTCCCAAAACCTATTCCACCATATATGAAGAACCTATTTTGTCTGAAAATTAAATAAGTTCTTAAGTCTATTTCTCACTAATACATGATTTAGCTGTAGGGTAAGTCACATAGCTATCTCTGCTGACATGTTAGCTAAATAAAACCTAATTAATAAAGTCAAAACAGCTGAGGCAGCCATTCAGCTTATCCTAAAGCTGACACCTACAGTATGTCAGCAGAAAAAGTATTTTAGGCTGCACTGATGATATTGGCTGTCTCTTTGTTAACTGTAGAGGCAGGTCTGTCACTTCCCTCACGTGTAGACACAGACCTGTAGGCATCTAATCTCAGTTGTCTCCACAAAATTCAACCTATCTGAATGTAGTCCTTCTTGTTTTAGTGTAGTCCATCTTGTGACTGCAAAGGAAAACATTAAAAACTGTAATGCTGTTAGGAATCTTATTATGAAGCCTTGGAAAAAGATCACTAAGAGTATACAGTAATCAATACAAGTAATTAAAACAGATAGGAAAGCATTCAATGTTGTGAATTTTCATAAGAGATACATCTGTCTTGAATGCAAAAGAAGTCACCACAGTCATGGAGAAGGATGTTTTTAAAACAATACTTTTCCATCACTATCTGAGCATATAAGGACAATATACAGGAAGCAGATACTTCTTACAGTATAGATGCTCTTTACCCAGGCTTAAGTTTCTGTTCTGCAGTATGTAAAAAGACACATTGAGTTCCAGTTGTACAGTATCAGTCATTTAAAAAAATTCCACAATCTATGTTTTATGTGCATTTAGGCTAAGATGCATTACTTTACTTTTAAAAGTAATGAATCTAGGCCAGCTATAAAATAAACCCGAGGCAAGACTATTTAACACCCTGGATATTCCTTAAGAATGAGGAAAAACTAATGTTCCAAGCAAATATAGTGTTTCAATTTAAAATTTATAAGTCAATTTTCCAAAACATCTTATTACTCAAATATTTTACATATACCCATTCAGTATATGAATTTTTAATATTTGAGTGAAATGGATAAACATCTTTGTGAATATATAGCTGCAGACCCCATAATAAAGTATCAAGCACATAAAACAGCTGAGCAAAAGCTGCATATCCCAGTCTTCCTAAACTGTTCTTAAAGTCATGATTGAGTTTGGAAACACAGAAACAAAAATGTCAGATGTGTATGCCTCGTATTTTAATAACTTCAGGTATTGTTTAAATGTTCTTTGAGCTTTTCCCAGGGTTTAGCCAGAAACACCACCACACTCAGGAAAAATAGAAGCAAGTTACTATTGTCAACTCAGACATCAGAGTGTGTCTTTTATGTTTATATTGGTAGACCTTCAATACTTGTCACATTGTGGGAATAAGTCGCCATTAAATCACATCACTGAAATCGAGGGACCGAAGAAAAGCAACATAGAGTGAAGAAACATAGCGTGAAAAATCAGTTTTAAAATCTAATTTTGAATTAGAAATAAGATAATCTGTTCATACTTTGGGTGTTTGAAGGACATTTTAAAAGAAATGATGTCTAAATCTTCCCAGTTAAAGCAATTGCTGACCTATAACTTCAAGCTAAATTAAAACTAGGCTGAGCCAAAGTCCTTGCCATTACTTAGTATCAATGAAATGTGTAGGATTCTTTCTAACTGTTGCATACTTCACCTCCCCACTCTTTTAAGCTTTGCTTAGTACTCACTTCAGGAGAGCCCCACTGAACCTGACATCTGTGGTATATCATCTGAGTTCATCTTTTGGTTCAGCAGTCTCCATACAGACAATAAGTGACAGACAATCATGAGATCTACAATTGGGAAAGGGATTATGCCAAAGAAAACAGACATTTGTAGGGTGAAATTTGTAGATACGTAAGATAGATAAGGTGGACTGTTCTGTTCACCTGGGGTTCTTTTGTAGGCTTCTGCACCCCTAACAGAAAAGTTTCTGATGATTTCCATCAGCTACATGAGAGGTTATGCAAATCTCTGTTGGCAATCTTACACTAATGGAGAAGGCAAAGGAAGGGTAAATACATGGCAGACTAAGATGAACAGAGAGAAATGTTGCTAGCCTGGTTCAGTCACTAAAATAAGTATGCGATAAGGAACTTAAAAATAGTGTCCTGTCAGTTGTGTAATATCTATAAACACCCCAGGTATCAAAAACTCTAGACATTTACTACTTCCTGTTATTCAGAGGGAACAGAGGCTGTTGCTTGAGTTTTGGGGTTTTTTTTGTTTGGTTGATTGGTTGGTTGGGGTTTTTTGAGTGGGTAAGTGTGGACTTTTTTCCTGCATGTGTTGTGATATTAATTCTCCCAGAATTTGCACGTAAAATAATTAAATTTCCTGCAGGTTATTTTGGATTTCTTAATTAGAACTAGTAACTACAGAATAATATTTTTGATAGGTTTTTTTTCTTAAAAATTAAGATTTGAATTAGCCGGTAAACAATTTTATATTATACATGACTCTGTGGCTAGTTAAAGAGAGAAATAAATTGAAAAAACAAACAAAAAAACCCCCCAAAAACCAGAAAAAACACACATGCTTGTGTAAAATAATGCTTTGTTCAGACTGAAGAGCATAATCAGCTGCTCCCTGCAATGGTAAGAAAAGCCTTGACAGCTGTGAACCAATTATGGCCTCTGAAACCTTCACCAAGACCTAATCAAGAAAAATGTTTGTTACTGTGTCCCAGACATTGAAAAGTAAACAAGATGACTGAATGCCTTGGAGGCGAGTAGGAAGTTTCTTAGGCATAAAACCTCAGAATTGTCTTTGGGTATGTTTGTATTCCTTTCGAAAGATGTAGAATTTTCTGAAATAATAAATTAAGTACATTCCCCAAAGATATCTCCTTAAGAAATAATTCTGACATAAATTTTTCAGCTCCCTATCTTTCTGTTACTGAACCTTTAATTCTTTTCTCTATGGAAAACTTTCATCATACTCCACTTTACCCATGTGAGCCTACCCCACCCCTTCCAAATTCCTAAGTGAAACCATATCCAGAGCCAGAAGTATTCGTAGCACTTGTCTAGAATACTTAAAATTATGGAGGAAAAGACTCTCATTGATCAAACCTGACTAGTTCACTGCTGCAAATGTTTGCAGTGAGCTTCATTTAAAACTTGGATTAAGCAGCTGCTGCATTGGCTCCAAACATCCTATCCAAAAGGGGTGAGATCAGGGACTCTGTGTGAGCATAGGAAGCTACAGAGCACTGGGAGCTTTGAATTTAATATATGTGAAGAAATAAAGTGACTTAAATCATGGTGCAGGGCTTATTTTCTGTTGGAAATACATAGAAACATAAGAAAAAAGTAAGTGACTAATTCACAGTACTGAGCCCAGGTCCCTGACTGAAAGATCATGTGAGATTTAGTTCACAAGAAGCCTTTGTACTGTTTTCTCTTGGTGGACATGGCATGTGTGTTTGATTCTTACACAATTCAAATTTATCACTTCAGGGCAGTAAATAAAGTCTATCCTAGCCTATAGGATTACTTTTTGGTACAATTAAGCAAAGCAAAATTTGAATGAAAGGAGAAAAACAAATTTCAGTAATAAATAAATATTGCAATAAACTAAAATAAATTATCAAAGATATCAGTGTTAACAACTAAGTGAGAAATTTGGGTCTTTTTTTTTAAAAGAAGATTGCATCATTTTTTGATTTGAGGTGAAAGCAGAAGTCTGTATGGCTGTGGTAGTTGCCTTTAAAACGTTTCACAAGTATATGTTCATCTGTCTGTCTGGACTCCTAAGTTTCAAGATCAGTCAAATCCAAAAATTAAAAAGAAAACTCTAGACAGAACAGTTGAGCCTGATCAGATTTTGACAGGGAACCACAAATTGTACCCAGATTCATTCCAGTCTGGACCTGGCTTTCACTCAAAGATTACAAAAGCCTCAGTAATTCTCTTGACGAATCTAGGCTCTGGGCAGGAGATTCAATAATAAAACTCTAGGCCAAATTGTGGTGGTTCTTGAATTTGTAACAGAAGGGCTACAAATTCTAGAAATCAAATACCTCAAATACCTTACAGTATTTCTCATTTGTCCTTGGAAATTGTTTATCTTACTTGCTGTTTGTGTTGTGTGGGTATTATAACCTTTATTCTAAGTTTTATTTTAAAATTTAAGTAGAGGAATAATGAATTGGTGTGGGTTTATAATCTTCAAGATCTCCTGAGGTGCATTACTATTACAAATGCTTCGCACATATATGGGACAACGGTATCAAAACTCATACTCTCCTGCAGGGATGATGAGAAAGCTGATGTGAGAGTAAGTGCTGCTGAGGAAGTTGCCCAAAGCTGGGAATGCCAGAAATAGAGCCAAGATAATCCAGAGGACGTGCAACTTTATTCAAGTGCATTTTGTGGCATGCCCTGAGCCACTGATTCCTCGCTCAGAGAGACTAGGGACCTGTTGGGACACTCCACAGTGGTCCAGTGCCTGATTTTAATTACCATGGAAACATGGAGGAGGAAGAATGAAGGGAATACTAAAGAAAGTGAAATATTGCAATATATCTAGGTCTGCCACTGGAGATGGAAGTGTCTAGAGGAAACTTGAATCTGAGCATCATAAGGCACCATTAAATTTCATGAAACCTCTTATATCACTCTTAAGTACCTCTATAGATCCAGTTTAAAAGGTGTCCAGTATTAATTGGTGTCATTTAAATAAGAAAAATGTAGTTTGCATGGATTTAGAAGGTAGAAATCTTCTCTTTTCTGTGCTACTGTATGAGTTAAAAAATATATTTGAAAAGGATACTGAGTACTCATTCACCAAGGACCAACACCTGATTCCAAAGAGATCAAATATGTGGATTCTATGAATTTGTTGACAGTTCATGGAGATCATGGCATCTGTCTTGTTTTCTTGTTCCATAACTTCCATAGAAGTAATTTTTGCACCTTTCTGAAAAGCATATAGCTGCCAGAATATTCCACTAGGCTTTCCTAGCCATAATTCAAGAAAATATTTCATTTTAACTGCAGTAGAAGGAAACACAAATGGACATATAAGTCTAGAAAAATGAGAATTATGGTTACAGGCGTGCTTTTTGTATTCTGAACACAGATGAGGAGAGGATAAATGTTTTTTGAACCTGTGTTTGTGGGTTTCTTAGTCTTGGAATTTCACCCCATGAGGCTCAGTGTAATGATGTTTGATTTCTTTATAAGTGTATTATGGATAGGACCCTCCATCCTTTGTGTCCCTTTACTAGCTTGAATCCAGTATGGAATACTTCAGTTTTGCTCTGGGAATATTTTCATTGTATTTTTCACGTTTACCTCTACTGGAGCTTATAGGTTCTTCTCGCCGCTTCTTCCCTTCTTCTTCTTGCTTTAGCAGATATTCTGAGGATGAGTGATTGCTGCAGATATTTCAGCTCTTAATTTTTCTCTTTTAAGACCAGTTTGCAAGATTTTCTTGGTTTTGAATATATCAGCATGGACAGGAGACAATGGCATTTGCTTCAGAGTAACATAATTTAAAAATAAAATAGCCCATATGTGCGAAATGTATACGTATTGCACAAAGGGGAAACAACAAACAAGTAAAGTCTAACCAATCTCTGCAATACATGTGTGATGGAATACCACTTTCTGTTTCAGTTTTACAATACTTCTGAAGTTTATCTCCAAAGTGCTGATGTCAAGAGGCACTGATGGATTCTTCAGGAGAAATACCTGCTGTTGTGCAATTTAAAACATATCTTATTTAAAACAAATCACAGAATCACAAATCTTCATGTTGCAATAGTAAATAAGATATTTTTCCCAATATTTTTTCTGCAAAACAACTATTTTTACTTGTCCTCAAAACATTCTTTTGTCTGAAAACTTTGAAAATGTTTTTATATTCTGATGTATTTATTTGGTAAGCATTAATACTTTTCCTCTCTGACATAGATAAAAGCTGTCATGATGGCTGTTTTCTTACAAGAGTTATAAGAATTTTAAACTTTCTAGCATCTTAGCAAGTCAGTGTTACTTGTTCAAGCTCATCTGTTGATTATTATGATTATTTATTTTTGATGTGTGCTCATTACAAGAGAAACTCTCTGCTCTGAGTTAGGTGCCTGTTGTACTTTACTTTACAAAGACCTTACTTCACAAATATTAAGAAAAATGTAGAGCCTTCCCAACATCAAAGGACTTCTGAAGGCCAAAGTTAACTGCTTTGTTAATTGATTTGATATACAGGATTGATGGTTTAATTTTCTTGATTTTCTCTCTTGCTTCTAAACAGTGGAGGAAAAAAGCTCATTTAGAAATAAAATGATTCATTTATTATTCATAGTAACATGTGTGATTGTCCTTGTGCCAGACATCTTGATATACTTTTGCTGATTTGAGAATTTTTCATTTCACTTTTTTCATTTCACTTTGTACTAGAGTAGGGTTATACACACATTTTGAATGAACCTCCTACAATCTAGTGAGGCACACGTAAGTATTTAGATTAGAAAACCGTATTAAGCAACCACAGCATCCTATATTGTTTTTGACATACTGCTAGATATAAGAAAGATAACAACTATCTGCTCTTCTCTGTAGAAAACTTTTAGCTATTCTCTGTAATAAGAGATTCCTGTTGAACTATTTACTACATAATGTGTTTCAGAAGCCAGAAATGGTTGTGTGAAATTGTTTTATATTTATCAAATCTCCAAAACACTTTCCCTGTTTTTTCCTTTTGTTTTATATTTCTACCACATGCAGCAGGTAAAAATGAGAACTTCTGTTAATGTGCTTTTCGTAAGTTTTAAATATTTTCCTAGAGGCACACATACTTTTTTGATCTGCATTTAAGGAAAAAAACTAATAGAAAATAATCAATAAGAAGTTTGATTTCATACCATAAAAGAGAATGAAGTCTTTTATCACTTTTTTAAAGTATCATTTTGTCCAGATCAGGCAGCATAAAACAAAGAGAAAGGTTGTGAAAGGTTTGTTTTAGTTTTATTTTGCTTGGGTTTGGTTTTTTTTTTTTTACATAATTATTAATTCTTAAAGGTGCATTCAATACCTAGACGCTTGTTCTCCCTATTCAACATGTTCAACATTTAATACCTCTAGAAACACGACCAAATCATAACCCATAGCTGGAACAAAGTCTTGTATTCTAGCAGAATAGTGTATGCTATGAATGGTACAATGGATATTCAGAAAGAAAACAAGTCTCTTCTGCTTTCTCGTCTCCAGAACAGAGAAGAGTTTGTGGAGGGATGAAGAAAAGTGAAGGTATAGACTAGCTGGTAAGAATGAGGGTGCACGTAGTTCATATAACTTATTAGCGGCATAAAACTGGTGCAAAGGACATTCTAAGCCAAGAGCAAAGTATTTTCTAAGCCAAGAGCAAGGAGAAAGTGATTTTCCCTAATATTAAGAATATTGAGAGGTGAATTTATATGGCATTTGCTCTTGGCACTGATTTCTGCCAATAGTAAATTTGTGCTTTGAGTATTACTAAGACTCTGATGCAGCACTCAGACAATAGAAGAATGTGGTAAGAGACAAGTGCTATTGTGAATTAAGTGTAAGAGATCCTTCTGTCTCTTTTAAGTTCCACTTTGTTCTTTTTATGAGCTTAGGATAGTTACAAATTTGAAAGTAAAATAAAGAAATCAGAAACTTCTGTGCCTAGAGTATCCTGCTGCAAAGAAATAAGTGATCGGTAAATTCACAACTTCATATTTTCTTCATTCCATGGAGATCTCTTCATTAACATAGGATTCATTCCATTAATTTGAGTTACATAAAGGAATCTAGTCTAAACTAGTCATCTAGGCTTGCTCTCTCTAGTCAAGGAATAAATAGTATCAGAAAGTGCTTTTCCTGACTGCAAATTTACAATAGAAAAAGAAAATCCCCTGTTGGCAATGCCATTGGCTCTGAAATGGAAGCAATTTGAAACTGGTGACCAATTTTTAATATTAATATGCTAGTTGTAGCAGCAGCAATAGGCTTAGTATGGAAACAATCACGACAATAGTAGTCATAACAGTAACAGGAGTAGGGGGTAAAAGTGATTGCAGTACTCACAGTAATAGCACTGGAAGCCAGCAATTTTGGCGATAGTTTTGACTATTTCATAATGTTGAATTTTCAGGGGTTTAGCATAGTTCTTAAGGGTAGACATCACCAAATCTCATTTCATAGGCAGCTATAGTAGCAATCAAATAGAATATTAATTTTACAATCAGTACAAGGAGTTATTTTTGTTAGAGGAATGCAAAGAAGGGCTTTTATAAGAGAAGCACTATCTGTTGCCATACCTACAGGTTTGTCAATCTGTTGTATGAAAGCAAGAAAACCCGACCCAAAACAAACCAAACCAAAAAAAAACACCAAAAAACCCAAAACATAATGTGAAAAAGAACACTTCAAATGTCTTGCTTAAGTTCAACACCTTTTTTCTCCTGATTCAAATATATTGCTAGTTCAAGATTCATTTATTAAAGTAAGACAACTTCAAGAATGAAAATATGGTTTGCAGTGATGGAATAACAAATGGTAATGGATGTAAACTAACATGTATTTAGCATTCTAAACAACTTTTCCTCTTTTAAACTATGCTTTCCATCTCTTCAGTAGCCACTCCCTTTCCAGCCATATCTGCTATACATACTGATTAAGCATCATCGTGATTCCGTCCAGTGAGCCACTGGAAATTTAGAGCTGAGCTTTTCCATACCTGCCAGACTCGAAGGGAAACGATGAGAGACCTGGCAGTGTGTTGCACATCTCAGGCTGCATGGTGAGGAATAGTTGGACTTTGGCTGTTGCCTCAAAATATCAAAACCAAAAACCTGAAATGCAGCACAGAAATATCAGTAATGCTGTTTTGTAGTCAGGCTTAAGTTTCCCATAGGCAGAAACATATACTCTTCCAGTGAGAGGTTTTATTAAAAAAAAAAAAACAAACTCAAAAAATATTTTCCTTGAGGAGATATGTAAAGACTAAAACATAGTTATTGAAACCTTGTCAGTTTTAAAGTTATAAAAAAAAAAAGCACAAGATGCTGCACTTTGCTTATATTCTGTGTTGGAGAACTTCCTAAATATCTTTTCATATGAAAATGGTTCTTATGATCCTTATGAACCTTAGCTAAAGTTCAAGCTATATGAAAATACATGAATCTGGGTACTAATATTGATACATATGTGGTCCTCTTAGCAAAGAATTACCCTGTTACCTTCCTTCACCCATTATAGCCCTGTAATAGCCAAAAGTACTAAAGTTGAAGCTAATTTAAAAACAGAATTATTATCTTATTATAAACCCATTAAAAAATGCTGTCTTTTTTGAGTGTGGAGGGAAAATAGAAATCTCTGATTATAATACTTTTAAAATATGGCATTAAATATATTCTGCCTTTTAATTCATATCTTAATTTTAGCAGTAAACACTTTTAAATTAGTTTTACCTACTATTTAAGTCCTGTAGATTGAAAAAAGAGCAGAAAGCAAAGATGTTTATAAGTTTTGAGAGGGAAATATCTGGAAGTGGTGCAGTTTTATCCAAATAACTATCAAAAAACTAAGAAAGGTTAGATATTTATTTTGATGGATGCTTCACAGATAAAACTCAAGATTTTGCAGAAAGTAAAGATAATATATTAGAAGGGGTTAGTAGAACTTGCAAAGATTTCTCAGCATCAGAAAATCAATATTCTTCAGGGACAGATGTGCTGTAAGTCTGTCCCATTAACACTCACATCTAGAGTGTGTTTGCAAAAGACGTGTATTTCAATACACCTTGAATGTTATCTGAAGTTGTCACATATAGATGAATAGTTCTCATCGGGAGCTGATATCACTTTGGACACATGGCATTTTGTTATCTAACACATGGTATATCAAGCACAGCTTACTGCTGAGTTCATACTCAAGCTTCCCTAATAGTATACAGAACTAAGTTAAAAACAAAAGTGAAATGAAATACGAAATGTATTTTTTTGGTGACGTTTTGGAAAAAACTTTTAATCAGGGCAAGAGTGTTAAAAAAAAAAAATTGAGATGTAACTTACTTATTCAAATAGAATTTATGGCATGATGACTTTTAATAGATACTTGGATTCCATTTGTTTCTTAATATCTGTGTTCCTAAAACACTATTCTTTTTTAGCTATTAAACATTGTATTAAGACTCACATCAGCGTGTATGTTAAAATGAGTGACCTGGCTAGACTTGGTAATTTATATTTTATCTTACTAGCATTCTGATTGTATCTATCATAAGATATAAAATAATCTTTCCTATTTTGTTTCCATGAAATTTTGTTTAATACAGCAAATGTTTAAAGCCTAGTACTTCAGATGTAGATGATCGGGATGAAAAATAAAACAAAGCTGAGAACTGGTTTCATGTTAAAAAAAAACAAACATGCATATTGCATGACAGAGCTGAAAATGTAAGAGGTTAACCTTTGAACATAATTCCACACACACTCATATATACATTCCCACACAATCACAGACAAGCCATAAATAAAAACGTCTCAAATTACCGAGAAATAAAAGAGCCTTTCACGGATCACTTGATTGTCCCACACTGTGTTATATAGTTTGGAGTAATAGTTGTTTCGTATCACAAAGCCGTCAGGTGTTTCAAGACAAATGAAATATAAAAGCAATGTTTGGAGGAGGAGGAAGGTTGTCAAAGTCTGAATGTACCTATTGAATCTCAGTAATTGCCACTTAGTGTTTGATTTAATGAAAGCCACTGAATAAAGGCAACTATTTTCTTTGTCATGGCTTGTGTTCCCATTTGTATATACCCTTCTCTGTCTTCCAAAGTCAAAGCGACAGTCCTGCATTTCCATCGAAGCACCACTTCCTTCCCTTCTGCATTCATCCTCATCTGCACGTCTTTCCCACTCACTAAACAGCTGTGTTAAAAATTAGTTTTCAATTATTTTCTCTGAAGCTAACAAGCTTGCTTTGACTGAGCCTTAGACACACTGAAGAGACACAATCACAAATGCACTCAAATCTGCGTTCCTGCCTGTGTGTTCTAGCAGAAATATTTGGCCTTCACTGTAGAGGTTTTTGTCATCCAAGTTCCTTGCAGACAGACCATTTGGTTATCACAGAAGTAATTGTTTACAAATTCTATTTTTTTCTTTTCCCTCTAGCTTAAAGAAATTCTGACAAATCTACCAAACTCTGTGTCAGTCAAGGGATGGGAGGGTGTTGTTTCTATTGGAGTCAACTGTTCAAATTGTTTAAGTCCTGCTTCGAGGATGGCATTGCTAAAAAATCAAGAGGGGAAAATTGTAAGAAAACTATTCAGATGATATTTTACTGTTAACTGCTACCAAGTCTGTCTTGGTAAAGATATATTTAGGGACAAGATTACTCTGCTATTGCTTCTAGGGATACTTTTTTAGAATTTAGAATCTTTTTAACTCATTTAATTTCTATCTGGATCCTTATATTAAATTTAAATGGAAAGATTCCTTAAAAAAATAGCTTTGGAAATGGGATGTGAAACAGGTCATGTTCATAATGAGAATGACCTTTTAATCTTTCTGTTTCTTAGCTGGAATTCTTGTACTGTTGAAAATTCCTGACCTGAATTTAGGATTTAAATTAGGGTTTACTACAAAAATCTTTGGGATTTTTACCCCAAAGTTGGGGTAAAAATTAGGATATATAGAGGACACAACATCCTTAGTTGTTTTTACTCTCATTGAGAAATGAAAGAAAAGGAATGAGTTTTGGTAGAGGCAAAATGGGCAAGGCAGCAGAATTTAGCAGATGGTATTGTGTGTGTATATATAATATAAAATTAGTGTATGCATGTGTGTATATATATATAGGCACACACACATATATATACATATATAAAATGAGGTATTTAGGGTGATGCGGACATGGCAGTATTCTTAGTTCACCAGTGCATTGGTAACTATGGATATGACACTCAGACTAAATTCTACCTATGTTTTCTCTGAGCTTCCAGAATGTGATTTAATACTTTCCTTATAAGCAAGTGATTAGCCTCACCATGATACCTAAACCTTGTCTGTAAGCTGAAATGTTGACTGGCATTGCAATTTCACTATAAAGGCCTTGTCATGAACAGAACAATTTTTCTGAAAAAAGATGTTTCTCTTTACAAATAAAGTGTCCACAGGAGAGCAGTTCTAGTCAATTTACACAAGGAGAAAACTCTCTGGGCTCCTAAAAAAATAATTTCATCTATAAATACAGTAATATTCCCAAGTCAATGGTTGCTTTTGTGAGGGCAAAGCCCAACCCCACTCAAACCAGTGAACTTTCGGTGAATAAAGAGAAATACCACACAGCAAAAATTGCATAAGCTTTTGAATGTCTATGTACATTTTTACTGTACAGGCATAATAAAACTTGTCCTTCTATCTTCATTTCTATTTCTTAAATTCAATTCTGAAAAAAAATGACAAATGTTTTCAGTGAACTTGGGATGGATTTTTATAATTGTTTCTGGGAGCTGTTGAATCTTTTTAGTCTGCTGCTTCTTTCTGTGTCGAGGTTCCATTTGGTTGAAAACCAGAATTTGGTCTAGCCTTGTCCTCCTAGTCTTTTATTTAAAATTAGAACAAGCTATAAGCTTGGAAGAAACTTGACGGAAGAAATAGGTATTTCTATACTTATTTCAACCACTTGGTTGCTTCTAAACCCCCCGTGTAGATCCAGGTAGAGTGCTCTGGCTGTGCTGCTGAGCAAACACCATCTGTGTCAGAGTGCCTGCCAAAGGCATCCATGTAGAATGCGTCTGCTGGCAAGAATATCCAGTACTGCATATCCTGGTAAACTACATCTGCTGCAAAGCTGCTTTAATTTTTTTTTTACCTATTTTTTTCCCCCAAGCAAAGTGGGGAATGTCTAAGCAAAATGAGATGCTGTCCTGAAAACATCCTAGGAGTTCAAAAGCAAGAAATTCTAACTGCTCCTCCCAATTATCTGGACATTTCAAAGCAAGAGAGTCTTACCAATCTTCCAGGACATCCAGCAGCAAGAAAGTGTCATGTACAACTCAGTAATTTACATCCACATTCAATAAAACAGCCATGAAATGCTGTCAGGATCACAATGCACCTTTCAGACACGAACTTCTCTGCTCAAATGGCCTAACATTCTTACCAAAAAGGCCTCAGTATTATTTTGAAGTTCATACAGAACAAAATAAAATAGGAAGCAAAAATTTGAGTTTCACAGTAGTAGGCAGTTTATACCAAGACCCTCATTACATATTTGCAATTATGCTTTTATTCATATAGTTAAATAAATGCGCTAAACCCCATCATTTTGCTTTCCATAGCCATTCACCCTCATTGTCTCCTGCTTGTAATTTAACTGGAAGCAAGAGCAGGATCTTATTTTAACATATGTGAAATAAATACTGTTAGAATGTTTTTGTCATATTAGAATGCATTTTGGTAATGCCTGTTTAGGAGGGACAATATCCACATAGGATATGGAAGGATGTGAAGTATTGCACAGTCATGGATATGAAGATATCAATATGAAGAATCACAACTTCTGGGACAGCAAATCTGAATTATATGTGTGTTTCAGTGTTTTTATTCCCTTTTCTACACCCCCCCCGCTCTTTTTTCCTCTGTGTGTGTGTGTGTGTATTATATCTCTGACCTTCTAGGAAACTTATTTTTCTGTAAATACAGCAGACAGTGTAGTAAACTTTTCACATGTTTGGACAAAATAAAAAATAAAGTCTTCTATTTTTATCCAAAGCTTTTATTCTTGTTCTTCCTTTCTTCTCCATAATCTAAAAATCTAAACCCTGCATATTTTTAAATTGAAAGTCAGTGTTAGCAATTTGTGTGAAGAAAAGCAAACAACTTCACAGATTTCTACTTTTAAAAGCAGGAAAATTCTTTAGTGTTTTGGTGTGAGGGGGTATTTGGTTTGATTTTATTTAGGTTTGTTTTTTACTTCTTTTAAAAGAACTAATTAAGCAGCACATGCTGTCTATGTGTCTATGTGATATGACAACCTAATTGAGTGGTTGGAAGGCTAATGAAAGCAGGATGGGAGGGAAATTCAGGTGAGCAATTCAGAACAGCTCATTTCACTAGTGGGCTGCTAGAAACCAAAGCAAGTACACATGAGGGAAAGGAAAAGTAGGAGGTGTAAAAGGAAAGCTTAAAAAGCTTAGACGAGAATAACAGATGAGTGCTTGGTTTGAATAGAGATTGTAGATTTAGCATTGGGCTTTTTATATGTTAATGTTCATTAGCATCTGAAAGGGACTACTAGAAGAAGAAGAGAGTAGAATAGATCAAGATTCTTATTTAGGTAGGTGGAACAGGGGAATACCCATTATTTTTATATGTGAAATCTAAGTTTCCTAGGGTATGTAAGTAAAAAAAAACTCTTACAGACTGAGTAGAATCCTTGATTTGAAGATCACAGCTGCAATCACTGAGAGATTCTGCAAGCATCTCATTTTTCCTCTCAGATATTGGAACTTTAGAGTAGTAAAATAGATATTTTTTTAAATTCATGAAAGAAGAGGGATTAGAACAGTATGTGTGCGCTTCAAGTATAAAATATTTCAGAAAAGATTTTCTCTCTACAGCCTATCCAGGCATTATTAGCTTTACATACACTTTCTGAAAAATGCCATCCAAACCTAAATCTTTCACTTTATAATAGTATGCTGACAGATCTTACAGTACCCCATAACACTACAATGTCTATTTCTGTAGCAATGATATGGAGAGAGGATTGTAGAAACCCATTATAAACTAAGCTGTTTAAAGCTTTATTATCCTTTACACAACACTAAACACTGTGCAACAGGTGAAAGATAGTTGCTTACAAAGACTTAATGCTAAAAAGAAAATGAAGATAAAGGTAAAAAAAAAGGAAATTATTTCTGGATGTTGCATTTCCTTACAAATCCTAAACCTCTTTTTCCTTATTATAAGAAGTACTATGAAAGTTAAGAAAATTCTTTTATTTTTGCCTATTTATTCATTTTTTACTTCTGAAAATTTTCTTACAATTTAACATTCTCAAAAGTAGAATTCTCATATATCGTTAGAAAATATATACATACATGCAAAATTATATATATATACAGATATAAGTTATATATATGATATATATGTATATGTTTGTTCAGTTCTACAAAGACTCTTTCCATTCATCTCTCAACATGGAATTTGGATTAAATTTAAGAGAATGCACATGACAAAACAAATTACTTTACTAGTAAAATGAACACTGTTTTTTCACACACAAAGTGCTACTGAAGGCAACATTTTATCTTTATTTTATTAAAGAAAGAAGAATGTTATTAGACTTTGAGTATAGCAAATTTATCTGAAAAGTATTTTTTTGGTGTACGGGCTACTGGCACACAAGAAATATCAAAGTAGATATAACTAATACTTTGCATATATTTAGATGAATCTCATTTTTCGCAATCACTCCTGTCACTTTTTGCTTTGCAGTAACTTTAGGCATTTCAAAACTTGTTACATTGTCTCAACATTCATTATTAACAGTGCTCATTCCCAAAGTAAAGCAAAGCAAAGCCAAAACAAGTGCAAGTGATTGCCCTTTTAGAAAGTGAAAATAAAATGCAGCCATGCTCTGTGGCTGTGCCAGGTATAAATACTTGTTTGTAGGTGCTCTGGGCCCAAAGATCTACAAATACAGAGACACCGAAGCCATAGCAGGAGGGGAAATAGCACTTGCTGTGACAGTGCAGTTGTCTGGAGCCGGCAGCACTGGAAATATTACTCAGAAGAGATGTATAATCTAGCTTCTTCTCCTTTAATGTGTACATTCAGCTGGGCAATATTTGCAAAATTTTTCTAAAGCAAATAATTTTGTACATAGAAACAAAAGGAAACCTCTTGGGCCTGACCACCTAAAGCCATAAAACACAACATGCACTCCTCTGTGCCTGCTCTAAACCAGAGCAGCAACTGGAACCAAAGAGGTTTTTATGCTAAATAGCTTTTTTGGAATGATCACACAAACATTTCTATTCTGGGCATCCAGAACTGAGAGCCAACATAGGCTAATAAATATTTATATTTTGGAAGGGTTTTTTCTAAATAAAACAATTTTCCTTCTTCCTCCAACTACACATTTTATCTCATTGTTGGATGAATATCTCCAGATTATTAGGTTTATTTTAAATTATTCAGGTCCAGGTTATAATGTTTATTTTAAATTATTCTACTTTCATTGTGGAGTATTTCATAATTCTCTTTCCTCCTGACAACTTATCCTGTATTTCCAGGGAAACTGTTTGGACTGCCTAAAACAAAGCTGATAATAATGGATATTCTAGCAGTGTACCTCTTACCTGCTGCTGTTCAGTTGTCTTTCTGAGTCAAAGATCTAACAAAGTCTTAGAGTTCAGTCCAAACCCTGAGAGTATCATTAGTCCAGGTACAAAATTGTTTACAGCTATTTCATGCCCTTTGAGATGAAAGTCCTTCTACGCACCAGGCACCTCACTAATAATGATACTGACCTCTTAAAAAAATCCATCTCTGTGTGGATTTCAAGTTGCTCTATATAACATGGTTCCATTTAACCCAGGAAAGCTGAGGCACACTCAAATGCCATGGCTTCTGTGCCTCAATATCTTATCACACTTGAAAATAATGACCAAACTTGGGGAAATTGTATGACTGGCTTCTTAGAACTCTTATTTTCAGGAAAAGCCTTGAAACATAGAAACCTGTTTGTTCTTCTGTCATGCAAACCAAAGGCCCAGGAGCATCAGGCAATGCTAACTTTAATGCTGCCTTTGAATATGTTATTATTTTCTGACAAATCAAAATGTGCTATACTGGCTCACACCAGTAGGCATTTCACTGTACTGCTTTCTCTCAGCTTGTATTCTTTGACTCTTAGGTGTACAAATAATCATAGAACAGCTTGGTTTGGAAGGTTCCAGCATCATACACTATAAAATGATTGCAGATTACTTGATGAGGCGTTAATTGTTCGGCACAAGAATAAGATTTCCTATCACGTCTCTTTTTGCTAAGCACTTTTCCCACCTAAATTACCAGCAGTAACAAAAATCACAAATTTTGTGAAGACCAGGTCTCTAATACAGCTCTAAAGTACGGAGTGCCTATAATGGACAGCTTGGTAAGTTTTCTCTGTGCATGACACAGAAAGAGGAGACAGTAAGCATCTATGAAAATTCCTTGTGCAACCTAAACACAATTTCTTACAAGTCGTAATAATAAAGCCAGCCACACAGAATGTTGTTTCTCTGTCTTTTAATTCTCTGTTCCACATTTTAAACTACATAACCTTCCTTTTTTTTTTTTTTTAAATGTGTTAAAAATAATTTTAAAAACTTAGGAGTCTCAGTTTCACTGGACAGTACTTAAAAATTAGTTTTTCTGATTAATGGTTCTTTCTGAATATATCTATCCCCATTTGTCTTATGACATCTCTGAGGATTTCCTTACAAATTATATAATATGCTCAGCCTAGGAAACTGGTCAAGGAGTGAAATGGAGGTTTACCCTTTAGCTGACTGTATGAATACATTCATGCTTGCACTGTGATGCCATTTGCAGTTGTCTGTGTCATCAGTAAATTTTTTCTATTATATAAAAAAAGTATAGGAAAGACATTGTGCTGTAACAAGAACGTTTTAAGGATGAATTTGAGATCACTGCACTCATAAATGGCAAAACCTTGAGAGAATTATGCAGGCTGTCCCAGCAGGGCATTAACACACTTGCAATACAATCCCACACTACAAGAATCTGAATGTGCCACGTATATTACAGGAAAGAAAAGTGAACTATTTTATAAATGTGTTTTAAAGAAGTTTAAATAAAAAAAAATATGGAAACCATGTCCTTATCCCCCACCTGTGAAACCAGGTGCTTTATTTATTGCAAGAAACTGAAAGAGGTATATATTATATTAATAACACTTTAAAATGTTTAAAGTGTCTTAAAAAGATCTTTCTGCGTATTTGGAACCCAAACTTGTGAAATACCAGAATTTTATGCAGGGACAATGTCCCCATCAGGAAAAAGTATTACAGCTTTCCACAGAATAAAGAAATTGTTCTCAAGCTTAATGATTTATTACAGGCTGAGTAATAAAGTCTAAAAGTGATTCAGGATTGTGCTGACTTTTCTATCCTTTTAGAGACATGTTAGCATGCCACACTTCTTAAATAAAATGGGAATCCTTTCTGGAGCAGAAGTAGTGAGTACAGGCTATAATGTGTACCAATGGTGATGAAGGTATTTTGAGTTTATATATGTGATAATTTAGCATATGTGTATTTTAGCATAGATAAAATGCCCATTTTTTGCACCATGCTTGTATTCATTTCCCATGATCTTCGTACTCTCATATGCCTCTATCATATCTTTGATACATACCATTATTCTGAATTTTTCAGTCATTGATTTGGACGCAATAATAGTATAATTTCCAATGCAAATGATGATCTTAATTTATGCCCTCCATCTCTGTGATAATGACGTTGTTGCCTGAAATTAAAAAACAACAAACAACAACAACAAAACAAACAAACAAAAACCAAAAAACCAAACCAAACCAACAACAACAACAAAAAAAAACAAAACAAAAAAACCTGAACCAAACTTGCAACAGTGTTAAATAGTAAGACAAAAAGCAGATCTTTAATGGAAGCTTCCAGGTGCCCCCATGGTTATGAGCACACCTGGCACCAGATTTCTACAATTTTTATAAATTTGAAAAATTAACATATCTAACAAACACTGTCCAATTAGAAGAGCCGTTGGTTAGGTAACTTCCCCCTGAATTCTGTCCCATTGGAGCCCCCCTCTCAATATTTTAGCCCTACATTTTAATATGCCTATGATCTATGATGCAGAACTAAGTGTCCTTGTTAGACTAAAAGCAAGACTAAATGGAATTCCAAGAAAGTAGCATAATATGTAAGAAAGTGTAACTGCTATGCTAAAGTGACAAAGTGTTAGCTACTATACAGCTCTATACTAAAATCTATAAAGCTAAGGATATATAAAAAGCAAAAATCTTTAGGCATTAACGTCACTGAAATTATAGTCAAGATTTTCGCTCAGCATGTCTTTTCAAGGAAGGGAAATTAGCCTGCTCCTTATCCTTTCCTTGTGTTTATATAAAGCGGCTTTGGGGAGTGTCAAGCAATTTCAGAATTATATAATTATTTTGTCCAAATCAGTGAAGTAAAAAGTTAGAATAATGGTAATTATCAAAAAGACATGATAGAAGCATATGGGACTATGAAGATCACAAGAAATGACTACAAATGTACAGCAAAAAATGGGCAGTTTATCTATGCTAAAATACATATATACTTAATTATCACATATATAAACACAAAAGGTTGGATGGTGGCTAAGATGGAGCAAAGCTCTATTTGGTTTCTGTCCTGTTCCTCTCACACACCTCTTGATAAGATACAAGAATATGTATAGAATCAAATCCTGCTCTTTAATATGATTGCCCCAGCTCCTCCTCTTGTCCTTCTCCGGATGCTTGAAAACCAACAAGCAGCTAATGTTTACCATTGAGAAGCTGGGTATGTGTGAGACTGGATTTTAGATTGGAATTAGAATTTGAGCTCAAGTTGAGGAGTCTAAATGAATCCAAGTACTTTGAGATCACACTCAAATTTTTTTTCATTTTCTTTCTTTTTTGAATAAAAATCCTTAACCATCAAATTGAAAACTACCTCTACACTTGATTTAATATATTCTTTTCTCATTCTCCATCCAGGAAGGAGGAGGAGCAGAAAGACACCAGCATGCATGGTATGGAGGATGAAAGCAATTACAATGCATGCTGTAGGAGGAAGAAAATTATGGGGAAATTATCTTTAGCAGTTCACTGATAACTACCTTCATAGATTATAAAAGAATCACTGAAAATATATATGTAAATTACCTGAATTTTCTATTGGAGTTTTCCTCTGCTGTCTAGATTGTGAACCTCAGTGAAATTTTGTAAATTAAGGAAAATTATAAAAATGAAAGTCAATATATTTTATTTCAAATTATTTCTGATGCTGGCCAGATGCATAAGTGGTTGATTGGTATGGGTGTTTGATTCTTTTAAAAAATATACATGTGATGATGAGTTACTTAATGTACTCCTGAAAGCAAATTAATTTTGGAACACTACAACTTGAAGTGATGAATGTAAAGCTAAATACTTGCATCTGGATTTTAACCTTTTCCCCTTCCCCCTGGCCCTTCCTTCCAAGAGACTACTAAGCTTTCGTATAGTGGAAAGATAATTCAGCTAGTCATGTACTTACTGGCTATAGCTTGGAAATTGTGTGATTTCACTATGTTTTGTATACATGAAGAGTAATTTTCTACTGTTTGACTAGATATCAGAGTTTAGATGAACTATTTATTTAATGTACTGTTCAAGACAAATATGGAGAACATAGAAACTTTTCCCCTTTTTTGTATTTATTTCATTTTTTTTTCACACTAATATTATTTCAGCTATTTCACAGGAGGATTAACAGTTATGGATAGTCATTTGGTGTACCTGGAAGAAATGAAAGAGAAGGACAAAAGATCTGATTTTCTATTATAATCTGAGCTTCAGAAATGGTGATGATAAAGGATGTCAAGGTAAAAGCTTCTGAACTCAAATGAGTTATGCTGATATAAATCATGGGCAAGCCTTTCTAATACAAAGGCAGTTGCTTAAGAAAATCCATCAGTTCTGAATCCATGAGTTCTGAGGCTTTGTGTTCTCTTGTTTTCTCATCAAAATGTTTAAGAAGCTAAAATTTTCACACTTTATTTTACCCATTTCTTCTGTTTGTTTGGTAGGTTGGTTGGTTGGTTAGTTGGTTTGGTGGTGGTGTTTTTTAGTTCTATTTTCCAGTTTCATTCCATGTTTGCAGCTGCTGTGTTATTTTGGGCAAAGATTTTCTTTAAGTTTAGTCAGACCTAAATTCCTGACTGACAGCTGCCTAAGTTACCAGTGACAGAACGTTTCTTCTTCTTTGTTTCTTTCTTACTTGTTATGCTCTAATTCCTGCTAAACACTACGCTAATACACACCAAGTTAATTCCGCACTGATAAGAAAGGTGACATCAATCTTCTGTCATAAGGGTGGTGTGATTTGTTGGTGATTTGTTACTGCTTTATATTGGCTGGGCATCTCCATGTCTTGGAACAGGAGTTTTCATCTATTCATGAAGACAAGAGAGGGGATAGGCTCTGGCCTATTGGATGGAGGTGCAGGTGTTTCACATTGTTTTCTGTTCCCATTCTTCCCATATTTCTCTCCTGTTCATCACTGGGAGCGACAATCAGACAGACTTGGGCAGCAGCTATCTCCACAGCACAAAGACTTCCTGGACAAAAGTAGTGCTTTCACTACACAGCTTTTCCTCTTCCAGGTACTCTCTATTAATTTCAACAGAATTTCAACAGCCTCTGTGGTCCCCATAACAAACTGAAAGAAAGCAGACTCTGATCAGATGACACTATTCAAAACCAAAGTCTGAATTTTCCCCACTTTCCTTCTGAACTTGTTTTGGGTAGCCTGCAGCAGCGGACATGCTTGGCTTATCTGGAACCATTATTCTTTCACAACAAACCATTCTAAAAGTTATTTTGAGATCACAATTCATGTCTCAATGAGCTTTATGTTTTTTTCTGAAGATATTCCTATTTAGGATGTAAATATCAAAACTTGGATGAAACAATAAACACTAGTGTGATTTCCACGGATTCTATTTCTTCATTATATTGAAGATTTCTGGCACCAGGTGAGAGGATTCTGTTTCCTTTAAAGTTTCTCTCCAGTATTTCCTAATTTCTTTCCTAGATCATGAAATTTTACAACTCAGATGTATTGTGTTTGGTTCTTTCCCCTTCGGAAATAAATGAAAAACATTATTAGATAATTTACTGTTTAGTTATCACCCCAGAGAGTCAGATTTTATCAATAGTTTGTTTGGGATGATAGCCATCTATCAATTCACAGATTTTTATTTAGCAAAACATAATTTATACTACCATAGTGTTACATACAACAATTTCTCTAGACATTTACTTGAGGTTGTATCTCAACATGCAGGCAAGTCTGTCAATTGCATCTCATCCACAAAAATTCCACGAGGCAGGCATAGGTAGTGCCAAGGATTTTTCAATACTAAACATAGTGAATAACCTGCAATACAGCTGCAACCTGCAATACAGCCACAGCCCGCAAATGTTTGTGTTAACGTATTATCAAAGGTGGGTTCCACCCCTCTTTAAAGGGAAACTTCAGAAGGGTCATCTTGCATTTGTGTATCTGTCTGACTTTAAATGTGATATACAGAATACAGATAATGTTCACTGAAAGGAAGAAAGGTGAAAGTGGTCTAAAAGCTGTACTAAACTACTTATATGGGGAACTTAGCAGCAGCAACTGTAAAAAAATACAGTGAAAATCCAAATCGAGTTTTCTACCTGTGTAATCAGTCAGTTGTGTCTCAAAGAACTGAAGCTCTGCCAGAATTCAAGAAAAACTGATTTGTTATATCCCATTTTGTCCCATAATTTTTGAGACATGTGAAGTAAAATTAATCCCACTCTTTATTGAAAGGAGGAACACTCTGCAATCTCTAAGAGAAAAGAGGAAGTGATGACAAATGCTTCCTTAAAAGTCTGTCTTGAGAAAAAAAAAATAAATTAATCCAAATGAGAACTTTTCTAGTAAAATCTTTAGCAACATGTTCAAGAAAAACGAAGAAGAATACATGAAACTCTGTTTCTATCTAGGTGTCTATTTCTGTAATGTTCTCTGCAGTTTTCAAACCCTTTTCTTGTATTTTAAATACTCAGACTAATATAGTGGTTTTTTGTAAATAGCATGTTTTGTCTATTTTACCTATAGTTTGCCATTTCGTATGGAAGAACTTAGCTCCACAGTTCTGTCTTCTGACAACTCTAAGCAAACTGTAGTAGACTACAAATAGTTAAACCGCAGGACAAGTGATAAACACCTTGCAATGGAGTGATTCAGCTCAGGGGATGGTGGGGTTTCTTCCTGCATTCTTTTCTGCATAGCGAATAGCGTCCTGATTTATGTTTGTAGATAGGCAAGGAATACATTACTCATTCTCGATTTAAAAGGTGGTTTGTAAATGGCCAAGAGATAAGTAACTTTGTCTCTCCAGTGGAAGGAGTCATCTCATACAAAACTTAACCTGCTTAATAAGTTCAGCTCTGTGCTGTCTCCAGATAGCTACCCTTCTGACTGTAGTTCATACCTGTTCCTTAGGTAATCCTCAGATAGAAAATATGACATATTTGAGAGGATTTGGGTACAGAACATATTTCCAGAATTTACTTCTGGTGGTTTGAATATCCAAAGACACTTTTTCAATACTTTCAATACAAAGCTTCTAGAGAATATGATCCTAACTCCTAAGTACCACAGATTCAATTAGGTTGGAAAAAACCTCTGAGATCATTGAGTCCAACCTATGATCAAACACTACCATTTCAACTAGGCCAATGCACTGTGTGCCACATCCAGTCTTTCCTTAAACACTTCCAGGGACCAGCACTCCACCAGTTCCCTGGGCATTCCATTCCAATGCCCAATCACCCTTCTGTGAAGAAATTCCTCATATTATCCAAGCTAAATCTCCCCTGGTGCCACTTGAGGCTATTTCCTCTTGTCCTGTCACTAGCTGCCTGGGAGAAGAGACCAACCCTCACATGGCTACAGCCTCCTTTCAGGTACTTGTAGAGAGTGATAAAGTCTCCCCTGAGACTCCTTTTCTCCAGGCTAAGCAACCTCAGCTCCTTCAGCTGCTCATCAAAATTGTGCTCCAGACCCTTCACCAGCTTCATTGCCCTTCTCTGGAAGCACCTCTAGCAACTGAAGTAGACACTAAAGTCACCAATGATGTCCTGGCCTAGGATCATGACACTGGCTCCCAGTAGTCACATTCTGCCCAACTCCTTATCTGATGTTGCAGGGAAACAAACCAGTCCTCACTACCATAGGGAGTAGTAAGACAGAGATGCTGCCAACTTATGTCTCTCACAGTCCCTCTTGCAGTCTTAAATTGAGTCTAGCAGCAAGTTACTCAATAAAACCTTAGAGATTTTGTTTGGGAGAAGTTTTGCAGAGGCCATTTCTGTATATTGCATTTAAAAGAGATTTTGCTCCTACATAATAGAAGCTGTTCGGTGTCAAGAAATAGAAGAAACCTGGGGTAAATCCATGTGTGTTACCAAAATGAACTTCAAGACAAGTTTTGAGCACATCTTGGTTGTCTACACAAATCATAAGAAACTCCTACTAAGCATATCCAGAGTGGCTGATATCAAAAATAAGAGCTTAATAGCATGGCATAGCTAAACCGAGTATTAAAAATTTTAAGGGAATTCAAAAATTTCTTGAAAGGTAGGTGGTGAAATCATAAGTAACTGAATTACCTACAGCTAGAATTTAGAAAAAAATATAAGATTCTCTGCAATTCTGATCACAGGATGCCTTTTCAAGCACGATTTTTTTACTTGAGTTGATGAGGATTCTGGTAATAATCTGAGTGGTGTTCATTTATATTTGAAGAAGAGAAAAGTGACAGAGAAAGGAAAGGTTTTGATTTGTGTGTGAGGCGGTTAACACACTGGTAGATTCATTATGAGTTATCTTGCTGCAGTGTCAGAGCTGTAATCAAATATATTTACCACAAGTATAAAAGCCAGATAATGTAGTGTGTTATCTACTGTCTGTGGCAGATTTTATTGTTAAAGAGCACATGAGGGTTGTGGGACAAGCCATTGCATGTTTGTTTCTAGCCCTAAGTTTTCAGCAATGCATTTTTCTGACACACATAAGTGATATAAGACTTTTTCAGTGCAACAAACATGATATAAATTTACAAAATGTGGGGGGTATTTTATTTCATATACGAATATTAGCAGTACTATATTTTCTGACTTTTTTAAAAGAGCAAGTAGGAAATCTATACATAATGCATTATGTATTTCTCCCTCCATGTCTACAGATGGACCAGCTGAGAATTCGCAGGTATCTAGCATGATCGAGAGACAAAAAATCTTTGTAGAATCATTGATAAAAAACATTTGGTAAGTCTTGTGTTTTAATAGTTATTTAGGTATCATGATCAATGGGATGTGTTGCTAAAAGCACTCCAGAAGGTTCCGTTTCTGAGTTTTTCTGTTTGAATGGAAAAAAATAGGTTGAAATTATACTGTAATGGTTTCTAATTTCTTCTTAGAATTTGCTTGGAGGGGTGGGTCTGGTTAATTTTTTTTTTCCTGTCTGGAAATGAATAATTTCTGTGAATAACACTATCCTGTTCAATGGGATTTGTGTGAGTTAAAAGAAAAATATTTACAAAAGTATCTTAAATCTAAATCTTTCCTATCATGCTCCTGACCCTACTGGCAAAGTCTGTACTAATTCAACCTTCCTGCTTGTATCACCCAGAGGTTTCAAGGACTGTGAATCTCTTTTTAAGGCTTGCAGCAGTCTTCATTCAGCAGTAACAGCATTAGTGTGGTTGGGAACACAACAGAATGTCTAGCAGAACACCTTTTGCAGAGGTTAGAGCATTGTCCCAACCATACATTCAGTGTGTTGGCACTATGTAGAGAAACATCGTGATCTTGTGCTAGTTTTCTGAATGCCACTAATGACACAGGATTTATTCATGTTATGTTCATCACAGCTTTGATCCTTTAGCAATAAGATTCATTGTCTTAAATATCTCCTACTGGTTTATGAAACCTCTCAAAGATTTCTGCTTTCTCCCTGTGCTAGGGAAGGCTGCAACTTCTGAGAGGAGAAGATTTGGTTAAAGTCTCCATGATGGTTTGACCTTGGTCAGCAGCCAAACACCCACCCTATGTCTTGATCAATCCTGTCTCCCTTTGGATGGGTAGAAAACAGCAGGAAGGCCAGAAGACTCATGTATACAGTCTTATAGAAGGCAGGCAAAAACTATGCATGGTAGCAAATAAAAAAAAGAGGAATTCATTCACTACTTCCCACTGGCAGGCAGATGTCCATCTGCTTCCCAGAGAGCAGGGCCTCAGCATGAGTAACAGTTTCTCAGGAAGACAAACACCACAGCCATAAATGTCTCTCTTTCCCTATCTTTTCTCTAAGCTGCTCTTGCTAAGCGTGACGTCATACAGTATGAAATATCCCTTTGTTCTCTCTGGGTCAGCTGTCTCATCTCCAACCTATTTACTTACAAAAATAGTTCCTTCAGGCTACTTGTAGAAAAACTATTACAGTTCTCACTTTTCTGGATTTAGAAGAGATATTTAACAATAAAGCAAAATTTATCAATTAATTATTTTATTCCAGTTGATCTGGTTTTTTCTGTATCTTCTCTTTATCCATTTCTCTGCCACATACTTTTTCCTTCTTCTGGCTTCTTTTGAAACCCTGAATATTTCTAAGGAGTCTCTGATGGAGAGAGAAAGATGCTGTCCGTGGATATACAGATAGTGGACTCCCTTTGAAGGAGGGCTGCAAAGCACGTAGCTGATGTGTGGCGTGATCCCTGAGCTTCTGTGACCAAGACCTGGAGCTCTATTTTTGTCTCTGTCCTGAAGCTCAGGAAAGCTTGCAGAATACTGTACATTAATGAGCACACTAACAGAAGTCAGCATCTACAACTAGAGCATAGGTCAGTATTTAGTAAGCACAGCCACTGATTTCTTCTTCCCCAGCTTGTACGCAATCACAGGGCAAAAGTCTACCCCAGAATATTTTTTAGAGGTGAGAGGTCACATAAATATATTGTTATATTTTCTAGTAGTCATATTAAGAAGTATAGAATTTTAGCATGGCATGTAAACAGGCTCAACCCTTAGCTAGTCTTGAGTTTAGATTTTATTTCTTATTGGCACTAGGGTTCAGTTTAATATATCCCTAGCTTTGGATTTGTAAAGGCCTCCAGATAAAAGATCAATGTACAGAAAGCCCCATCTGCTATTTGAAGGACAGGTGTTCATCTTTCAAGAGCTTCTGCTTACATGCCCGGGTAGTGGCTAGCATATTTCCTTGAGATGTTGTGTGAACACCAAGTAAACATTTAAATAATTATTCATTGGCTCTTGTACCTGGGATTGGATAATCTTACATTAATAAAACATGTTTTTCACCTTTCTGTCTAAAAGACCAAGCACAGATATAACATTTTTATTCAGGAGAGGAAAGAGAGTACTATATGCTGAAGGAGATTGACATAGAAACATGCAGAATTGCTGCTAACACCTGTCAGTAATGTAATGTTCAGCACCACCACATATCATCCTATAAAACAGACTTCTTTTATATATATATATTTTAGTGTGAATTAAATTCCCAAAGGAAAAAAAAAAAAAGCAAAACAAATAAGTAAATCCTAAAGAAAAAAAATCATTTTGAACTTGCAAAATTTGGCAGGTCAGTAATGAAAACTGAAAAGTCTGGAAGTCAGTATCTAACATGCCTCACAGTCAGATTGTATGCATAGTCTTTAATATATATAGATATTCTTTACAGAATTGTATGGTGATCTGTAAAACTGAGAAGGTTTTCTGTCACAGTGCATCAGAGAGATGATGCTTCCTTACAGTTATTGGCTGCATTGGTTTGTCCTTAGTGCTCAAACTGGATGATGCTTTTTCTCTGCATGCTTATTGAACACATTCAGCAGACAGGATTATTTATTTTCTACAGTATATGAGCATTTTCAGAAATTTATTTCCCTCTACAATACTCTCTTTTTTCAAATTAATTGAGGGGCAGAGTATTTTGACATTCTATTTCATGTATGAGGGTTTTGAATTTTTCTGTCTTTGAGTCTATATTAGTACCAGATATGTTCAAAAGACACATCTCCACAATTTAGTTTGCATGAATGCAGAATATATGAAACAGAAACAACAAATATATGGCTATGGGCCTTCTCTAAAAAGTTTTGATTTTTAAAATTGAACATTTTATTAGTCTGACAAAGGAAGTCCCTTGCAGAAGCAGGAATTCTCATGCTTTATTAAAATATTTTATTTCCTCTACTGGTCACTACATACTGTTTTCCAATCTGTTATATGCAAGATCCAAGCCCTATAGCAGGAGTCTTCTTTTCTACATTAACTGGCTCAGTTGTTAAGTCTGATATACACAAAAATATTTGCAAATGTTAACTTTTTAGTCCACTGTCCCTCCTAAGCAACCTTCATCCATCAAAGTCCTCTCTGCACTCCCATATGTGATGGAGATCTGCTCTGCCTGGCAATGAGCCCTTTCTGTCATTGAGCCTTCTTTTCTAGTCCCTTGGAGTAACTGGCGTATCAGATTATGCAAATGGTTCTGGCAAAGCTTGAAAGGAAAAGTGATAACTCTTACTAGAACATCTGCATATAATTGAAAAAAAAACCCAGGCAAACTTTGAAGAATCCAAGTCCTTCTTGAAGTCTGGAATAAGAGTAGCAAGCTTCAAGATATGTATAGAGCAAGAACACTAGTGCCATTTTATCAGACAAGTTGAGAGGAAAATGTAGTTGGCAGTTGTAGAGCAGAGAAGGCAGAGAGGAGGAGAAGCTCTGGTTGCTGTGGGACAGACATTTATATTGTATGGTTGGCTCTTGGCACAGGAGTGTCTTGCTTCGTTGTCCTAGAAGAAGATTGAGCGTTGATGGCGCAGGGTGGCTGCCTATGAGCCAGAACCAGTTTAACCCCTGTACTGATGCTCCTTTTATCTTAGGGGAAAATCCTAACTGTACGTCTATTAGGAATGGAATAGATATTTGATATTATTCTAGAAATTACATTATTTTTGCTGGCTTCTGAATAATAATGACCAATCTTGAAATATGCCTGAAATTATCTCAACTCATAAAGCAGAAAAAATTCAAGCTCATTTAAGCTATGGGGCATTAAACACTACTTTTAAGTCTTAAACTTTTCAAACCCAAAGCTATATCTGATCAGATTGTCTTCTCAGTAACATATGTGCAGGGCCAAAATAACCCAAATTACATCACCAAAGTATTTGGAATGCACAGTACAAGCTAACATGAATGTATCTCTTTCCTATATGGGTCATGATGGTGCTTCCATTCTCCTTCAGCTCAGATGTTTGTTCAGACTCCCTGTTCTCCAGAAGAGTTATGTGATTTAGGATTCTTCTGAAAAGTATCCACTATACCAAATGCTCTGCTACCTCTTTCAATTTCTCCTATCTCGGCTGTCACAAATTTCCCTTACGAAGCTGTGAATTTTGTGGTTTGAGACTTTTGTCTTCTAATTCTTTGTATAAATCTTAATTTTTTTCAAAACATAAAGTTAGATGTTCAAGTTTGCAAGTTTGCTGCCAATTTGGAATTACTAAGTTACGAACATCTACTGTCTTTCTCATTGTTTTGTCATTTCTCTATGACTATTACTGCTATTGTCATTTATATCATGTGCTCTTATGTTCCAAAACATATTACTAATTATTATCTGTCTTTATCTCCAACAATTCAGTGAATTATTTCATGCATCAAGACTGAACAGACTGCATGAGATAACTGTAGCTTTCATTATAGATTTCTCAATTGCCTGGTATGGCAGACTTCTGCCACCAAACTGAAAACCTGAACAGCAGCACATACCCTATTGCTTCTTTTTAGGCGCCAAGACAAAAAACAAAGAGCGCAGAATAAGTTTTGTGCCCTGATACCATCACAGATTTCTGAAGTGACATGCAATTCATATAAACATTCCTTTTATAGCTTTCCATGAGTTCAGTGTAGGTTTTCTGTCACTCTGAAAAGAACAAGTGTGGGCAGGTGCTGTGCACTTTTCTTTTCACGGCTCTGCAGATGCTTTAAAGCTTTCCTTTAATGGAACTGCACAACAGTACATAGTAGTGCTGTGAACACCTGGCGAGTAATTAAAGCCACAAGGTTCTGTTCTTGACATAAACCAGTCTCATACTAAGCCCTGCAGAACTCAAAGCCCACATGCTGTATTATTGCCTGCACAGTCTCTTCCAACGACAGTGCAGTCGTAGCCCTTCAGACAGACTGACGTTTTTCATCTCAGTGAATGATGGGAAAACTCACCATCATCTTAGGGTTTGTCATGTTTATATATTCACCCAAGAAGGCCATGAACTGCGGCTAGAGGCCTCTTGATTCTGTTTTTAGACAGATTTTAGGCTCACTACTAGCAAATATAACTCAAATTCTTCACATTCCATTCTGTATCACTGGCAGTTAAAGTTCTTACCTTACAGTCAGTAATGAATCAAACAATAATTTTATATAAGAAAGGGAACTGATTATCTTAAAACCTTCTTCCATGACAGTAATGTTTCTCCTAATGCACTTTGATGGCACAATCACCATTACATAGCTTGTTAATACATTAATTGAACCTGCATTTATGATTAATACATACAAATTATTAGTTCATTTTAAAGATAAGAGATGAACATTCTAGAATGCATATGCAGAATAATACTAGTAATTTTATATTTAAATAATCTATGCATTTTGAAATTTGAACACATAAAAAATATTCTCTTTACAAAGAAACTTTAAGACAGGAATGGTTTTTATGTATTTCTTAGATATTTTCTTTTTTTTTTTCCAATAAATTTTGTCGCCCTTTTGCACTTTGAGTATTAGTAATGAAAATTAAATTATGCTTGACAAAATACATAGATAAATTGCTCTTAATGACCCATTACATTTAAAATTTTACAGTTTGTTGATATAATTGTTTTAGTTTGCTTATCTACTAATATGCAGCATTAAGCAATTTCCTTTGTTTATTTCTGTCATTAGAGAGTTAGCAACACTGTCTCATAATGCTGTAAAAGACAAAAACATTGATGCATGCATCCAATTCTCTTTCAAACAAATGTTCTAGAACAGTGTAAAGTGGTTTATTGTTTGCTTTGTTTGTTGGCTTCAAAGAATTTTGAGAATACAGTTAGTCATCTCATAATTGCAATTTGAAGATATCTTGGTAGATAATATTATGCAAAAAAAGGAAAGGATTTGCAACTTTTCTTAAAAGGAAAATGTTTCTTTTTCTGTTGTTTTCAGAAATTTAAGCAGGGAAGCTTAGTCTTCCAGAATTTCTCAATATGCAGATCTGAGGAGGATTTAAGAAATATACATCTGAAAAGCTTAAGATAAGAGCTCATCTATTTGACTGTGTTTCTTCTTTTAATTTATGGCTAACTGAAAAGCTGTTAAAGAGAAGAAAAACAACAAAAGTTTCTGTGTACCCTCAAGTTCATAGGAATTTTATTACCATGCAGATTTACTCAGTCTCAGTCAGAATCACTGCTGATCTCTGAAATGTTACAGGTCCACTTATCACCAGTTCCCAGGTGACTGATCTGCAATTTATTCATATCAGAAACCATTTTTCCTCTGGCCACTCTGATTCTAATGTGGGCTGTATATCATCAGGCAATGACAAGAACAGAGGGATTGATCTCTCCTGGCCTAATAAGCTTATTTTTATCTTCAACTTTGCCTTTGTAGTGGAGGAGATATTATAAGCTGTCTGACACTTATTTGGAGATGTATACACAGAAGAAACAACTCCCAGCAGCTTCAGGGAGTGAGCTATGTGTGCTCGAGCAAAATTCATGAAAACATTTCATAATGATCTTTTCAAAAAACAAAACTTTTAACAGGAGAACTTTCTGTTCCTAACCCAGAAACTTTCAACAAATGTTCTTCTCCACACATGAGGTACTCAGGTAAATTGGCACACGCTGACCTGGATTCAGGGACAATGGCTGTAATCTGTCTGCAAAAAGCCCAGTAGGCTGTACAGAGGCTTCATGTCAATCAGAGAAAGAAATGGAAGTTAAACAAGCACTGCTAGATTTTTGTGCTTTTTTTTTCCACATGCTCTGTTTGTTTAACCAGCAGGGTGTCACCAGGTGGATGTTAGTGTTCGTGTACAAGGCTTTCACAGAGATTGATGTTCGCAGCAACAGCTGAGTTCATTTACAATGCCATTCTCTGAAAGCCTTGCTGAATAGATTCCTAAAGACAGTGATTTACTGTCTGTCTTTTCCTCTTTTATTATATTCCACCACCAGAGATGCCTATTCTTATTTGATGACTTCACTATCCTTGCTCAAAGGTGCTCATACATTTTCAAATTCTGTTACTGTTAGAAAAAGGAGAGAAGAAAGAATTATGATTGAGCTGTCTTTGAATAGTTGCTGGGGTCTTGCTGTCCTATAACTATTGCAACATCTTGCATTGTCTCAGGGTTACTGGGAGGTGTGAACAGAAAAAAACTTGAAAGAAAAGAGTGCACCTTCTGGAGAGACCCTTCTTCCATGCATTCTTCGCTATCTCCTTTCCTATTTAATATGGGTAAGTACAACATTACAACTGAGGATTAACACTGGATAGAATTTAAATCACTAAAGAATTAGAAAGTTTCAGCAGTTCATAGGAACTTAAAAATTGTTTGTCCCAGGATAACATGCTCTAGTAGTCTTTTTTTTGGAAGACTTTAGTATCTTCAGCCCTAGATATTAGGTATATTCTTTCATTCAGGTTCCAGATGGTGGATTAAACTGGCAGAGTTGAACAAAATTTTCTGTTTGTAATATTCAGACTTTAAATGCTTAAACCCTGAAAAAACAAACAAACAAGCAAAATCCCCACAAAACTACAACAAAATCCCAATAAAAAGCCTTCCATAAAACTACAGAACTTTTTTCTTAGTAATTGTCCCATTTGATGAAATTGGTGATGATTTTGATGCTAGGGTTGGGGGATCAAAAAGCATCTGGAAAATAAAGATAATTAATAAATGAGCATACACACATAAAGATAATTGAAATGGTCCAGCTTCTGGATCTCCAAGGGGTCTCATATGGAAGTAAACATATATTCAGCAAGGAACTGAACAAAAATCTGTTGAAATCACCAAGAGTTTTTCCACTGATGGTATTGCATTTTGGAGAAGACTTTGAAAAACTCTCTCAATTTAGCAGCAATGCCAGGACCCCATTCAATATCTAAATTACAAAGTACTTCCTAAGATTGTACATACTAATTTCAGTGATAAAAATTACAGATCTTGTTCACATCTTTGTTTCAAGTTCCTGTATTTTAATTTCACTCTCTTATTGTTATAAAATTGAAAATAAATATATATAGGGGAAAGGAGATACAGGAAAAATGCACAGCACACTGCTGCTTATAGCTTAGAAAGCTCCACCCTGTAACTGAGATTTGCCAAATATAATGCATATTATGTCATTTTTCTCTGTGTTTCAGAAAGAGAGATATGCTCATTTTAGTTTTCTCAGATAGAAATTGCAGTGAATTGTTGTGAAATGCTTTCAGAAGTATCAAGAACATGGATGAATTTCCCAAAAAAGTGAACTAAAATCTTCACTGTAGGTGGATCTGCAACTTAACAGAACTTCCTTCATTTTTAAAATATGAAGAAAAAGGTACAGAAAAGGTAGGAGACATATCTGTATCAAAAGATGATACTCTTTAGAAGGGAATCCTCAAAGTCTAATGATCTATTGTCAGAACTCTACTCTGTGTGAGCCTTTATTTTACAACCACCTCCAGTTTTAGCTTTCTATGAAAGTAGAAATATGAAGAGAAAGGATACGGTCTTGTAACTGCGTAATTTCCCTGACTTTCTTTTTAGGGTAACTTGTGTGATTTTCCTTTTTTTCCTTGCATTCAAGAGCTTGACTTCCTTTTTCTCCATCCCAACCCAAGCTGAGGCATGGATATTATTAACAGGATAAAGTTTGCTTTGCTTCTGCTGGTGAATATATAGAAGAGGTCAGTCTTATAGGCAAACAATCTGTCACCTTTAACTGGTGTCAATTCCTCCTCCAGAAAAACAAAAAAAATCTAACCCTAAGGTTGCTAAAGACAAAAGCAACTAATCTCACATCATAAACAGTAGACAAATACATGAGAAAGGAACACAGTACTTAGCAGTTTCAAAAAAATCCACTCTTCTAATACTGATAACACAGATGGATATCCTAAATAGACAGAAAATCAAATATTTTTCCTGTTAATGTTTTCTTAAGCAATTTTGACTGCAACACACATTTGGCCAACTCACAAATAAAGCATGCCCTGTCCTTTGAATTGTGGATGGTTTGCACTACGCTAAGAATGACAACAATTACAGAATTTGCATGTATCTGCCAACAGAACAGATGGGTTTGTAGGTGTAGGACAATGGAGAACAAAAGAAAAAAAAGGAAATGTTCAAATTAAATCCATAATAATAATAATAATAAAAAATCCTAACTAAATCCTGATATGCAGGATAGTAAAGAACTTGATTTGAAAATATTGCAGTAGCAGGGGAAGTAAGGAGATTGTAATGAATTTGAGATGATTTCTGAGGAAAGTATAGAAAGTGGATAGCCATGCTTCTACCACATTAAATCATGAATATTCCTTAGCCCTCTCCTCCATACAACTGCTCAGAATTATACTGGTGTAGTTCATTCAGTCCTAATGTCTATGTTGCAGTCCGGGTTTTGATCATGAAGGCATATGAAGATACAATGTGGAAAGTTAACTTGTAGAAACTGCTCTTAGAGTGTAAACAGTGCCAAAGTGATCAAAAAAATGATTGAAATAGTTACTATAGTCATGATTTTGAATAGCTAAAAAAGCTTAGGCATATTCATAATTCCATTTCTTTTATCCTTATACTTCAGTGGCTGCCTATTCAATCACAGAGCACATGCACGCTGGTACTGACATTTTCCTACAGAAGAAACTGGTTTTCTCTTACACCTCTGATAGATGTTTTGCAATATACTGAGCTAGAATATATCTGTGCCCCATTCATTTCACAGTCTAGGAAACAAACAGATTTCTGTGTGTATATGAAGGGCAAGATACAGGGAGGTATATGATGTGATACGACACTGAGTAGAAGTAGTGGAAGACAGATACCGCAGCACATCAGTGGCTGAAATGATACCTTTTTTTTTTTAAAATTTTATTTTTAAACCACTGGAGAAAAAAGAAATTTCAAAAGAAAGATTTTAGTGATGGAATGAAATAGATCTGCAGAAATCCACGGTGACCTCTCCCCATGTATGATAGACAGTATTGGAATAAATGAACAAAGACCCTATCTGAAAATGTAATGAATTGAATATAGCAGTATAGCCAATTAGAACTGTGACTTGACCTCAATACTAAATAAAAGACAACAGGAAAGTGAATATCAGCTAAGAAATACTAAGAAAAAAGCTGTGGTGAGAAAGTGAAAAGAGAAAACAGCATTCTTATTGATCCACTAAGCACAAAACTGATTCACAGCATTTCCCTATAGTTAAAAATACTGTTAACAAATGAGAATAGGGCAAACCATAGTCTAATACAACGAGCTTTTTCAAGTTGGTGATTTGTCCTTTTGAGACAAAATCGTAGCTAATGTAATTTGGGACAAAGTCTACTTGCTTAATATCTTCTGAATTTCTTATCCATCATCGCATCAAGTCCACATTTGGCCCAAATTATTTTACTTTTATTAGTATTTACTGTAGGTGATTTTTGTCTCCTTGTTTTATTGCCACCTGTAAGTACCTGTAGTTCCAGTTTGTTCTCCTGGACAGCATTCTTTAAAGTCTAGTCACTCTGTATGCATGCAATGTCTCATCTCATCTCATTTCACCTTGCCAGGCACTTCTGTATGACTGCAGAGAGTTTTTATTGAAGAGGGAGGATTTCACACTGAAGATTGCTTCCTGTGAATTCACCCATGAAGTGTTTTTTTCCCTATATAGCTATATATTCACATGTAAATGAGTCATATTGCTGGGGCACCAGAGCACATCACAGAAGCTAAAAATAAATACCCATTGTCCCAGACCATCCCAGGTACTGGGACTTAATAGGACAAATTTTAGTTGCTTAGTTTTCTATTTTTTATTGCATTTCCCTATTTTTGTGTCTCTTAGTATCTTTGCTTTCAGTTCTTTTATGTAATACTGGAAAATGTATCTTTGAGACCTTTTAACCAGAAGAAATTGGTCCTTCAAATTTTGTTGAAGATTTTGACTCTTTCTGTGGACGTTTCTGTCTCCAATCAGATGCAAGTTACAATGGCTTGCCCTTATTTTTCAGGCTCTATTTCCAGCTTTTATGACTGCAATCTTTGAGGCAGACAATTTTACCAAATATCCTTCAAGAAATGGCCAATAAGGAGAAAAGACAAGAGAGAGAAATGGTCTAAGTTAGCTCTCGTATTACTGAACAAATGTGTTGTCTATGTTCAACATCAAACTGTTCATGAGTTACCAAACTGGTTACAAAAATCAGATTCAAAGCCATAAGGGGTGGTGGATTAATAGATGGCATCACAGCCTTTTGTCCTGAAGACAAAGGGAAGAAGTGAAATGAATTCAGGAAGAGATCAAAGAGCTGAAAATTATGACCTCCTGTCTCAGGTTTATACTGTATTACCAAGGAGTCTTTCAACTAGTTCTTTAAAATCAAGTTAGGGATGGTTAAATGCTGACAGCAGTCAAGGGAAGTTATGCATACTTCTTCCACTAACAGAAGGTGTGCTCAATACAGGAGGCATCCAATGATTTCCACAGTTCAATATGAATTTAAAGATCTCTATACTTAGGCAAGAAACAGTGGATGTGCATAGCAACAAATACAAATCTAAAATCCCAGTAACTGCAAGTTATATTTCCAATAAAAACTGTTCTTGATTGGGGTTAATAGTCCTCTATTGATTAAAAAATTATTTCTCTGTGGAAGCGCAACTGTTGAAAAGAACTCTGTTTAGTGAGATCATGTTCAGACGTGTACATCCATGTTAATTTAATATTTTCCTTTAATTTGGATGTTTCAGAAAGATATTATCACCACAGATATTTTAAATCTGAAATCTGTTCAGCCATCTGAATTACTGGATAAAATAAATCACTGGAAATATAGAAATATTATCATATTGATCCGAGGACAAAATTCCTACAGTTAAAAGGTATTTTTAACATTTCTTTACTTTCGTATTGTGCTTATTTTTTACATTTAAAACAAGAAAGACCAAATTAATTCTTAACAGATGTAAGCAGAAGCGTTTATAGAATGATTTGGAGACTCTGGACATGGTTAGCCACAATGTGATCTCAAGTACGTATGTGAAATATTGGAGAATTTCAGTGAAGTTGAATTAGTAGTAGAATCTGTCTCGTGGATTTTTTTTAGGATTCTTTTCAAAGATCAAAAAACCAGGACTGTTATACTGTTTTAATTCATTTTGTCCTCCCAGTCAGATAAGGTGAAAAAAATCATGCCCATCTCTTAAATTCTCAGGTGCTATGGCATACATACCAGGAGTATAATGGGAACCTGAATATTGTCCACCTAGAACTTCCATCTACTTTTGTTGCTATAAAAAAATGGGTATCCTGCATGCTTACCACTGGCCACGTGACATCCCCAGAAGGCCCCTGTACATATTTAAGCATACATCCGTGGTTAGAGTACCAGAGGAACAAGGTGCTTACACCAGTGACTCAAGCAGCAGAAATATTCTTGAGTCCAAACTGAGAGATAACTCTTCTTACCTATTTATTTGTTTTTAATTCCTGACACATCTAAAAGCAATCCTGAAGCTGCTTCAGCTCACTATAATTGCTTTTGATTGATTTTGGATTTAGCACTTGCATATATATACATATATACATACACATACATATATGTGTATGTGTGTATCTAGATATATAAACTGAGACAGTATTTATCATATTATTAATATATACTTTCATATATATTACCCATTATAGCTCTTTATCTCTCTCCCTGATTCTATACACATACTGACGTGTGTTTCATAGATATTACATATTATATAGTTTCATTCTTTTTCCTGGGCCCTTGCACAAACATCAGGACAGCTAAAGGTCTAATTTTGTTTAATGCAAGTAATCTCATATTTGAAAAAAACACTCATTTGAAAGTACATCCATTAGTAAACTAACTTGTCTACCAGAGTCTCAAAAATATATCTTTATTTTCTTTAAGGAAAATCTCTTTCTCTTTAAAGGTCAAGTGTTAAATGGTTAATGGTATTGATTTATAGCTAATAGTCACTTCATTTCTGTTATGGGAACTCTGAGGACTGGCTTGGTCTCCTAGCTGTGATAAAATGTAGGTTAAATATGTCGTTTATTATTTGTCCCTTTGTGATTAATTGATCATTTACAATGCTGATTACTTAATCATCCAAAATATTAATCAGCAGCCAGCTAAACAATAGCCCTGGGTTAAATGGATTAAATATCAATGATCAAGTGGTCTCTGAAAGGAAGAAATTCTCTCAGTTAAAGAGCTGATTTAGATTTTGTTGTCAAACGTTCCCTGTTAACCTCACCTTCCTACTTGCTGCTGAAAACTCAGAACTGATCTGGCATTTCACCAAAACCACCCCTCTAAAATGCTGGAATCAGGCCTTTTGTTCAGCAAACGCCTGCATTGTTTCAAAATCCGTGGGAAATTCCACATGGCCTGGAAAATGTTTAGTAACACTGTCACAAGATCTTCTGTACGCAAACAAATATGACTGCTCACTGTATACTAGTCGATCAATGCAATAATTCAAAATAATACTGCAATGATCGCCAAACTTACTGTCTGCTGTGTGAGGAAATTCATTATCATTCAATTAAGTGTCAAAAAAGTTCCATTTGTATCATCTTTAGTATCCTTGGTGAAAAAAATTCCCTGCTTCAAATTAGTGTATTTACTTTTCACTTTGTTAGTGACTACTGGGAAAATTATCTTCTTATTGTGGGGCCAGCATAAGTCAGGAAAGAGTTTTGCTCATTTGGCTCTGCGGATTGAATATTTAATGTAATTTTATGATCAATGAATCGCTGTTGTGGTAATTGTGTTCTCATGTTTATTAAAAAATAACATTCAATTTCTGTGTATCTCTTTTTACTGAACTTTTTTTTTAATGATATTACTGATGTAATTTTTGCAATGGCATTTTAGTGAGCTAATAAGCATGTCCTGAACTTACATAATTATTGCATTGCTAAACACAACAGATCTTATGATTGTATGTTCTGTGTTTTAGCTGGCTGTAGTGTATGGTATGCATCAAACTGCAATAATTTACTGCATCACGTAGTCACCTCAAGAAGAGATGAGTACTCTAGAGAAAGGAACAGAGTGGGCAGTCAGACAGCAATAAGCTGCTACTTTATGTTTCACTTTAATGTTCCTAATGAGGTTAGCTCAGCTGGTTGGAGCACAGTGCCTGTACTGCCGACCTTGTGGGTTTGAGCCCCATACATGCTGTTCACTTAAGAGCTGGACTTGGTGATCCTTGTGGGTGGCTTCCAAATCAGAATATTCTGTGATTCTGTGATAGTCTAAAATGACAATGTCACCAGACTGTTCTGATCAGTGCAGAACTACAGCAAGAAGCCTGGTAATGCAGAGGTGCAATTGCAGGGTGATGCAGCAAACATCTATAATCCTAACCCTGAGTAGCTATACTGTTTCAATCAAACCCAGTCATGCAATAGTTAATAACTCTGCATGGGGAAAGCTTGACCAACACCTGTTTCTACTCTTCAAGAACAAATGATTGCTGCTCATTCAATGTCATCAGCAACCAAATCTAAAAAACCCCCAAAGTTTTAGAACCTTCACTTACACTTTAAATAACAGAAGTTTGGAAACTGTCACTGCATTTTATGAAATCAAATAGTGTGGTCATTACGTTAAAATGCTAAAAAATCAGTGCGAGATCCTCACCCAAGGTATCTGGCAATTGCAGTACATACTACATTATTTATCTGAATGCCTTCAATTTAGGAGTATCCTCCATCAAGCACTTAATCAGCATTGCTTCACGACCATTTTGCTCAGTTTGTGATGAAAGCTTAAATAAAAGCTGAAAAAAAAAACCCGTATCAGGGCAAAGGCAAGTTCATAACAGGGTGCTTATTGACTAGATCCACGAAAAAATGTATCTTTCTCAAGTATTTGGAGAAATGACTTGGCCATTCGTCTGCTTAAGTAAACTCTGATACATTTGTTAGCATATCCTAAATCATAGGAAATGTCTATTCAGTGTTAGGAAATAAAGTTTCAGCACATTGTAATACTGCAGGTACAACAATAGCTATCCTATAATATTAAAGCAACCCAGACATGAAAGTTGCTGCCCAGACAGGATCGAAACACGGGTCATTGTTTCTCCTCAGGACCGATATTTAAGGTACTATATTCTGTATGGCAATGTTTTGTTACCTGTCCAACTACTTAAACTTTAACCACTTGGAGCGCTGCATTTATGCAAACATCCTGTTCAGTTGCTCACGCTAGTTTTGCTATTAAACTGTTAAATCAAATATTTTTTACTTAAGCAATGCTATATTCCTGGCCATGCATAAATGTGTAGGAGACAAGATCATAAAAAACCCCCAAACCACAACTATATTGAATATGGTTCATAGTAAGCATGAACTAAGCATAGCTAAGTGTGAAAAGACCTAAAGAAAACTGTAGAAAACCTACATTAAATAGGTGTTGAACGTATTTTCCCACCGAAATATTGTTAACATTATGCACAGATGTAAGTGTATACAAATAGTGTATTTGTCAGAGTCCATGGGAAACTTAGCAGTTATGAATAGTCCTTCTACAATTCTCATCTCATTTCTGTAATTATCTTGATTTCCATGCAGCTCTGAGTGATTTATAAGTATTTTCAAACGAAGCAATGAAAAGGTCATGTATTACTAAAAAACCCTTTTATTTGCTTTTATTATTACCATGATAATATTTATCCGTATGGAAAAAACAGAAAAAAAAACATATTCAGAAAAACAAACATCAGGTTCATTATGATGTTTGTCCATTTTTTCTCTCATTGTTTTGAAACAGGAGTGGTAATAGATGTTGAAAAGAATTAATGGTGTATACAGAAACAATAATATGACATGAGTGTCAACACTGAGTTTTGGGTTTGATCCGCCTGTGACCATCTGTCCATCTTTCTCCTTGGAGAAACAGAGGACATAACTGCAGTTGTAGATAAATCCTGTATCTGATTCGGAAAGCATCTCTCTTACCACTTTCATGAACCTGTGATTAGGTGATTAAGTCTATACTCAGGTGCACAGAACTCACTCACTTTGTTCTTCAAGGTTTTGTGTATAATCTCAAACTGTTGCTTGCCACCCCTCATATTCCACCAGAACTGCTTTGTAAGCTCCTACATTCCCAGACTATTTTTTCCTCAAGAGGAAGGTTGAGCCAAGAGGGGCTTTTATCTTTGTCTTCTGGTCCAGCAGTCTGCTACAGCTTTTAGTTTCAGTGGAAAAATGTGGAAAAAAGTTGGCTGCATTATGATTATAATTAATGACATCAATTATTAAGAAACAGAAATAAAAGTCCTTATAATTTGCAAATGTTTCTGTACTACATATTGTCTGAATAAAATTATGTCTGAGATCAGATACAGAGAGGCACAAAGGCTCATTTGTTATAGCTCTGTTATTATGCAGTAAATGACATTGTGGTGTGAGTGTACTTTGAGATTAAATGGTGATATGGTCAGTTGCTGAAATATAGGCAGACATGACACTGATTCCACAGAAGATCGTAAAAACAAATAATTTTCATAAAATGAAATTAGATATAAACTAATACTTTTACTCACCATTATCCTTTTCAAATTGAGGAGAACAAGTAAGGGCTGTAACAGCTCAGGCTTCTAAAATTCAGCACTCAGTGATGTGCAGATGGCCTTCTGTCATCTACAGACTTTAACATGCCCCTGCAGAAATCTCTGAACACAGACTTCAGGCCTCTTCTTATTCTTTCAGATAAATGATGGATAAATATCACTTTCATAAAATAGCACATGGGATTCAATACTAAAGAATCTTCCACTCATACGTGTATCTTCCAATTCTATTGTTCTCCAGTCAGATGAAATTTTCTAGTGATAATAAAAGCAATCATTGGCATTTGGAATAATTTGTGATTAAAATGAGGTTTAAAATCATATATTCATAGAATAAAATTGTTCGAGTTGGAAGTGACTGAAAGATTATCTAATCTGCCATGGTCAGGGACACCTTCCACTATACCAGGTTCCCCAAAACTCCCTACAGCCTGGCCTTGAATGCTTCCAGGGATAGGGCATCCGTAACTTCTCTTGCAACCTGTTCCAGTGTCTCTCCACTGTCACAGTAAAAAGAGATATTTAGATTTAAAATTGATTCAGAAAGTAGATAAGTACAAAAACAAAGGGAATTTAAAAATCAGTGATGATCCACTGGGCTAAGAGATAGAGGAGAGACAATTTGACTGCTGCTACCACTCAGTAAAAGCAAGAATAATCCTTTTGTGCAGAAACATCAGAGCATGAGAAACTCTGCAGATGCATAAAACACTAATTTGATACAGGGATTCAGAGCCCCGTACAGAAATGAGGCTGAGCAAGCAACGGAACCTAGAATGTGATCAAGAATCTATATTAATATCTAAAGTACCAATATGCAAATAATCAGAAAGTACAAAAGAAAATGCTCAAATTCTACAGGTCACTGAACAAAATAGCTTCTGGGTTGCATCACTACAGAGCAATGTGCAAAACTCAAGTAAACCCTGTGAGTAATGAACTCATGCCTGAATCCAAAAATGAACAACAGTGTAATCAATGTGACAACAATGAGTCAACATCAGTGAAGTTTTCCACCCCAGTATGCCAAATAATAGATGATTCAGAAAAAGGTACTTTTTTTAAAAACTGAAATAAATAATTCAATTCTCATAGCTTCATCTATTTTTATACTACTTTGTTACTTCCTTTAAAATCAATCAGGAATTGCCATTCTTTACCTTAAGATGGGAGAAAATAATATCTGAGTTGTAATGATTTTCCACTGTAGTATTAACTGGAATTCAACAATGAACTGGTCTCCCTCAGAGTTTCTTCCTGATCTCTCGGCAAGCCACTTAATCCTTCAAAACCACAGTAAAATGAGAATAATAGAACTATTATGATCTGTTTGTAGTTTTTTGATAACAGATCTGTCATACACATGCAGGCATGAAAATACTCAGACTTAATGTTCTGAAAAACTAGCTTGCAACTATGGTACCTGACACTTAAGGCAAAAGTAATGTAGTTAGAGGGGAAATATGTTGATATTTGGTAGCACAGAAGGGCAGTCTTGGAACATATTTACATGTGTTGTGCATGTTTAAGAGGCACTGGTGTTAAAGAGCAAACTATACCTTTGAGTAGAGATAAGGTTGTAGTTTTCAATACATATAGAAATCTAGGCTGGGTCTGCCTAAATGTTTCTAGGGTGAGTATTTTATTAACCAAAACAAATAGCTTTTAGTATTATGTTAAAAAGTTCAAATCCAAAATCAGAAGTGAGAAACTATTGCAAGAGCATCCTGTAATCAAGGACATAAGAACCAGTTGAAACTCCGGTCAGCTCAGCAACTTCTCACTTCAGCATGTGATGCACTCTTTCACAGGAGTTGAAATAACAAAACCTGTGGGCAGATCTGTGGGAGTTTTTTCACTGGCTTTTGGTGGTAGGCACTGCAAGAGGGACAGGTACATGGAGTGAGGAGAAGCTTAAAAATTCAATTTATAGTGCCCTGTCACATAAACTTAATGCAGACCTCAGTACCAACAAGACTTAAAAACATGAGAGAAGGAAGGCTATTGTGAGAGGAGGAAAGCAGCCAGCTGGTATTGCAGTGGCTTCCTGGAGATGGAGATTGTAAATGGGTTTAGTTTTGTTGTTGAAATTAGGGGTTGATTTCTATTAACTTTCTAATTAGTGCTTTTCTCTTCCAGTTAAATCAATATTGTTTAACAAACTGCTTGCATCCTCCTGACAAAGAGGAAAATGAGTTCGATGGAAACCTGAATTTTATTACCATTGCCCAAAATTCAGAGGATTTTGCCAGAGCTTTGAGCCAGGACTTTTTGTGGTGACATTTAATTTCAGCCCAGACCTCATTCCTGCCTATCAAGTCAGAAAGGAACAAAGCCTTATCTGAATACCACTGCATTAGGAAAAAAACATAGCATGCCAAAATATGCATAACAACATCTGGTCATGCCCCACCCTGCAGATCCTGATGAATCTTCACTTCCTCTACACTGGTGAAGCATTTGCAATGCTTTTGGTGGAAGAAAAGACTGGGGAGGCCAGGCTGACCAAGTGAACCTTGGGTGTGCTGCTGGGCATAGCTGGCAGTCTGAGAAGAATCAGGGAAAGCAAATTTTCTGCAAAGGTATTTGGAGTGACATTGAATTTTCTCTGAACTGCTTTATTTCTGAGCACTTAACAAGTATAAGAGCTCCATCTATTCAGTGGCTTTTCAATTAGTAAAATAAACAACTCAGGAGCACTGGAAATCAAATTTGCATCCTTTGTTAAGCACTAAGAAAAAATGCTACAATTTATTGGTGATGTGGTTAAAAGCCTTCCTTTCTGTCCCTGGTACATAATAGAGACACACACTTAAGAAAAGCTGCCTGGGAAAATTATTTCACAAGGAGGAAGATAGCTGTTGGCAACATAAAATATCTTTTCTTGTCTAGAGATTCACAGCTTCCATTCTTTCCAGGGGCAATATAAAAGAAATCAAGAGCACCATCTTCTAGAAAAGGAGGAGTCCAGCAAACTGTCACACTGCTTGATGTATTTCTCCTCTCACCTCAGGACTATCTACTACATAATTGGCAATAAATTGTTGTTACTTCTTACTATGGCAAATCCCTTTGTGACTTTTATATAGTTGGACAGACAGAGGCACAGAGAGAATAAAAAAACCCAGCAGGAATAATGTTTAAGTGCTATCAATAAGAAAAGAATATTAGTGACAAAAATCTTCAAAAAGAAAAAAGGCAGAAAAAAACTTGGAATAAAAACTGTGTCTATACATCTGTGTTCATTTTCTGTCCTCTTGGTAAAAAGGGAAAATAGATTCAAAACTGACTGAGCATTTTCTCATCTTTCCTCAGAAACTTGGAATTTTATCCATTGGATGCCTATAGACACTCACCTTCCTCAGGTCTCTGATGTGTCTTCATAATTATTCAATCAAGAATAAAGTAGTTTGTGTACAGGAATTCCAACACAAGGTTTCTTCATTGCTCTTTTTTATTTGCTTATTATTTCTTTCTTAGAGGTTCTCTGGACACAGTCCAATTAACTTATTAGGAAAAAAAATTAGACCAATTACATTTTCTTTTGTCATAATGTGGAGTTTAGATATGTACTGAAATGTTCTCATGGCAGAAAAGCCAATAGCTTTTACAGCAATATATTACTTCTATTTATGGTACATCTTGTTTTACCTTGGCTTGCATGAGAGTAAGAAGAGAATTTGCTGGTTTTAAGATATTGCTAATGAAAAAAAACAGTTTAGGAAACCTACATTTAAAATATAGTGAAGGGACAAATTCCTCTTTCAAGACAAATTTTTCCTCACTCTGATTCTACTTCTGTTTTAAAAGTCAAAGTAAAATGAATACATATGACAGGTGACTACTTCTGGATAGTCACTGAGGGAATGGGAAGGATTTAGTTTGCAACTGGGCTTTAGTTTCCAAATCACACAAGAGAAAAAGCTGTGAACTACCCTTTATCTTCTCCTTATAATGGGTAAAGTAATTCTGCAGATGTATGGAACCGTAATATTTTTTAGGTTGCATTTCTATTCGGTTTTCAGTGCTCTATATTTTCTCTTGGAAACTAATAGGTTAAAAAATCTTAACAGATTATTCTGATTACCACAGCTGTATTGGGTCTGGCTGAGCTGGAGTTCATTGTCCCATACAGCCCTCACATAAAAGGTGTTTTGGCTACAGATGAGCAGTGCTGGCACAGCATCAGGTCTGTCTCTCTAACATTCACAGCCCCATCAAGGTGCTGGGAGTGGGCAGGATCCTGGGAGGGGACACAATGAGGCCAACTGACCCAAATTAACCAAGGGATGTTCCACACCCTGTGATGTCAGCTAAGATGTAAAAGCTTAGGGAGAGGGGAGGAGTGTGGGGGGGGTATTAGTTGTTTAATAGTGTTTGCCTTCTAGAGTAGTTGCTGTGTGTGCTGAAGCTCTGCTTCCTAGCAGGTGGCTGAATATTGCTTGCTGATGGGAAATAGAGATTGAAGCCTTTTTTTTCCCTTGCTTATGGTGTGTGCAAACTTTTGCTTCTTTTGATGTAGTAAACTACTTTATTTCAACCAACTATTTTATTTCAACAACTAGTTGTTTTCCATCTTATTTTCTCTCCTCTGTCCAGCTGGGGAGTACTAGAGCTGCTTGTTGGGTACCTGGCATCCAGCTGAGGTCAACCCACTGCAACAGCCTAAAATACTTTGTTAGGTTATTTATGAAAAATTCATTAACACCACTGTTTTTTTAATCAAGATTTTGTTTTTCTGGATAGCACAGTTTTCATTATCATGTACCCATCGAAAAAACCTCAAAACATTTTATGATATTTGAATCCATGTTGTATCATACTGCATAGAATTTACTCCATGTAACCCCCTTCACATCAGCTATGGTCATCTCCTAGTAAAAAAACCCAAAGTTTGGATGTAGTTTCCCAATTTTTATCAACATATTCTAATAGTTAAACTGGGAGTGAATAATGGAATTTTTAAAAATTGGTTCTCCTATAAAATGTCTCTATTTTATAAGTGGATCTGTGGTAATTTTTACGTGAAGTATGGATTGTATGTCTATACAGATACAGACATATAGATATACCTATTCTAAGAAATCAGTGATAAGAAACAAAAAGGCGACTCTGACTTTGTTCACATTTTTCTCTGTGAGGGACTCCACCGAATAAAGTATAAAGTAGATAAGATTTTAATAGTTTTCTCCTCTCTTCCTTTCTTTGGACCACTAGAAAACGCTGCCTCTGAAATAAATTTGCCTCTTTGATATAATGCTGAATGCAATTATTTTCTTTCATGGAACACTTTCTGCTAGGAATGCAAATAGCAAAAATATCACCCAGTTTGACCAGAATCAGCCAGATTGTGTTGAAACCAGGATCATTCAAATTCTTTTTGCAGTCAGTAAAAAAGTTCCCAGTGGCTTCAATACCTGAATACTTAGGGTTTAAAATTCAGCACAAATATCACGTGGGGGAACCTTGTAATTTTTCCTTTTTTATTCTTTCTTGGGTTTTTTTTAATAATATAAATTATAATCTTTTGTATTTCTTTGCAACTTATTCCTGTTTCTTTATTGTATATGAATGGAATTTTCAAAAGGCCTTAGGATTAGCGTAATGCAGTTTCTGCTGAAGTCTTTGACAAACAGTAACCCTAAAGGCATCATGGAAACTAATGGGATTTTAAGAAACCCACAAACCCTTCCCCTTTCCCCCCTCATCCCCATTCTCCAGCTAAATGTTAGAGTTTAATTCTTTCTAAAAAAAAAAAAAAGAAAAAAAAATCAATTTATTATTTTATTGTTACTACTATTATACTATTATTTTACTTAATAAATCAAAGCTCTGCCTTTTAGTTTGGTATCTTGTTTCTTTCTCTACTGTTTATAACCACTGTAGCTTTGTATTTATAAAAAAAGCAGGTTGATAAAAAATATGTGGATCAGTAAATGATCAGTAGTAACAAAGCACAAACAGCATTAGATTAAATTGTAACTGCTGACTGTATTCAGGAGACTTCTGTCACTGACTCACTTTCTTCAGAAAGCATTTTGTTGCTTAGACAATAAACAGGGTGAGTGACAGTCATTTCTTCATTTTACCCCATTTTCCTCGACTTCCATGCATTGCCATAGTCTGGCAGCTCTCAGTTATTTCTCAATATCTCAGCATTTCACAATACACCATTGTAGAACTCACTGGGTTTTATGTTGGCACTTCTTTCAAATGAAGCAAGAGTCATATAAACAAATGCTTAGCCTGTGGCAAAGCTCAACTGTTAGCTAGGGAGCAGTGTGAACTGCTGAAGAGTCAAGCTTTAGAACAAATTAGTGGTTTGTTGCTGTTTTGCAGTACTGTAAAAAAACCCTTTGCTGAAGGGTCATTTTGGGGAAATAACACCAATTAGCAGTTCTGCAGAGTACCTTCTTCATAGTTCCATTCATGTCAATGTAATACACAAAATCCAGTAAGAACTTGGGAAAACTGGGCAAATATTTTTTGTCTTAGGCTTTTTTGTTGTGTTTGTTTGTTTGTTTTATAACATAAAAAGGCAAAGGAACCATTGTAATTGAAGTTCCTACCACTGCTGAGTGACCATGGGCCGCTTTTACAGTACTTGGACCACTCATTCACTTTTTCTGATCTGTGAGATTGGGAGAAATGGGAAAGGGGTAAGAGTGCCAGAAAACACCACCTTATTTTAAATATGTTTTGAAGACAAACCCTGCTGGAAATTGCTGCTTGCTAAATTTGCCTTTCTACTGCTTCTTCCTGTGAATGTATACCAGAAAGAAAAACGGTGGGATGTTTTCGGTTCTTTTTTTTTTGGTCTTGGAAAATAAAAATAGACAATTGCATGGTGAAACACTTCTACTCTTTTACAATTGAAGCCTCTGAGAATATTCAGTATAATTAGTTTTTTTGTTGGTTGGATTTTTTTCTAATTTCATTAAAGCATCATCCTGAATTTTCTCAGACTGACTCCTTCATCCTTGATGAAAAGTTCAGTAATAATACAACTAAAAGTCTAGAGCTTTAAAAAATATATCTATATATAGTAGTCATGTAAAAGATCTGATACCTACGTCTGGTTCAAAGCTTAGAGCCCTTTATACTTGCTCAAGTGCTACTCAAGTACATACAGTAGCAAGCAAGCTGTGCTACATATTCTCCTTTCTGTTATTAATCACTGGAAGTAACACCTAATTCAGGTAAAACAACAGGTTTTTATTAGCTGGACATGCAGAGGATCTATCTCTTACAAAAAGTATATTTGTATACTTTTATATTCAATTCTGTATACATAAAAATGATAAACATTGTTCTCAAATCCAGATTCTACATCATTGCGAGTCATTTCTGTGAATCTCTCAGTAAATTGAATAAGGTACTTAATTAACTTCTGTTTATGCTAAACTTCTATACACTTCCATTTCTCACTGCTGATTTGGGTAGATCTGGGATATAATTACATTCCAGGTAGCTTTGGGCCAGATTCTGTTCACCATCCAAAGAACGATAAGAATGAAATAAAGGTGAGAAGGTGTGAAACCACATTCTGAAAGCAATTCTTCAGGCAGAGTCTGATTTATCAGCCAGTGAGCTTTTATCTATGTAACTCTCTGAGAAGCCAGAAGATACTGCCATCTTGTTGAGGACCTTTGCTTTTGTCATCTGCATATCCAGTTGTGCACACTAGCACTGGTGATTAAGCACATGTCAGAATCTTTGTGTGTCCTTGTTATATTATTTAGATACTGAAATGTCTCAGTGAATTCATGGTAGAAAGATAAAGTAAAAATACTCCAAAAGATTCAATTAATTTTCTTCATTAATGAATGCATTGAAATTTAAAATTAAGTGATTATTCCATCGAGATAAGTGTAAAAATAAATATCCGGAGAGAGTTTGCAATAACCAAATAATTGATTAATCAATTAATCATTCCGCATACATGTAGTTAATCAGATAGAAGCATCAGAGAACAAACAGTGCCTTTATTTAAATGGAGCTGGAATTTTAGTTATTAAAAAGAGCTAGCTGTTCTTTTGGTAGATAAGCTGTTTTCTATAGATACAAACATATGCTCTTTTTATGTGTTTTGATAAATCAAACAGAGAATTCAGGTATAAACACACATCCTGTTAGAGAGAGATTACTATAGATGATTTTCAACTTATACTATTTTTTTTTTAATGAGATATATGTGACCCTTGGGGTATATTACTACAATGTAATAATCAATTACTTGCAAAGAGCCTTCTTTAAGATGTTCATTTGGCTAAATTTCTCTCTACTAATAAATTTGCAAGTAGGTACATGTTCCAAGAAGTGCACTGAATTGGCTTCATTTGCTTCATGCTTATGATCCAGATGCTTACTTAGAAGAATTGGCTGGTTTCTTTTTCTTCCCTGCTCTTCCCTGTCTCCCCTTGCCTCATCTTGCCTCCTGATGGCTTAGTAGCATTATAATAACTTATCTCTCCATAAGTAGCTCAGAATTTCCTACTGACATGCAAGATGATTCTAATATCCAGTGTGTTCATCACTACTTTATGAACCTATGAGGAATTTCTACCTTTTCAATTTGCAAAGTGTCATATATTGGAACTAGTCACCAGTGGCCATGTTAATGAACTGCTTAACAGCTCTGCAGCATGAATGGTTTAATGACTCATCTCTATTCCTCAGTCCTTGTCTCTATCACTCTCTCTGCGAGGCAGTTCTATACATTGCATCAGTCTGACCTGTAAATCCTACATATGAAAATTTCTTTTTTCTATAACCTGTTTCATACAGATAATATTTGATTCTTTGTCATTCAGATTCTGAAATGCTGAAAATATGTTTTATTACAAGTTTTCTCTCCAAGGAAGATTGTACTTTTTTCTGCCACTGCTATTTCCTCCTCCTGCAGCTGTTCATTTCCTCCCTCTAATTCAGGAATCTTATTCACAAAATCCTTTTCTGTGGTAGAGAACTATTGCCATCAGAGGAGTCCCACAAGATGTTGAACTGACATTTGTATTTTTTTCAGATCCATACTGACAAAATATGATAAGATTCTGAATTATTCATTCAATTAGCTGGTCTTAGAAAAAAATCATCCTAAATGGTCTTACTTCCTGTTGTTTTGACAGGAGTTATGTCATATGAATACTTTTGAGCTTTAAGAGAAGGCCGTGGGAATCAATACTAGTACGTAAGTATGTAGTATAGCACGGCCCCTAAACTGAAATATCAGACCTTAGGGCAGGATACAGACAAGGCATTCCATTCATAAGGAATCACAGAGGCAGTTACTGAGTTCAGTCTGGGTTCCCTTGTGGAGCTTCGTTCCTGTTCATGCAATCTCTATATTACTATGTCATATGTTTATTATATCCAAGATAACAAAAGGAACTCTAAATAAAAAGAACATGCTTCCACAGTGAAGAAAATCTTTTATAAAGAAACAGACTTTTTAAGACTTTTTTTAAAACATTGTTTACATTATAAAACAACTTCCTTTTCACTTTGTTTGGGGGTTTTTTTGTTTGTTTAGGGGTACAGAATACATAACACTCCAAAAATACTATAAAGCTCATGGATAATTTCCAAAGATACATCCTGTAATTTAGTTTTGTCCATTTCGGAGGCCTGTTGCAGGCATTATTGCTTGGGACTTCTTTATGGTTTTTTTTAGATTTGAAAATCTACAAAAAAGTTTATTTGAGATGAAACCAATTTATTTGAAAGTTCTCCTTTTTTTTCTTGTGTAAATGTTTTAATTTAAATATGAAAATGTCGCAGAGCATGCAAGTCTCTCCTTCTCAATTTGCAGGGAAATTAAAACATGCTGAGCATTCTACATCATGTATGTAATACATTGACTTCCTTTTCCTAACAATTAAATATCTGAATTTTCTATTTTGATGTCCTTTGTCATTCTTGTTCTTGTGTTTATTTCTCACTTGTGCCTGGTAAAGTCAAGTCTTATGGTCTACATCCATAACTTTCCTTAGAAGAGTAAGTCTGAGATATTAATAAATAAATAAATAAAATTCCCATCATGAGGACCTTTATGTATTAATTGTTTCGAGATTCCAGAAAGATTCAGTGTCAGAGGTGGAACTAGATCAGAGTATTTATATCTGTCCTGAAATAAATGTTTTATTTCTGAAAGGAAAAGTGATCCAATAGGAAGTTGTTAAAAAACTTGAAATTCCATTTCAACAGCATATTAGAGCAGAAATACTTTGTTATTGCACTTTATTTACATAATTAGTTTTAATTTACAGGCCCAGGTGTGTTTCACAGTATCATTGATCCCTTCTTTCATATTTTTTCCTTCTGACACATAAGTGCAGTTAGTTAGGAAAAAAAGAAAACAAGAGCAGCGAACAAATATAAGTCAAAGAACAAAATATAAATCTTCAGATTGAAAACACAGATTTTCTTATATTCTGCCTGAAAAGGTAAAAACCAGCAACTAGAAAATATCTGAGATGTGCATCTTTAAGAGCAACTTCAGGGAACTTTTCCTGTATTCATTGCAAAAAAACCCACCCACCAACAGAACAAATTCTGAAGTTTGGAAGTAAAACTTACAACAGTGCTTCGGTATTCAACATATACTGCAAAAAGACCATTGTTTGCACAACTAGTGCTTTGAACATCATTTAACATCTGTTCTTGCTATTTTGTTGCCCATTTCTGAACCTTTGCTTCTGAGACTTATTGAAGATCTGGATGCTTAAAAATTACTTAGTGTTTCTTACTTGGAAGGCTAAGAATCTCTGGAAGGTTCTTAAATTAATAAAGATATCATTTCAGGGAAAGCCTGTAGGTAAATACTGAGAGAGGAGAGCTGCAGAAGCAAACAAAAATTAAATATTGACATGACAGTTGATTAGTTAGCTACAGTGCAGAAAAGCAAGGTCCAGTGGTTAGAGTTGTTGTTGCCTCATCAGGCTTGAGAAGAAGGAAAAGGAAGATTTAGAATGCAACCTAACTGTCCTTTACAGTTTGCCTCTAAAGTAGGGGCCAGAGAGCCACAGTAAATTTACTTAGATAAACAGACAATCACACAACATTTGCTCAGCTCTGTTTGCTGTGGGATATGACATTCTTTTATTAAGACTGTTTGTAAGATGTGTTAAATTAAGCTTGAAATTACATGAGAAGTTTGGCTGAGAGAAAGTTTGAAGCATGCAGACAACAGGATAGTGGTAGAAAGTACTGTAGCTTGGCATGCAAAGTGGTTTGGATCACAATTCTACCACACGTGTAGCGATAAGAGACTTCTTTAGAAAACAAAAAGATTTTAACTCTATTGAACTTTGTGCTGTCTTACCACCCTGAATGCTAATGTCTAAGATAGACTTGAACATTTAGCTCATTTTTAAAAATTCTTGGTATGTTTCCACTCTTTTTTTCTCCTGGGATTAGTTGTTTGTAAGGCATTTTTGACATCGAAATGGACAGGTTCTGCCGGTGTTCTCTGCTGAACTGCAAGGGATAGCAAGGCACTAATAGCACATCTGAGATCCTGGATGCGACAGAATTTATGATTGGCAAATTCTACATACCCAGGAATTCTGGACCACTGAATATACCACACACACTGAATAGACTGTGCTTTAACAATAGAGCTGGTATGGATGCAAACAGGATGTTTGGCACATCTGGAAATATTGAAAAACAGTGGGGAAGGGTGGACTGCTACGCAGATATTTAACAGTGCTTGTAATAATACTGCATCCTAGATTTCCATTACTGACAGACTGAAGAATGATTTCAGTCTGTACACTGACATTAAATAAATGAAAAAAAGAATAGAGCTTTTTGAAAAATTTGTTTCATTGTCAAAAATTTTTTTAAAATAGTATTTTTTAAATCAGCCCGATATCTAATTTTCCACAATTTCCCCAATGACTTAAAAATGAATAGATGAATATAATTTCACATTTAGATGATATTTTACCCTTGAAAAAGAATTTTCGACATATGTTTTTAATTAAGTAATATTTTTAGGTACAATCCTAGAAAAAATATTTTTTTAAAAAAAGAAATGCAACTTTAACCTTTAAGCATGTGTAAGTGTAGCTTATTGGAAAAAAAAAATATACTTTAATTCAAAAACTTTAATCAATTCCCTCATACCTCTTCAGGGAAATAATTCCCAAATACCAAGCCTAAGAGAACCAAGTTCTGTCTGAAATTTCAAAATGTTGAGAAGAATGGAAATTACTATGATTTTTGAAGAAGAAACACTGCCTTTTTTCTGTGTTTGAGAATGAAAAATAACCACTGCTCTGAAGAGAACACAAAGCAAAGTGATTAATACTCAGTATTTTCTTGTTCCAGTATGTATCTTGCCTATCCCTGTACCTCCTGTTAACATCTGGCTTTTCAGTTTCAAGTTTAGGAGTTTTATAACCCTTCAGATAATCTTTCAAGAGGTTCTGCAGATGTATTAAAATCTTCAGATTTATTAAGGTTTTCAAATCCAGTCCAAGTCTAGACCAAGTGCTTGGACACGCATTTCAGTGTTTTGATACAGACCTTTTCCTTGCTTAATGGCAGCAGGTGGCCTGTCTAGAGGTGCTTGCCAGATGCCAAAACCTAATATTCTAGGAAAATTGCAGATGGATTTTAACATAGGAAAGAGCAGAAAGTGTAGTAGCAAAGCATTTACCAGATTTACGACATGTATGGAATCAAAGTCTGAAGTGTCGTGTGTTGATTTTGGGCTATTCAGGTCTGATATGGGGATTTTTTCCATTTTTAAAATGATCAATGAAAAGAAAGGACACGGTAATTAATTATGATATCCATGCTCATCTAGCCCTTTTTGATTATTATTCCTACAGCTAAGAGGACTCTCTATAACTATAAAGGAAACACCCTTAGTTTTCTTCCTTAAGAATCTGAACACAAAAAATTAGTCCTTGCTATGGCAAAAAAAAGCAAGATTATCTTTTTTTTTCTCTTTTCTTGTTTCTCCTGTTTCTTCTCTCTTCTAGCCAACGCTTTTAAAGGAAATGTGTTGTGAATAAGCATTTATCACATTATTTAAATACTTTCCAGTAATAATGGGGTTTTCTTTAAAGACTACCTGTGAAGATACTGGCTTTATCACTTTAAAATAGACTATGTGAGAGGAAGAAAATTAAGCAATTAGTGTCTGATTTCCAGTAAGAACTCTTATAATCACTGTTTTTATGAACGTGCATCTTTTTTCAAACTTGATCCTATGTTTTCATAGATTTCTTTATATTCTGATTCGCCACGAAACAGAGAGTTCATGAAGTTTCTTCATATATTTAACATTCATAAAATTATTTCTGACATGTTATTTCAGAAGTCATATTGACTTCTTAACCTGAAATTTAGACACAAATACATTTATACAATCTCTTGTAAACTTCTCAAATACGAATATATATTAGCATATGTGTTATTTTTCTGTGACTTCAGGGAGCAAAGTCTTTACATGTTTACAAGTCATGAAGCATGACAAAATCATCTAAAGGAAATTTTTTTTAAAAAGAAAGATATTAGCTGTATTTTATTGAAAAATCTCATAGAAGAATGAATTAAACAATTTGATTTGATGTATGACTAAATAATGCATCATCTTGCATTTTATTAACTAGGAAACCCGGGATATTTCTTTGCCAACATATTTTTTCAGGGTAAATAATGTATTTCAACATATTGACTAAATCAAATTCTGACCAGTAGTAAACTTATAGATTTTATTTCACCTTGAACTCAATGCCTCATTCTCTTGTATTAGATCCCAACTGATTGGAAAGTGGGAATTTAGGCGGCTGTAGGCCAACTGAACTGAATCCAGAGTAAAGTGCTAAGCTTTGACATGTTACCCCTGAAAACAGTGGCTGAAAAAAACTTAAAATTCTTCTGCTGGAGTTGAATATTTTACACTACTTGGGAACTAGTTACTAAGGGCATGTCAGACACCCAGGCTGGTCTCTTTCCAGGCCACTTGTTTCAAACTGTTGAGTGTGGATTTAAAAAAGATGAATAAGAAGGCTTCATACAGACCAGTTTTGTAGCTATACTTGTTTTGAGTAAGAAACACACGGTAATAAACAACAGGGCTGTTAAAGTCATTGTTTCACCTTGTCTTGACAATCTTTAGTCAAGTGAATACGCAAGTATGAAAAACCCCACACATTTACAGTTTCCTCCTACTGATAATGAGTGTTCATATCTTCACATCATTGCTTATTAGGTTAAGCCAAATTTATTTCCTGGATTTTTTATAAATGCAGTTACAATACATGGCTTATGACTAGATCTTCCAAATACCACAGTTCTATGTATAATTAAAAATCCGCACTACAAAGGTCAGTTGGCAAAAGTTTTGATGTTGTATTATGCAACTCAAGAACTACAGCATAAGAGACTGGAGCTACACTGCATGATAATCTGATCCTAGGCTGCATTCAACCTGTCACTCTTCCTACCAGATGTAGAAACTACTCCCGTGCCAACCACAGATCTTGCATACAACACACAGCACTGAGGAAAAAATTACAAGATGAAAGAAGGAAAGATAGTTATAAATAAGACATTTGAATTACATTGCACATAATTGATGATAAAAATGAGAATATATGATGCACAAATTAGGTTTTAAGAAGAAAATCATGGTGGTTTTTAATAAGAAATATTCACATATTTTTACACTGTAGTACTGGCTAGATGCAAGAAACCAATAAGCAACTTCTGTGAGTACATAAAAGAGGGATTTTTTTTTTTTTTTTTTTTACCTCAAGTGCCTTCTAGGCTTACCAGTTACTATGCAGTATCCTCCTAAACAGAAGTATTGGAAAGAGCATTCTTAGGAGTTTGACACTGACATCAAATGATTAGGTTGTCACTTCGGCAAGTGTGAATTCTCTGCAATACACGGAGGAAGAGGGAAACACAAACCTTCCCACTTACTCAGCCTCAAGTATTCAGTCATTGAATATGTGGTTTCCATCTTTCACTTCTGGCATCCTTGATGTGTTTAGATGTTCAGACAAGTTGGAGTACACACTCTGAGTCTGAACAGTAATTTACATCATTTTATAACAAGAAAAAAAGAAGGTGAGGAGAACAATCATCATGACAATAGTAATGGAGGTTGTATCACCCAGCTCTAAATTTTTATAGTGTGGGGGTTTATAAAAAAGCACTTTTTTTTGTTCTCCACTCCTTGTACTATCTAAAGGCAGAGATAAAATAGCCGTATTTTGATAAAAACATTAATTCCAAAGTTCCTAATGTGAGATATTTGCACTTGCAGTGAATAAAACTAGGTTCTCCTTATAAAAATAAGTAATTTTTTTTAAAGTTAATTAAAAAGTACTGTTTTGACATTCTAAAGTTGTTATGTTGATAATCTCCTTCATTATCTGTCTGGCCCTTTACTCAGTTTTTCTGTAGCTGGTGCAGCACATACTTTAGACAAGAGAACGAGCTGGAGACAATGCAATTTTAGGATTCTGCTAGTTGGTGATTGCACTAGAAAGCAAATTTTAACAACCAAAATAGGTTTTCTCACTTTCTTCATAAGTTCCTTTTTTTTTTTTGTACTTATTTGAATTATAAAGATGGTATACACACAGTCAATCAAACTAAAAAAGATCATAATGAAATAAAAAAAATCAAGAATCACAATGCTTATGACAAATTATATAAGACAGATTTTCTTTAAAATAAGAACTAGTATTTATGAGCATGTCTGCTGTGAAGATTAAGATAAGCAAAAGAGCAGATAACAGAAGTATGTATTGTTAATTTAAGCAGGTGTATTTTTCAAACTTTACGCATCATCTCCACTCATCAAATTCAGTGATACTTGTGCAATTTTAAACTTCATCTCTGACTTTGAAATTCTTTCTCCCTGACGCAATATCACTGCTAAGTTTAAAAGTCTGTAATGCACAGTTGTAAAATACCTGGCTTGTTACTTCTTATTTATAATTTCTGTAATCTCCTTTCACTAGTCTCTCTCTATAAACTGGTGTGTGAGCAAATGCTTTAGCATAACAGCAAATTACTTATTAGATTTTACTTGTTTCTTCTACAGGTTACATTTATTGTGCTTATCTGTAAAGCATCTTTTTGCATAAGTTTTACAGAAAGGATTGCATGAAATTGTTTTGTTTTCTAATAGGGGACAGGACCTGGTGCCAAGGAAGTCTCTGGCAGCCGTATATCCATATAATGGTGTTGGAATTACTTTATGCAGGGTGAGCACTGCATAGGAGCTACGATTTACAGTGGTTTACACATTTGACAAACTGTGCTATTACTTAATCGTTTCACATTACTTCACTGTCATAATGAGCTGCCTCTGTGTATACAGTCCATAATTTCATCCACTGGCCATAAACTGGCTTCTCATTCGAGATAATGAAGATTCTCTAGAAATGGGTGGAGCGTATCTGTGGAATACAAGGAGCAACTCTCAGAGATCATACCTTGGCTAAGATCAAAGGCATGTCTTAAATGATACTTAGACTCTTCAAAGCTTTGTTTAATCCTTATGCTAGCAAAAGATGAACTAATTTAGTATTGCTAGTGTGGCAGGGTGGGGAAGACATGAGGGAGAAGAGGGGAGAGAGAAAGGGTAAGAAGGGAAAAAGGGAGAGAAGACAGAGAAAATAGCTCTCGAGATAGAAACAAGAAGACAAAGATATCTTAGGCAGAATCTAAAGTGTTTGCTGATGATTTCCTGCTGGTATGGAGCTACCAGAATAGGACATTAGTAGAGAGAAAGAAGACTGTTGTGCAGTGGTTTCATTTAAACACTCAGAGAATACTGATCTGCTCCACTTAAGAGTCATCACCAAAATGAAGCAGATAGAAAGCCTGAGTAGCACAAGTCGATTTTCTTCTCTCTGGTACTTGCATATCAAGACTGTTACATAATTGAGAGATACATACTGCACTCCTTGGAGAGACCTGAGTGTTACACTACAGAGGAAAGTGAAGATGGTGGTTCTGCAGAGATTCTGAGACTCCAGGGCTTGCTTTTGGCTAAATTTCAGAAAAGCTACCCAAGCCTGTCATCAGCAATCTTGTTTACTCCCACATCCAGGAATGTAGGTCTAGAAGAGGGTCTGTATTTGAATTAGTTATGCACTCCATGTGGCTGGAGAGCCAGCAGCTGGCCTCAGTTTCAGATAGTCAGCCCTCCGAGTTGGAATTTCAATCAGAAAACAAAGCAAGGGAAAACATGCATGAACCTATCGCATGAAGTAGGATCATATTCCATTCTGTCATAAGGATTGGATGCAATAACCTACCCATCCACCCATCTTAACTTGGTGATTTTATTTCTTCTTGCTAGTCTTCTTAAACTTACAGTACAGACGTGTCTTTGTTTAATGTCACAGATTTGGATAACCCAAACTGAGATAATAATAACTGATTTAACTGGAAACATATATGCCACAAATCAGGAGTAAACTTGCAAGAGGAAATGGTCGATTGGCTTCTGCACTTTGAAAACAACTCTTTGGGTAAAATACTGTCGCAGATGGACACTAACAATCAGGCATGGACGCAGGTTTCATACACACGCCAAGGTCTCTGGCCAACGGGCAAAAGCCTGGCCCCTCGTTTATTTTCACACTTATATACATATGTACAGACAATCAACAATTGGATGAAGAGGTTAAGCCTCTCCAAATTGATAGGATATAAATTCAGTCCATCACCTTCCTCTGCCTCCAGAGAAGGAATGCAAAACAATTCTAAAAGTACAGCCTAGAAAAGATTCGTTACAAAAACATGGGCATTGTTTATCTTACAACTTATGAGAAAGTCCTTCACTGCTAACGCAAACAAGGCACGCAGTGAAAAACCAGGGCAACAAAATACTATGACAGTACATCAAAGATCAGTGCCCACCCCCCACCTTCTCCATACTCCACTGACTGATGTAAAATCTCAGCATCAAAAAAGTTTAACAAAACTGGCATAAAATGAGGCACTGCAGGAATAGCAAAAGGATATATAAAGTGTGTGGCACAAGATGTGATAGTATCAGGAAACAGAGAAGCTCCCAAAAGCACTAGCCAATTCTTTTGTGTAGAGACCAGCTTAACTATCAGGACTGACACCAACACATTGCCGCCTGATCTAGATGACAGTGGACCGTGGAGTCATTCTAAACTCAGGTGAATATGAAATCATAATTTTAGCATGTAACCAATAGGAAGAAAATGTCAGTACTTCATAATTACAAGCCTTTGATAGGGAAACAGATACATTAGCATGAAGAATCTTGAAAGAGAAGGAGGGAACTTTACTCAAACTTAACAACATAGTGGGAGCTGATCTATACTAGATGTCTTTTTAAAGCTGGAAGGATAAAGAATCCATGCTTTAAAGGCCAAACCATAAGATAGAGTGGAGACAGCTTTCCTCCACTTTGTAACACATTCTCCTTGATGTATTGCAGAAAAAAAAAAAAAAAAAAGATAAAACCTTAGGTCACATTGTGTATCGTCTAGTAATTCAGGGGCTGTTATTTGGTTGAGAGTTACCAATCTGCTTTCAAAAATCTAGAGTGAGAAATTTTAACCCCAGGTACAGTGAGCCATTTCTTAATAATCATCAGCACCATATTTTGTGTTATCTGATGAGCTAACTTTAATGTTTTCATTTTCTTTTTAAAAGGTGAAGTAGCAATGATACTGTGCATATGCTGAATATAAAAGCATATATTTATATCCTCAAAATAAATATCCTCAAAAGGACTGTTAGATGCTGGGGGTTTGCATTTAACACCAACAGGCATGAGAAGACTAACTAGCCAATAGCAATGCCAGCAGTATTAATGAATAGTAGGAGGTCTGGGCAGGCTGGCGACTGGAGCTACTGTTGTCTTGGACAAGAATAGACTCTATAAATGGGTTTGAGCATTGCAAACCCTTTCTACTATTCAATGCCACTTAGAGGGTGCATTATGGTAAGCAAACAAAATGAGTAATAACACTCCTGTCTCCACTGACCTACGTAACGAAATGTACACTGACGGTGTTACAATCAATCACTTTTCTAGCCCAGCTGGCTCTTCCATTCTCAGTCAATGAGATCACAGGTGAAGCACTCATTCCTCATTTCCTTGGTCTGAATTAATATGGATTTGTTCATGAACAATTATTGCTGTAAGGACACAGTAAAGAAAAAGATGTTTCTTGACTTAGAAGGCTGGTGACAAAGGGCTAAAGGACCTACCCCTTTTCCAGCGAAGACAACAGAAACTTTTCCACTTATTTTAATGAAGACACCACTAGGCATTTGCCTGAGATAAAGACTGAAGTTACAGATTCCTCATATGCATCTGGAATGTGAAGGTCTCAAATTTCAGAGAACTAGTGATTTGCTTGTGTATGATGAAGTTAGAGCACTGCCGGAAAACGAAGAAAAGGTTAGACCTAACATCTGTGGTGCCACGGAAGAAAAAATAGCTATTAACAAGCTCTTGACAAAGTTATATGTTGATGGCAACCTTCCCATGTCCTTTACTGAGCTATCAAAAATTTTCATATTTTCCCTCTCAAGAGTTTGGAGCTTTAAAATAATCTGGTAGGAAATTTCAGAAGCAAATATATTTTTGTAAGACTCAGCTAACAGTCAGCATTAGACAAATAAAGCCACATTTAAAGATTTGAATATGCCTGACCTGGTTTTCAGACATGCTGAGCATCAACAACTCTCAGTGTCATGAGTGTTAGCAAACAGCTGAAAATCAAATAAATAAATACCCAGTTTGAGGTTTAACTCCATCCAGCAAATAAATGCCACACAGCTACTCATGCACTCTCCTCACAGCGGGATGGGGGGAAGAGAACTGCAAAGGTAAATGTGAGAAAATTAATGGGTTGAGATAAAAACTGTTTAATAATTGAAATTTAAAAAAAGAAAAGCAATAGTAGTAGCGATAAGAATAATAATAATCATCATCACCACAACAGTAATATTTGTAAGAATAAATCACAATGGAAAGGAAAGTAACAACAATACATGAATAAATAAAACCAAAGAAAAGAAAGCTATGTGGATGAAAACAAATCCTGACCACTAACTGACTGATGCCCAGATGGTTCTTGATCAGCAGCTCCATGGAAAATCTTCCCTATAGTTTTATTAGTGAGCATCACATACAGTCTGCAATATCCCTTTGTCCATTTGGGGTCAGCTGTCCTGCCTGTGTCTCCTTTTGACATATGCACCTGAAGCCTCCTCACTGGTGGGGTGGGGGCAGAAAAGGCCTTGAACCTGTGTAAGCACTGCCCAGCAGTAACTAAAAAGTCCCCGTGTTACCAACACTTTTCAGCACAAAGCCAAAATGTAGGCCGATACTAACTACTATGAAGAAAATGAACACTACCTCATCCAAAACCATCACCCAGAAAAACCCCCAGACCCAACCCCAAGCAATGCTTTAAGTGCTTATACAAAACGCTGTGTCCTTAACAACCATTCTCCAGCAAGTATGAAAGGTTCTCTTTCACTTGTGCATTTCTTTACTTCCGCAGTGTATCCTTAAAGAAGCAGTGAAATGTTCCTTTTTCAGTGAGAAGTTAACTAACTAAATGCAGACAAAATTACAAAAGAAATGCTGGGTCCTAGTGCTGATAACACAATAAGACATTTAAATGCTATTTGTTACACCCATTGATAAATAGCCTACATCATTCAAGATAACACTACACTAGCACTGAGACAGAAACTAAAAAACTGTACACAATTTGGTAAGTATTACATACATTCAACATGGAAATTACATCAGCAATAACCACTTCCAATTAGACTTTCTTTAAAACATGGATGGAAATTGGATTTTGGCTCTGTTCATCAATCTTGAAAACAAGAAATCCTTAAATGTAGTCAGAAAGCATTTAGAAAGACATAACAGAACTGGAATCAACTCAGTAACATTCCACTGTGGGCTGTTTTTGCTATCCATTTTAAGCCATAATAATGTCAGCATGATTCTGCTTATAAGTTTGTCTTACAGGATAGGATTTTTATAAAGGCTTTAGGACAGCCTATCCAAAACACTGATCAGATTTTAAAAAAAAAAGTTTTGGTTTTTTGAGAGAAACAGACATGGAAGTCAGAAGACATGCACAGGGTACAAATTCTTTGAACATATTTAAGTGTGAAGACTCAAAGGAAACACAACACTAGCCACAATGTTTGTGAGAAGTCATAAAGCAAAAAAAGTTTTCTCTGACAATATTTTTTAAACTGAGTCCCAAATTCTATTCAGTACAAACATATTGGGATTATCTGCAAAATGGTAGTTATGTAGGCATAGGAAGTTATTTCTATTTTTATTATGCTTCAAAAAAAATCTTTGTTTCACATGACCTAAATTTCAGGCTTCAACTTATAAGTATCCATTAACACTCTTAGAAATTACCCAAATTAATAGTTACAGATTCCAGAGAACCATCTTCTCTATTTGAGAAGCAAAATGCTTCTTTTCTGATGCCTAAATATATCAGATTTTTGACTGAAAAAGAGAGTCAAATATAGGTATAGCAAAGAAAAATAACTAGTAATCAGATGAAGTGGGCAAATGGATGAATTCCAATTTTACATATTTATATTCTATTTGTTATATTCATAGCATGTGTGCTTTGTAAACAGTGCCCAAAGCTTAGGAATGAGAAAAATACACTGTCAACATAAGAACGGGTTTCCAAAGCAAAGGAACTGAACTCATCCACATGTAAGTCACAGCACAAAAAATTATGTTTTCTTTGCCAAGACATTTCTGATACAACACCTCATAATAAAGAAAATACTCCCCAGGAACACTTGCCCAAGAAGAAAAAGACTAGCTATCTTTATGCTAGCCACTGAAATCTGACAAACTGATCAACTGCCTATAGTGTATTTGGGTCAGCCACCAGGATGAGTGTGCGAAAAATCTTCAGATAGCAGGGATAAGTAAAATGGAGACAAAGAATTGGAACTTCAGTGATGCTACAGCTCAGCTGTTAGAACTCGAATGTTAGGGAGAGGAAGACTTCATTATACACTTCACCTGTCTTAAGTGTAGATATAGGCCATGTAGACTTTCTGCTGTTTTCTATATCCAAATACAGGGTAAGTGTAACCCTGTGGCGCTGTACCCCCTCTCACTGATCGCTTCCTGCCCTCTCCATGGGGTCTCCCTCCTTCCCCTTCCCCTGCCCCTAGTCCTGGCCACGCCTCGAGTTCTCCCTATTGGTTCCTGTATCCCAACACCGCCCATGTACCACCCCTGTGCCCTGAAACCATTTGCCCAGGTGCTCTCCCCGCCCCCCTGGCACCCGGGTAAACTGAGGCTCCAAGCCACGTCACTCTGTCTCTGCCTCTCTCTGCCTCTGGAAGCAGACTGCCACCAGCTCCTCTCCTCTGCCTTTGGGGGCCAGCCCGTGTGCTGGCCCCCGGCTTTGGGGAGGCAGCATGGAATAAAGACCTTTGCAGTGCCATGAGGAGAGCCTTCTCACGTCCTTTGCCATCACTGAAGTTGCAGGCTGGCAGCTGGAGCAGCGGTGCAGGGAGTCCGAGATGGACTGCAGGAGGGCAGAGAATCCCTGCCTTGTCCCAAGAAGCCCCTGCTGCGCTCCCAGGGAAAGCTGCAGCAGCTAAGCAACACCTAGCACTGCAACATAACCCGAACTGATTGCCATCGGATGTTACTGTGCTTATTCCAAGCACATGCTGAAACAAGTAATGTCACACGCAAGCATTTCCATGTGTGGTCAGTGGCTTGCTTTAAAAGGAGTTTAAAATGTTAATAAGAAGACACACCTCTTGCCTGTGGTGGTAAGGAATGACCTCAGCAATCTGCCTTAAAGCAGTTCACAGAGCAGCTAATGCTTAGCATGGTATAAGAAGTTTTATATGTGATTTAATATATTATTCCAGTAAAAACTTCACTAATAATTTCAGGGTTTTTTTCATTTTTTCTGACCTTATAACTGTTAGTGCAATCATCTAATCAGGCAGTTTTTAAAACTTAACTAGACTTTTCATCTGGGTCAGCTCTTTGAACCCACATTCTGTTCTGTTGTGATTGTCTGTATTCATAGTTATTTCTCTGATCTGTGTTTATTATCCAGCATCTCAGCAGCTGAATAAGCATGTTACAAGTCTAGGTAACAGTTTCATATCATATAATCATTTTTACTGACTGCTCATTTCAGTCAAGTGATCATCATTTAAAATTCATTAATGTTTCTCTTCTATCTTTTTAATAGAGAGCACAGGACAGAGTGAATCTGAAAAGTGTAAATATGAGATAAACAGCTTTTAAATGTAAGATGAGATTTGTCCAAAAGAATCAAGGAAACCACAAAGCCACATCAACGTCATGAAAAAGGTACAAATTAACATTAAGAGCTATAATTACTTTACAATTTAGAGGCCTCAAATATATGCAGAAAATATCCTTTTGTAATGTGGTTGAAATTATATTTCTGAAAACAGATGCTTTCTCCTGCCATCTGCCATAAGCCTGTTTGTACCCTAGCCTTCTTACTTGTTTAGAAGCCAAAATAAATAAACCAAAAATGTATCCTGAAAAACACTGGTAAAATAATGTCAGTTCATTAATTTTCATACCACATCACTTTCCCATGTTAATACATAGCACTTTTTTTTTCTCTTTTACTGTGAACAATAAACTTATCACGATTTTATTTTTTAAACAATTTTTTCAAAAGTTAAAAAAAAAGTTTTCTACTCCATTCTAGAGGGACTTAACAGACTGAGGACCCCCTCAGCAAAAAGCTGTGAAAATTTTGTGGCCCTCCAACCAAACCTATGACCAAGGAAGTCTTGAGAAGCAAATATCTTGGCTGGGGGCTGGTCATGACCCATGCACTAGAAGCCAGGAAAACGCTGCTGTGGGAAGGTAGAACTTTAAAATCTGTGCATCTGCTCTAAATTTTGGTCTTAAAGTCAGAATTCTTTCATTTACTATTAAATTTTGTACTGCAAAGTATTTCATATATATATATATACATATGTGTATATATATACACATTCTCCATATGTCTATCTCTGTCTATCATAGCTGTAATGACTCTTTGTGTGTTGAGCAGGTTTGACAAATATTGGCTGATAATTCACTTTCTTAAACCAGCTTTTATATTCTGGATAGCAAATTTAAGAAGCTTTGATGTGTAATAGATCACAGTAGGTGGATATATCAACCTTGTCCAGTGAGAATGTGAAGTTTTTTTCTTTTTTCTTCTGCATCCTTTGCTTTTTCACAATGATATCTTACTTGAGAGGAGGGCAAATGAAGCAATAAAAGGGATAACAATAAACTTGTGTCTCAACTAGAGATAAACAGACATTTTAGAGAGAAAATAAGAGAATTTGTCCATGAGTTAAATGGTTCAGAACACTGAGATTAATATAAAGTTTATTTTTGTTCTTCCAATTTCTGTCTGGAGACTGCTGAGAATGACGCTGTATCATGTTCAGATTTAGTGGTTATTTTATGTCTAGGACCTTACAGTGCACTCGAGTCTTTTTATGACTAGGGAACCACTGTGTGCCTTAGTCTTTTCACCTTGTTATAAAGAGGAATAATTGCTCTAAGAGAGGACGGTAAGAAGTCTGTCAGAGCTTCAAAATATAGAGGCTGGAAAATATTTTATTTCTTTCAAAACTACTGTCTTCCCACCGAACTTTACAGCAACTGACAAAGAGGTACCACACAATCCAATGCTAATGTGGAATATTATATATGTTATATAATGTGTGAAAATATTGGTAGGTCAGTAATACCTGTACAACATTTTAGAATGCTATTAGTGAATGGTAACATTAAATCTCTTACCATTTAGCTATAGTTCATATTTTTTTATATTTTTCCTTCACACGTGTTTATTTTGGACTCAGAAGCATACATTCAAATCACTTTCTCAAGGGCAGTTTAACTCCACAGTAAGACAGATAGTACAATTAAAAATTATATTCTTTGGGAAACCTATAAAACAGAAGTCTTCAGTGCGTGTTTATGACATATCATAAAGTTGTTTTTGTGCAAGCTTCAAAAGTAATATTGTGGAAATAATAAAGATTAAACAAAAAAAAAAGCATGGAACTTTCACATATAGATTCTAAATTGAGGTTTTCTCAATAAAAACAGATTAAATGCACAAAGCTTAAATACAGACTGCCAACAAAACAACCCCTGTGGATTCCTCTGCAAGGCATTGGACCAACTGTAGAAATAAAAAGACTTGAAAGCATTTGTATACTTGTTATAATAAATTGCTTTGGGACAATGTAGCATCATTTTTAGACAGTTAACACACAATAGAAATAAATATATTTGCAGTGTCATTCTCAGAATCTTAAACCCAAATTTGGGGAACAGAACTAAGCAAAAGCTTAGAACAAATACTTTAATTGTAGTTTGTCCAGATCTATGATAAACGATCTTGTTAATCGTTATCTACCTTGATTTCAGGGCACCAAATACCATCCAGATTTCTGCATAATGCAGAATCCAAAACATTTAACGTCAATATGACCAGAATGCCAAGACTGACACTTTCATTTATTTACTGATCTTCCTATAGTCAACAAGATAGAATAGCCAGAAGTAAGAATAAGCATTCTTTTTTAACAACATGAAACCGTGGCCTGATTTGGTCAGATAAATAAAGCTATACACATGAAAAACACGTCCATAAGTACTCTAATACAGTATCAAAGCTATCAGACTTTGTTCTTAAAATACACAAAACCAAAAGAAATACTAATTTTTGTTTTAAAAATCTTCAAATTATACTCTAAATTATATTAGCTTAATTCACTCTTTTGTACATAGAAGTACTGATATGAACATTTAGGAATCCTGGTATAAAACTCAGAAAAATCTAGTTTTGCTCGTATTCTCTCCCTGTATGGAAAGGTTTATTTCTCAAATCAGAGTGCCTTGGTGTCATATTGGCATACATGGATCCATCCTGGCAATAAAATCTCTGTAAGTATGTGTGAGTGTTTGCATGTGAGACTATGTATGAATATTTTTATAAATACATGTGCACATATATTTGCACATGTATAGATATTTATATGCACACATATATCTGTGCTTGATTGTATTAGTTACAAAAGACAGAAAATTTGGTCTGCTGTTTTTAAAATCTTTCAACAGTTTATAAGATATATCACAGATATTTTCAAAATAACAATTATTGGATCAACTTTTTGGCAAGAAGCAAGGAATATAAGTAAAGGCCATTTACCATTATATATCTACAGATCTCTGTTTTCTTATATTGTTTCAATTAGTGTTTTTAATGTTTAATTAATCTTAAAAATTTCACTGTCCACAGATGAAATAGGAAAAAAGCAGTTTTCAATTCTACTTATGTCATCCATCTGTAAGGGTGGAGGGACAGTAAAAGAAAAACAAAATAGCAGTCTGCTTTGGGTGGATATATTTTAATGGCAAAATGATGACAGAAAAAATATGGCAAGCTTGGAATCTTATTAAATAGGATCCAGCTGAATTTATTGGACAGAATGCAGGAGAACAAGGCCCAAGCAAAAAAAAAAAAAAGCACAAAAAAAAAAAAAAAAAAAAAAAAAAATTATGATCAAAAATTGATTCAATTTTTCTAGATATATATGGGATTTTTTTTATAAGTTATATGCATATGTGTACCTGTAGTTTTTTAGATAGAGCAGATATATATGTAAGGTAGAGAAAAATATTCCAACAAATTCTAAATTATTTTCTCTTTATCTACCCCTATTTGGCTGAATATAAATTAATATTCATGTGAATATTGTGAGAAAAATGTTCTCCTATAATATACAATGCCTTCAGAATGGAGAAATGACAGAAAGTCTGAAGAAAATATCATTTCTATTCCCAGCTTTAACTTATTACTGAATCAAAGCAATTCAGAAACTTATACCTTCACAGATGTTGCCATAAACAAGTTTCCATGAAAGTTGGCTATTCCCTAGGCAGTTAAGGGAAGATAGGTTGACACTCACTGAGATTTAACTGGTATCTATTCAGAAAGACAGCAAATGAAAAGCACGTAAAGAACATATAAATAGTTAGAGTGGTTGCTGTAGATTAAAGCAGGGCAGACATTCCTTTACCAAAACAAGGATGACAGAAATGCTTATCAATATTAAAAAAAACCAAAAAAACAAACAAACAAAAAAAACCCAAACCAAAAAAACAAACCCATATGGTTTTCCACTTATTTGAGCAGGACGAAGGAGCTGGATCATCCTGTGTTTGCCCATACTGTAGCTGCTGAGTGGGTACAGCCAGCTGCAAAGGGAAGGATTTTCTGAGTCCTGGAAAATAGGTCCACCAGCTGACACTCTGCCTTAGCATACGTAGATGGAGATTTGTATTCCTGCCTCCCTTATTCATGCATTTTGTGTGCACACACATATTCGTGGAATTAATACGTTTTAAGGAAAATAAAAAATCTGAATTTAACACAATAATAGAATCATTACTTGAGCCCTCTGAAAGGAAAACAAGTTGACAAATCCTGCTGGGAAAATAAATAGAGACATCATTGTAATCTTATAATTTTAATTCTCCCCAGCTATCTCCTATAGTTATGTACAGTCATTCATTATCAATCACACTTTTATAGCTAGGAATTCTTTTTCAAAAGAGCTATATCACAAAATATTTGGCCTCTGCTATTTTTCTCTAGTGTTGACATCAGATTTTATGTACAGCATATTGCGGAAGGATAGAAGGTGACCTTAAGCAAGTTTGAAATTCAGAATTCTGTCTTAAATGACCCACCTGATTCTGTGCACAGCAGTGTGTGATAGTCTGTGTGTATGCCCATGCTTTCATGTCTGCATCTTTGTGCTTAAACAAGTTTCAGCTTTCCATGCCTGTACTCTGACCTAATAAGCAAGCTCCAGCCTAATTGCATGTCTATCATGCCCAAGCCAGTTAAGTTCCATTTCAGTTGATCTTATTCTCTCAGGAGCAGCACTTCTCTACAATGGCTCAACAGCATCTGGCTTGTGTAATGTGGGCACGCGCATATGCACACATTTTTGTAGACACCCTGAAAACTAATTCCTCTTCCTGTCATATAAGTCTAAAAAATCACCCTCGAAAAAAGACAAGTTGGGATTTTTTCCACTTGTTTTTGTGGTGAAGTTGCCATCATACATACTTTTTTCTCAAAAACAATAAGCTCGTTGGCCCTTAAAGTTGTACGGTTGAGTGGCTTGGACTTTGGTAGTATCCAGAGAGTTTTTTGAAGTCTTGTCTTTTTCAGGTGAACCTTCACTTTGTACTATTTAATTCCATCCTTTTTCTACTATCGTTTGTACATTGTAATACTCTACAAGTTTAGTCAGCCACCAGTATGATCCTTGAAAGTCCATTTAGTAATCTTGTCACATTCATTAATACCACTTAGTGACTGTTATTCAATTTCTATTCAACTTTTCTCTAATTACTTAAATCCTCTGTGTTCACTGATATGGATTAAGTCTTCTGATATGCTAAGAGCTGAAAGTGTTTTTTTATCAATATTTTAAGTGTCATTCACAGATGTGGCAAGTCAGACTTAGCTAACAGCCAAATGTCCACACAACATCTCACACACTCTCTCTCCTCAACAGGACATGGTGAGAAAACAGGATTAGAAAGCTGTTGGGTCAAGATAATGACAAGGAGATTGATGCAATTCACTGTCACAGGCAAAACACAGACACTGGGGAAAATTAATTTAATTCGTTGCCAACTTGGGTAATGAGAAACAAGTAGATAAACTTCAAACCAACACCTTCTTGCAACTCTTCTCAGGTCCTTCTCTCCACACTGACCTCACTATCCTGAGCAGGACAGTGAGGGTCTGCATTCGGTGTGTGTGTTACAGTCAGTGCATGGCAGTTTCTGCCTTTCCTTTCTTATCAGCCTGTTTCTCTGCTTTTGCAGTGTCTTTCCATCAGACATAGCTCCTTCATGAATATCCAACTGCTCCAGCATGAATCCTCCCCAGGCTGCAGTAGATATGTACTCCTCTATGAGGTTTTTCACTCTCCTTCTGTGACCTTGGTATTTTTTTGTTTGTCATTCATTTTGTATCCTCTTCCTCTCTCTTTTCTTAAATATGCTTCCCCAGAGATGGCACCACGTGCCTCCTGTGATAGGAGACAGATGGAACAGGCTGTGTCTGGCACAGGTCAGACACTGACCTCTTCCCACAGAGGCCACCCCTGCAGGCCCATCCGCTCTTACCTCTGCCCCTCTGCTATGAAAACCTTGCCAATTGCACCCAATGTTTTAGTTTTACACTTTCAGAAATACAATTTCAATACTTAGGATATAACATTATATTAATTTTATTTCAACTATGTGCTCATTTTGGGACATTTTTTCGTATCAGATAATGAGGTCTTGGATGAAAAGTGCAGGAGTTTTAGCAGTACTTTGTGACAGGTATTCTTCATAATCTATAGATTTTATGGCCAAGAGGTGACTAAATTCATTTGTTCTAATGTACTATATAATGCAGACTGCAGAGTTCCAGCCCTTGTAATTTATTCTGTCCTGGTCCTAATAAATGATATTTGACTAAAACATGTGCTAGCTGTACTTAGAAGCTGTGGGAAAAAAAAAAAAAAAAAAGCCTGTTAATCTTAACCTATATGGTGACTGCCTTCAGTTCGAGCTGACTGTAAGGAATGACCAAGTCCCTTCAATGATACCTAGATGTGAGATATCTTAGGTAGTAGCTGCACTGTATGTTTGAAGACATTCCATGAAACTTCATGCAAAATGCTTGTGCTGTATTCAAAAATAAATAAAATAAATAGCAAAAAAGACGTAAAAGCTCACAGAAATAAAAAAATAAAGAACAAAATCCACAAAGCACAACCAGGAAATCTTTTGCAACATGTCTGACTGACAAACAGATGAGAAAAAATTTGCATGATGTGTGAAAGAGAACAAAGAAACTAGTCTGTTTATCTCACAGAAAATTCCCCATGTTTTCTTTGTAAGTAAACCCTGATGAATTGAAGAAACACTGGAGTGTTTTATGCATTTTTTCTTTTTATACTTGTAAACAGCTTCTGGACAAAAAAAATTACTTAGAAAAAAATCCCCAGCTATCCATGCAGCAATATATTCTTAATTTATAGACTTTTAAAAAATATAGAGAATATAGGGCTTTTCTGTTTGTGAAAATTCATTGTGCTCAGTTCTGTATGTCATTAGCACCACCTATTTTCTTTCTGCACAATGAATTCTATGTCCCAAACATAAACTGTTCCAGAAAAATAAAGAGCAATTTTCTATTGACAACCTTGACAGAGACCTTCCAGTTCAGCAAACAAATAGGACAGTAACACTACTACTCAAGTAAACTCATGCAAGGGAGCTATGCTGATTTACCAAAGCTCTGATATCATACTGAAAATGTCTGTAAGTTATATTCAGCCTCACTGGCACTGTTCAGCCCAAAGTTAAATCCTGGGATATCAGTCTATCAGGCTGTGGTCAGGAATCTGAAGAGCTATCACACGAAGAACCAGGGCAAAATGACTGTTGTCAGGCTTCTATATATATAAAATATATACGATCTCAGGTGTCAAGACTGGATAGTGGATATTCAGGCTTCATAGTGAAGTTGCAATAAATCTGGATCAGCTGACCAGATGCACCCCAAGTCCAGTAATTCCGCCATTGTTATTAAACAAAGTATTTGCATAAAGGACAATAAATTAATTACCAAGTGCATTCTTGCAAACTACTGTGCTGTGTTTCCTAACATTACTAGAAGCATTTTTTGTCACCCTCCAGTAGTGGGACTAGCTCAAAAGATGGGCAATCAAATGCAGCTTAACTGCAGGTTAAAAAGGCAAAAGTCAATAAAGACAAAGGGCAAAGCTGTTAGCAGAAATTTATTGATGTCCTTCATTGTCTTGTCCAAGCTTTGCTCTTTATTGCTCTACCTCTATTCTTGCAGGAAGGAATCACTGAAGTCCACAAACAGAAAATAAGCAGAGCGGTTACCACCCAAATCTCGCTGTTTCCCTCAAATCATCAGCTGCTTTTTGGAACATGTTGGTTTTGTCAAGCGAGGCTGTGGTTTAATTCCAGAGGCTTTCGTGTAAGTGAAGAAAGCACAGCCAAAGCCACCAGAAGTCTGATTCAACTTTCAACAAGCCAGACAGAGTTAATCCTCGGGAATTGTTACCCCCTAAAGGAAGATGAAAGCCCAGGCTAGGGAATTAGTGTGAACTTGCACCATTAAACCAGCACGGATATAACTAAAAGGAAGCCTGCTCTCTTATTGGTGTCACATAGTATTGCTCGGAGTAATGACTCCAAAGAGCTAACCACAAAGACAAAGGGAAAAGGAAACAAGAAAATGAAGGGATTAATAAAAATCAGAGATGGGAAAACACGGGTTTATTGTGACAAGTATTAAAAAAATACATACATAATAAAAAGCAAGAAACACGGCCACTACAGGAATCACTCTTGCAAGCCAAAGTATTACATGGGATTACAAGAGCTGTTTGGGTTTTTTTCTTGCAGGCTCTGGTAATTTATATGGTTCTGTTTTGATTGTCATTCAAATGAAGGGGAAACACTCTTTTTACTACAATAAAGCATTGCTACTGGGAATTTGCACTCAAGGGAAAGAAGTAGCATTCTATTAAAACACAAGGTCTAGGCACTGAAATGTAAGTTTCTTTAGTTCACCTTGTAGCTTGATAGTAATGCAAAAATCGAGGGGCTTTTCAAGAAGCCTAAAAGTACCCTAATGACTCTCAACATACCTTTTGTGTTAACAACCTCAGTGCCTTTTGACAATCTTCACACAGAAGAGTAGGAGAAGTTGGAATGGCCATAAGGCTTCACTCATTCATGCTTTGTTACTTTTGTCCTTTTGTGCATAGAATTTTTCTTTTTTCCCACTTTTTTTTTTTTCTCTGGAGTGGGGAGAATGTTGTGGTGGTGATAGGAGGCAAAGCAAGAACAACCTTCTCCATTTGATTAATGCATAGAAATAGAGCCAATATTATAAGCTGAGGAGAAATTTTAAAAGATATTTGTAGTTCTGGATTGCCAAAAATATTTAAATACAAAGTAAATTACATATCCACTGTACACATTGCAGATGTTAATGCCTGGAAATTATGAGATAGATGCATTAGTTAATCTAAAAGAGTTTACCAAGAATTTTGAAAGGAAGATTCACCCTGCTTTTTTAATTTGCAGTAACTATTCTCATTTGGTGTGATTTATTTACAAAACATAATTTCATAAATAGAAATAGATCATTAGGGAGACAAGGGAATGAAAATTTTATTGTCAGCTTGGATTAAGTTAATTTATGTATGTATTTATGTATTTTTAAAATTATTATCCAGCCTAAATTTAACTGTTAAATATATTTTGTAGTCTGCTTTAAGATTCTTTTCTTCCAACTGACCATGATATCTCCAGGCATCATTTTACTCCGTTGTCTTAATTGTTAAAGCTTGTGATACTTTGTGTCCTGCCAATACACAACAGGAGAAATTCTGCGGATATCTCCCACCTTCCTTTACATACACGTCTGACTTTTTGAAAGTGTTTGTGTTTAATATGAGTGTAAGCTTTTCTGTTTCTGGGTGATCAATTCTGTATGCACACGTGTCAAATGACTTTTTCATTTGAAAATACTGACACAAACATATAAGCACTTGATAAGTGAGGTACTTGAACATATATTTTTTCTTGTTAAAGGTAGTTGAGGGAAAGGTGCTAATGAATCAAAGAAATATATATTCTCTGTGCTTCATGAAGTTTCAGAGACTTTTAAGAAATCTGATTCTTTAAATAGTCATAGAATCAAAAATGCAAATCCTAACAAATATTACCAGGTTCTCTGAATTTAGGACAGGGAACCAATATATTTGATTCTTAATTTCAACAAGAATTCAAAAGAGGTGGGTTTTAATGAATTTTTTTACATGATTTATTTTGATGTTGTTTATTTTATTTCTAACTTTTTAAAGATGATGGAACCACATGATTTATCTGATGTAAATCCAAAATATCTGAACTAGTACAGATGTTTGGAATTAGAACTCATCTTTTTCCTTTCTTTTTTTTCTTTTTTCTTCCCTTTTCAAATAGATGTAGTTATTGAAAGGCAAAGTTCCAATGGAACATTACTCGGGAAAAGATTTATCAGATACAACATGATCTTTCATGTACAGTATTTTTTCCTACCCCTCAGAATATTCAGAAGGTTGGAACATGCAGGTTGTTGAAACCCAGATCTTGGTCCCTAGTTTCCCTAAAAAATCAGAAGTTTGAAGATGGATGTCATGTGATGATGGAAAATCTTAGATTGACAAAGTTTCTTTGTCTGTTCCAGTGAATTAAATTTTGGAAAAATTTCCCAATGATTTAAATGTTAGAAAATTTAATCCTTGGTGAAATTTCTGGATGTAAAAAAAGCAATTTACACCATAGCATACTGAGTTTTTCCAAGGAAAGGGAAAGAAAAAAGAAAGGGAAGGAAAAAAAGAAGGAAAAAGGGGGAGGAAAAGTGAAAGTAAAAAGGAAAAGGAAACTAGAAAGGGAAGAAAAAAGGAAAGAGAAGATGAAAGGAGAAAGGGGAGAGAAAAATAAGGAAAGTGAAAGGAACCAAAGGTTTTATTTTAATTTTTATTGAGTAGCAAACTTACTACAGCTCAACAAAAAATTCTAAATAAGGGAACATTCATTTAGGCACATTACACTTAGTACCAATATGCAGCATCAATCATTTGAGGACAGATGAATTAGAGGGATTTTAAAAAATCTACATGAAAATTGTTCTTCTAGTGGGAAGACAGGCCTGTGAGGGCAGAGGGCAAAAAATACTCATCTTAATATCTTCTTTCCTCTTTCAAACCTGAGAAAAAAAGGTTTGATTGTGAGAAGGAATAAGGATAAACAAAATAGCCTATTTCAACTTTGGTTTTGAAGTGAAATGTAGACTTCAGCACTTCACATTTCCTTATAGGTTCAGATCTCATTGTCAGCATCATAACATATTCTGTACATCTTTCCTGCACTTTGCCCTTACCCTCACCTCATAAGACTCAGATAAAACCCCTTTCATGGCACGACCAATGGGGTTTTGTGAAGTTCATAACTTCCAAATACCTTTAAGACAGAATTTCGTGGTGTACAGGATCTGTCAAACAGATTAGTGAAGAGAGGCAGAGTGGGCACATTTGGGAAAAATAGGTCTTTGAGAACACAGAGCAACAGTGAGTGTGTTCAGTTCTTTGTCCAAGATGCTTGACTTTTCAAAGTCTGAGAAAAGTTTCCTTGAGGGATATGAATTTTACATGAGCTACTCTATGTCACTGTATTTGCTTCTTTGACCGTGTCACTCTTTGAGCTCTTTGATACTATTTTCGATGAGTGATTTAATCACTAATGTGTAGGAGAGATTTTGTTTTCTGTATGTTAGGTATGGCTCAATAATGACTCATTTCTTAAAAGTGTGTGCCAGCTTTGATTCAGCCATGGTCCCTAGAATATCAAAATGTGTTAAGATACAGAGCATTCTTCCTAATGTGCTTTCAGTCATTGCTCAGCTTACATCAGGAGTAAAGGATATGAAAGATACTGGCCCCAGCTGCCTTCTGTTCTAGCATTAGCTGTAATTTGCTAAATCAGCTTGGAGCAAATATTGTAGTATCTAGTAAATTTTTTTTTAATATGTAGTAGGCCAAATAAGAACATGATGTATGTGCATGCAGCTAATGTAGATCAACCATTTTTGCTGCTACAGTTCTTCTGAAAGTATGTTCAATAAATATGATTTTTCTCAATCATTCTTTTTCCGTGTTTTGGATTTTTGGTTTCTAGAATATTCAAAAAATAGCCATTTTTCATTCATATCAGGATGTTTTTCAGATCCAGTTACAAATATTTCATATTTTGTTCTGGAGTATTTATTTTTCTGGCTGTCTTTTTAAAATTTATTTCATCGCTTTCCCTAGTAAACAATTAATTGATGTTCCTGTATATTGTCAAATAGAAAGAATGAGTGTATATCCAGTCCTGATTTTCTGATTTCTATCTCTGATCCTGCAAAGTAAGCCAAGTCATTTTGCAAAAGTGTCTGGGTGATGAGTGTTATGCTTTCTTCCACTTTTTCTAATAATAAGATCCTTAGAAGGAATGTGCTGATAGTAGAGAAGAGAAAGAATTCATGACAGAAATCAGATAACAGAAACTAGATTGAAGAGACCTCCACAAATAATAGGTTTAGGTTGCTACAAGCTCTCAGCATGGTATTAAATCTTTAAGTGTTTTATTTTAGCATTGTTCTGGCAGCAAGAGCTTGAACTTCAGTCTTTCCCTTGGGTAACTATTCGAAGAGTCCACTTAATGAATAATTCATGCATATTCTTTTCTTCTCTCTAGCCTAAATACTTGGTAATTGCATGAAAACAGAATTAAATACATCGGGGGAAAATGAAAATTGCCTATTTTATGAAATTACATCACATTTAATATTTTCCCATGGAAGTGAAGTCAAATCCTCTCATACTTAAGGAATTTTCACTCCTTGGGACAAGAAATAAATGAAATAATGAATATTGGACATCATATTTCCATTGCCTTTGGCACTTACCCTGTGAACAGGAAGATGTCTCTCTATTGCATTTGGGGAATATAAACCTTCTCATAGCAATGAATAAGCTACCATAGTCTTCAAAGCAGTTGAGCTTAATGCATCACTTTCTGACATTACTCCTTTAACTTTTTTTTGAATCCTACTGCATTATTATACTAGCTCTCCTGTCTCCATCTCCCAGATGCTTAATTCCTTCTAGACAAGAAGCTAAGGAGGAAGCATCTCAGCCAAGCACACAGATGATGGGAGTTGGAGACACCAGAAACTGGGTGCTGCAATAATAACTCGAAACACTTTTCTCTTTTCAGAATGTACTTCTCAAATTCTCTGTGGCTTCATTTGGACAGAAGAGTTCTTCCCTACATTTCAGGAAAAAACATCTGCAAGATACCCTCATCCACCCTCTTAGGCTGAATATAAGCATCTCATACCACATCTACTCAGAAGGACAACATTAAGATAGAAGAGAACTTCGGAACCTTGGACAGGGAACTTACTTGCTTACACATTGAAAAGGCAGCTAGCACACATTCAGTTTCTCAGTTTTAAAAAAAAAATTAACAAGGAACACAAAATGGAGAGGAGGGTTCCCCCACATGGGACATTAGACATCAGCAATTCTTCAAATAAGGTGATAAAGAATCCAACTAGCATGCACTTTCTAAAGAGAGAATTATATTTTTAAATGGATTGGGGTAATTGGTTACAGTCAATTAGTAAAAATACTCATGCCTTAATATGGCATTACTCTTATTGCCAGCGTTGCAACTCATGCTCCTATCACTGTTTTAGTACTACTAGTACTGGTGCTGGTACTATCACTGCTGCTATTTTTGGAATTTCTACTATCTCTCCTTCCAGTCATGAACATGGATTTTATCATTCTAGTTTCTTTTTCTGGTTTAAGGGTGAGACTTCTTTTTGTTTACATCTGGTGTACATTGTCAGAAATTCACTTGTTCCCAGCCTATGAAGCAATGAGAATTGTTGAATTTGGCACAGAATCTTTCCATCTCTAAGAACAGAGAAGGAAGACTTCTAAGGAAGTCTTGTAAGGGTAACGGCCTCTTCCTCTCTTTTTGATACACGTGTTCATTCACACATACATATACAACTGGAAATGAAAATGACACTCAAAGAATGTGTAAGGTGGCTACAGAAAACAATGAACGAAAGGAAATGTTAGTCAAGGGTGAAAGGTACCATATGTCTTCAAAAGCCTTGGCACAATGGGGAACAACCTAAATAGCTTTCTTAATGCACCCTGTCGTGCCTAGGTATTGATGGACATATGGTACATTTCACCCTGAACTGTGAATTTCCTGAAACAGCTGTAATGCTCTTTTAATGTTTTTCTGGATAATGACACATTCACAGCATACATTATTTAACCATTCCTCCCTGACCCTTCAGGTGGCCCATGTACTTTATCAGTCTATAGAAAACAGGATATCAGTGGATCATTTATCTTTTGGTTGCATAAATATGTCTTATTCATTGACGTATTCTGCAGAGGTTTAAAGGTTTTGGTGACTGCACCATTAGAAGGCCAGCAAGGTATTCAAGATTGCTGTGGCCTGGTAAGATTACAAACAAGCTCAACATATAGACACATAAATAAAATAATTAAGCATCAGAGTAGCTCTTTGCTTTAATAATTTTATGGTTCATTTCCTTACCCTTATTTTTGCCAGATAAACTGGGAAAAATTCATGGGTGTATATGGAAAAATCAAGATGGACACAATTGTAAATACGTAAGGTAATGAGATAACATGATATTGGTATATATATGTTATTCTCCCCATAGATTTAATTCCTCTGTGTAACTCATCCTGTGACTCATCCTTTATACGTGCCACAGAATCATTCATTTTTCATTTCACTGCTGACTGGTAAAATATAATTTCTTCATTTTTATGATCAGTTACTGGCAGTGTGAGATCTAACTTAAAAAACTGCTTGGGTAAACAGATTGGTCTATTTAGGACAGAAATTACATTATCTGTAAGAATCTCTCTTTCTTCTTATTAAAAAAACCAGATGTATACATTTTCAGATTAAAAATCATTTAAAAAATAATCATTTGGTCTAAATAAAACTGATTTTCTTACATCAGACACATTATTTGAACTTTTTTTTACCATCCTTTAGGAGAATTACTGACTGATGAAAGACTTTAGATTAATAAAGTTTTAAAGACTCTTGCTTCTTTTTTATTGTTACTGCCCCTTCCTTTTGCTATCACTTGCATTATATAAAATGGACAGCATATTTTACAGGTCATCACTCTTTTCATCACTTCTGTGAAGTAATGCACTGCACAACCAGAATTTTTGTGTGAGAAAACCAATCAGGCATCTGAGTGCATTAGAGAGATTGGTACTATAGCTTTACCTTAATTTCATCTTCTCTTTCCTGAAACTTTTGTTCATATTTTCAAACACAACAACTAAAAATATGCATGAAAAAAGTAAATAACCAGTTTTCCCACCATATATATTTTATAGAAGTTTTATAGACTTCATTATGTAATCACTCATTCCAGTACTACATGCTAGATTACCATGTTAAAGTGCTCTCATATGTAGAATCAAATTGTTCCTTTATTAAAATAACTGTTTCCAGAAATGCTGCGGTCAGTGAAAATAAATATAAAATTTCTATTGTTTTACCCCAAAAAGCAAAGGCTCCTGAATAAAGAAAATGCACTTGGCTGTTGGATTTTTGTTGGTTTTTTTTTTTTTTCCCCTGCAGGGATTATATTTTAGGTTTTTTGTATGTGCCTGAGTTATACTCAATGTGCTGCTCCAAAAACTGATTTTATTGTTCTCCGCAGATTTTTAAATTAAAATAATCCTGTCTCTTTCATAGGCCTTACTCATGCAAATGCTCATTTCTTATTCAGAGAGTACTTCTACCCACCCAAATTTCAAATAAATCATATACTGTCAGATGGTGCATCAGTTCTGTCCCAGCTCTCTACTTTCACACGAAGTTGGCAAAGCAGATCCTCCCCCTCATTTATTTTTACCTTTATATTCTGTCCTCCTGATTCTTCTGGCATGCTTCAGCATTTTCTTGATGCCTGGAGAGTGAAGTTGCAAGGTCCTCCCACCTTTTCAGGAGGAGGAACTGTACTGAGGAGGAATAAGTAATGGAGGGAACAGAGTAAAATACAACAGAGTTTTTCTGAAGCGGAACTGACAGTTCTTGTCTTCCAGAGGAATGCAAATGGGGCAGGCAGGTGGTTGAACAAGTTTTCCTTCCCTCTCCCAAGACCAAACTTTGAGAAAATACTAGAATGTATTGGTTTTGTATGATAAGAATCCAAAGATATTCCTGCCTAATCTCATTGAAAACAGAAAACACAAGCTGTATTCCTACAAGGTCGTATGTTGTCTCCTGGAGAATCATCAATATAAAGATTCTGATGACTACCAAGTAGTTAGATTTCTGTCCAATACGACATACCTTAGTTATAAAAGAATTGCCTATCTTTCATTGTTTCAGAAAGCAAAGAACTGGAAATGTTATAAAATAAAAGTCATGATCTTTAAATGATGTGATTTTCAAGTACCTATTTCAAGGTTTTATAATATTTATGATTAAAAATTACACTAATACAAAATCACGCTATGATTACTCAAACAAAAATAGAAATCACAAATAAATGCCACTCTGATAAAATTTTTTACATTGAAGTATTTCAAGTTCTTCCTGCTAGCACAGGGGAACACACTCAATAGGACAATGGTGAGCTACTCTCTCTGGTTTGGGTATAGAAAACTTGTCATTACAGAGAGGGCTGAATCTCACAGTATTACAACCTGAGTCTCATTAGTAACTTAAATTTGTACTTATACCTTAACAGAAATGGGCTTGTTCATTTCAAACTCAAAAATTGCTGTAAAACATGCTTCAAGCTGAGGTTGTTTAATTTTCAATATCTTTGAATGGCTTGGATTGTATCGTCTGCTTCCATATCCTATACATTAAATCTACAATCAATGTAAAAACCTGGCAAAAAAACCTTAAAATTTCATTTCTCTCCACTTGTCCACAATTTGCCAACTTTCCAGCAGAGCACTTCCTAACTGTCTACTCAAACACCAGCTGTCACACATAAAAGTATTGATGGAAATGAAAACTCCTGGAACTTAGCAGCAAACAAATACTGAAATGAAAGATTTATGAATACAAGTTAATTTTTGACATTGTTAATGTTAGAAAGTAGCTCCATCTAAACTTCCTGTTGTACTCCAAAGAGCTAACCTATGAGCTCAATTGCTGCACACATGCAGATTAAAACTACTATTAAATTAATTTAAACTACACCTATCCACAAATTATTTTTCAGGTCTACATGCTATATAAAGATCAGCCTTGGAAAATATTATTGAATTGTAAAGATTGTTGTAGACCATTTGAAGACTTATTTTTTAAAGAGGAAATATTAAGATTTACTGTAAATAGTAATTGTCTAACAGAAATATAACTCACAGACTCACAGAGGTCTCACAAGCTGCTGATTTTATAGATCCTGATGCTTTAGACAGCAATAATTACTAGTCAAAATAATCACAGTTGTGAAAAGAGAGAACACAAAGTCAAATCTGCACCTAATTAGATGGCAAATGTGTTCTCCAGTTACCAGAGACCCACCCCCTCATGGGAAAAGATTGCTTGTCCTTTGTAAACAGAAAAACAATAGAGAACAGCATTTTTGTCACATAAACCCAAATCTGTACAAAATACAGGCCCACAACTCATTCTATTTAAGTAAAATTGGGCAGAAAATGGTTCAATTCTTCAAAGGCTCACACCTAAATTCACAAACCCTTTTTAAAAATAGTTTCTAAAAGAACTTCTAATATTTTATAGATTCACTCTTGTATACATTTTTCCATTGAAAAATGAAATATGAACTCTGTGCTAACATGAATTTTAATATTCTAGATTGGTAGTTACAAGCAAATAGTATTCTTTGATATTGGCCTACATAAAACCCAGTGTATTATACAGCTCCTGCAGGTACTTGCTCATGAAATAAAACATGTCTAAAATGTAAGTGAGAACAGATGAAGCTCAGATATACTTCTGCATTCTTTGCTGGCAAGAATGTGGTTATTTTTTCATAAAATAACTTCAAAATTTTGATGGGATTTTTTTTTATCCTAACTTTGTGTTAAAATCAGGAAAAAAAAAAGTAGCCTTTTATTTACCTGGAAATGCACACACTTGTGCACTTATTGTAAAAATTTTGACAAAACATCAAATTTAATGAAAAAGTAGGTAAGTCTAGGCATTAAAAATGGGGCATCCACAAATTCCTACTGCCATCTATTGGTAGTATCTTGGAACTACAAGTTATTATCATTTGCATAACATTAAATAATCAAGGGCTTGAGTTATGACAACCTACCAGCAGAGAGACTTAAAAAGGAAATAGGATATTACTGGAATCACTTGCAAGACACTAATTCTGGAAGAATATCTTCAGTGGGAGATGTGAGTATGTTTGCAGGTGTTCTTATCTATTTTTCTAAGTCGAGAGTATGTTCTCTTTTTTTCAATAACAGATATTAGGAAAGAACCTGGACCTAATAATCCCTAACCATGCCAAATAGTACTTTTTGCACTATCCAATTAAGGACTCAGGTGCCTAAAAGCCCTTCACAGTAACACAAACTTTCTGTCCCTTTGAACACAGCCCAGCCCTGTGTTTGAGCAACCTGCTGTGAGCCCATCAGCAGAGGTGAAGGACTTCTGGCTGGAACTCCAAAGAGTGGCACCTCTGAGCATGAAACTGCTTAAATTTTACAGCCAGCTGCTTAGGCAAGCACTGGGCTGTATTTGAAATCTGTCTTGACTTGATGCATTCAGGTTAGGGTTACACGATGCATTCAGGTTAGGGTTACACAAGAAGAGATTCTATCTGAACCTGGACCTACAGTTTGAAGGCCTCCCTTCAGTGTCCAAACTCTGCCACTAGTGTGAATAAGGTCACTTTCATGTGACAGCCCAAATAACTTACTCGTACAGAAAGCAGGAAGGTCATGGTTAGCTTGGCTGGGCTTGCACTCACAGATGTCCTCCCAGGAGACCTTTTTTCCCATCTAATATGTTTTGTTCTCAGAGAAAGACTTAAGTGTTCATCTACTGCTCTCACTGAAGATGAAAGGTAATAATCAATCAACAGAGGCCAGGACTAGTACTGTTGGGCAATTGGCTACAAGATGAGATCCCTTGTTTGCAGCTTTCTTTTCAGAAGTCTTTCTCCTTTTTGCAAGAATCAGCCTTCCCATCAAGACGGTTTATTTCCCAATCGATGCACAGGTCTTTCCTGCCCTGGGCAAGTGCTTTGACCAAGAATGTATTCAATGCCAAAGCCGGTAACAGTACTGAGCACCAGCATGTGTTAGAAGTAAGTGGAATCTGTGACTGCCGGCCCCTGCAGAAGCTGATGCCTGTGAGGTGTATGGAAAAAAAATAGCTCAGGACACTCAGGAATTAGGGACCTAATTCTCACTGTAAATGCCTAAATGCTTTCTTGGTAACAGGCCCTAACCCCTAACTAACCATTCTGAAGATGCTCCCTTAGTTTCAGTTTTCAACAGTATAAATATCCAGTCCAGGGTTATTAATTCTTCTCTTCAGGAGATAATACAGAATTCACAGCACATGAATGGTGAAAAAATAAATTTTTTGTATAATCACCAACACTTCCTTTTGGTTATTCCATTTTCATTTTTATGCCCGATTTTCTGAGTGATAACCCATTTATACAATATAAATGTTTTTTAAAGCAGAAATATCGGCTTTGAAACCAGCCACCATAAGTAATGGTTGGTTGATTAAAACAATGTGTTAATGTTCTGTTTCAAAACAAATCAAACACTGAGAAATGCTTCATATTAATGAAACAGATCAATTTAGGTAGAAGTTATACAGAATTCGTACATATCTTCTTCCTTAATATAGAGAAGACTTCTCCTTTTTTTTAACAGATACAGGAAAAAAGGGTTTTGCCTGGTTTTTAGTCTGCGAGGAGGGATTACAATATTAATTTGCTGACATAGTAAAAGCACTGGGCATTGTCTTTACTGACATATGCCACTTCTTCATGTTCCTAGTTTCTCAAAATAAAGGTTCTTACTCTGTGCTCAACCCATTTTCTCTCGTCTCACTGGTGTTTCTTTCCAAATCTCAAAAGATGCTTGAGGAAGAATTTTCCCCCCAAAAAATCAGTGTTCTGAGATAGACAAAGCACAACAGCCCATGAAACGAACACACGCCTGTGTACCCAGCTTCTGTGCTTTGCTGAGAAATAACAGCATCTCTGGTTTTAGGGAGGTAGATAGGGGGGTACAGGGCCATACTGTAATCTCTCTGCTGGGATAAACATATTTAAATGGATTTTTTTCCCAACAAGAGTGCATTAGGGGTGATAAAAGGATAAGGTTGGATGTGCAAAACCAGGGGCCATAGCCAATGACTGCTGAGGCAGAACATTGCAATTCTTGGGAGGCTGCTGTCTGCAGAAGCTGCTCTGCCACTTCTGCAGATTTTGCCATCAAAATCTCATCATGCTGTTGCCCTAGGCAACTTCTTGCCTTGCCTAAGGACATCCCTGGTGCCTAACAGCACACAAGCCAGATTTCAAACTGGCGCTGTTCCCGTTTCTGACACCTCTGTTGCAGCCCAGCATCAGCATCCCTCTGAAATTGTTCAGAAATTACTAGCAGTAAACATTAGAGTGGCTGGGCCTCTTCTGCCTAAAAAGTATCTCCCGCAAAATGTATTATTGCCTAGTGATTTAGTAAAATTGGGCTTCATTCCATCTGGTTAATGCATGTTAACAGAATCTGACCTAAACTTCTTACTGTAATCAAAAAGGCATAGCAGGAGATGTGAGTGACAGTCTCTATAGTTTATAAGGTGAAAATGTTTTCAATTAAGTAGTATTTACCTTAGGAAAATGTCACAGATTTCCTCCTGCCCTTTAGATTACTATTGTTTGTTGAAGGCAGTTTTTGCAAGAATGTGTAAAATGCATATTTGTTTGGCTATATTTGTGCAATGTTGTGAATCAGAAATGTTATGTCTTTGATACAGAAAGAACAAATTTTTGAGCAGAGAAAATGTAAAAAAGAGCTTGAATCACATTATGCTGCCTTTTTTTTTACCCTTCCGTTTTCTCTTGTGCCTACTCCTAAAGCAATTTCCTAAGTACTTTGCTGTGTTTCAGAGAGGCAGTTACAATCTCCATCATGCAAATTGTCCAAGCAGTCATTTAAAAGCAACACTTTTTGTGCTTGTCAGACTGAAGGACAGAGAAAATGTGCAATTTTCCCATCCCATGGATGATACTGAAAGGGGTGGGGAATTCACCCGACTGTTAAAATCTTAGCAGATTTCAACTGAGTCATTTCTCTTTTCTTATCTCTCTCTTTTAATTTTTTTTTTTTTTTTTAATACAGGACTCCTTCATTCAAGGTCTCTAACTATAACCATGATTGCTGTCCTCCTGCTTAGCAGGCAAACACAATTCTTGCAATGCAGAAGCTCGTAGTTGTTGCTGTGTCTGAATTCTAAAGGGGTTGAAAAAAAACTTATTTTCATTTTGTGTTTCCTGTCTTTCACTGATAAATCACAGATTGTGCTGTCAAAATTGTGTTGTAACCAGGGGTAACTTTGCAGAGCTACAATGAGAAGGTGCCCTTCAAAATAGACGTTTTATTCAGAAAATATTTTATTTTTTGAGAGTCATCAAAAGAAAAATTTGGGGGCTTTTTTTGGAAACAGTGGCAAAACTTTATTATTGTTATCAAAAGTATTATTGTATCAAAAGTGGTACCATTCTTGTGGTTTAAATTGGTAATGGTATTTTCCCTTTTTATTTTTTTTTTTTTTTATAATATATGATGCATTACTGCAAAGGCAAAGTGTGTGAATAGTGAATTCAATATTCCACCGTTTATTGGCACCCCCTCTGAAATAAAAGCCACAGGGCAAACATAATTCCATTCTCACAAAACATTTGTGCTAGCGTTCCCTTTTTCTGGCATGGGATTAGTAATGTAAGCACAGGTACAGCAGGGAGGTTCCTTGAGTGATTTTTTGCCTCATAACTGTGTGCTCTGGGATTTTCTCTCACAGGGCATCCTGGAGCCGCACACTGCAAAAGTACAGCTGCAACAAAGTACAGCTGCAACCCTGTCAGTGTAGCATAGTGAGCTTTAACCTGACTCTGTCTGGTATTAAACACAGAGTGGAAATCTGTTGAAGCAGAGGGTTTGACAAACACAAATTTTTCAGGCTGGACTGAACTTCCTGCTACAAAAGCTATGTGGGTTTAACCCTTACGATCTTTTTTTCTGATTGCAGTGTAGTGACGCTGACATCTCTTTGCTCCTGTTATGAGTCCTTATTATAATCAATTTTTCCCCATCATACTGAATCCTAGGATGAGAATGCCACAGTCACTGGTTTAGTTAATCAATAATTTTGATGCTTCTGTTTTTAACTTGAGCTTTTTGTAAAAATTTGGTTTGGGAGCTGAGTTTCTCACATCTGAAAGGAGATGGGAAAATTACATGGTGATTAATCTAATTAGTACATGTCCAAAAGCAATATTGTGGAATGCCATAAAAGAGGCTGTTCGGAAGCTCGTGCTTAGAGAAAATATAATGGTTTTATTTCCTTATTTTTAAATTTTCTTCTTGGAGACTTTAAATCAAGCTAGTCCACTTGCTAGAATTGATTTTTTTTTAATGAAGTATGAGGTATTTGTAACACATTTTGAAAAAGAAATTGAATACGGTGACTGGAAGGATGAGATAGCAGTTCTGTCCTCACTTATTTGGTTATGGCAAAATTCCCAGAGCCCATTCCATACAGGTATTTATTGTACACAGCCTATAGAGTACAAATAGAAAACTGCAACTTAAGAAAAATGAGTGTCAGGAGCTTAGAAATGGAACTAAAGCTCCTGTTGGAAGGAAGATAAATCGAAAGAGCACTTTGATTTCTTCTATTTAAAAATAAAATAAAAAATATAATGAATAAAAAAATGGCAATAGCCGTTGATATGCTGAATAAGCAAGCGAAGAGGTACAAATACGAGGTAGATTTTCTGCTTATCTTCATTCTCAAATATTGGACTACAGGATACACTACAGAAAAAAGTGACCAAATTCATTTTTTGACTATATGCCCAGCTATGTAACAATACAAGTCTGTTTACTAGCTGCCAGTTTGTCTCATTCTTGAGCTGCAACACCCCAGTATTATTTCAGGTTTCCTACGCTCTTTGGGGCAGACACTTTTATTCCCATTTCTGCAGCTATTTCTTGACGTAGACTAGACTAGAGGTAGGCAAAGTGCAGTCAAGATACTAGACCGACATTAATTTGTTTCTTGAGCAAAAATATAATTCCAAAGATTGGTATAAACAATTCCTTGAAGGATAACTTTGTTTTTTGTGAGAGCTCCACCAAAACACAGCTGTGTAAAATATGCCTGGATACTTTCTCAAGGATACCATATATTAATCCATTATAGCAGCAAGAGGATCACACTGTGTGAGTTATTCAAGCTTTTTCTGAAGGCAAACGAGATTCAGCAATTTGGTAAAATATGTCACAGTGGAAGTGTATTGCAAAGCCCCCACACAGTACATGTACAGCGACTAGAAGGCAAATGTTTCATGTTTGTTGTAATACCATGTTATGCATGAATGGAGCTGACTTGTGAAAAGCCTTGTAATAAGTGTTGGTATCTGGAGGTGGAGTAGAAAGCAAAACTATCTGAGATGCAGGAAGCTGAATTAATTCAAGAATATTTCTCCATAGATGGAGAACAGATATAACTGTCAACACGTAAGTAACTCAGATACTCTTTCACTTCTATGTTAAGGTCAAAGTCTACATAAAATATGCTTTAAATTGACTGAAAATTTAAAAATAATGGTAGATTATTTTAAAACTTCAGCTTTTTGCTTTTTTTCCCAACATCAGTCTTTTTTCTTCTTTTTTCCTTCCTCTGCACATTTCCCCAATTCAATTCTTTGTTTTTCAGTACAGTGAAAATCTTAAAACTCTGAACATGTATCAAATTTAAACCGATTATTTAGACCTCTAATAACATCATGACATTTATTTTCAACATTAAAAAAAAAAAAACAAGAGAGTTCAGAAACTTAAAATTAAGACAAATAATGGCTTTTTTTCTTTCATATTTATTCAATTTCTGGTAATAAAGTCTAGTTTCCCAGAGATGTCATACACTACCCCTTGAGGAGGAAGGAAAGGCAGAGACAATGTGTGATGAACTGACTGTAACCTCCATTTACCATCCCCCTGCACTAACTAGGGGGGAGAAAGTAGAGAAAATCTGGAATAAAATTGAGCCTGGGAAGAAGGGATGGGCAGAGGAGAAAGTGTTTCAAGACGTAGTTTTATTTCTCATTACCCTAAACTGATTTGATTTGTAATAAATTAAATTAACTTTCCCAAGTCAAGTGTGTTTTGCCCATGACAATAATTGGCAGGTGATCTTTCCCTGTCCCTATCTCAACCCATGAGCCTCTCATAAAATTTTCTCTCCCCTTCCAGCTGAGTGATGGAGTGATGGAATGATTTTGGTGTGTAGCCAGCTAGGTCAAGTCACTAAACTAATTCAGACTGCCATATGACTATACTTTTTTACTAAGATACAGTGGCTGGTGTTTTGGAAGTCTGGTACCAAAATTTTCCATGTCCCTAGCTATTTTGACTACCCATCATACCACGTTTCAGAGATAACATTTATCTAGTTACCTATCTGGCCCTAGATTTTCATGTCACTATTCAAGCATTCAGGGATGCTAAAAATGCGATGTACTCTGTCTGTGTCTCTCCTAATGTAGTGAGATAATGGTTTATCTACCTTGCTGAATGCTGAAACAGAGACTGTTTTCTATTATACTTTCAGGACTTCTGATGATAGCAAGTGATGAATAATGAATCAGTCTTTCCTTCAGTAATGGCTTTATATAACAAAATCACTTGATAAACCAAAGAATTTCAGAAGGTGATGGGAGCTCTTAGATTTAAAACTAAAGCTCTAGACATGAATATCTCAAGTACATAAATGCTTCATTGCTCTGACAGGGCAGAATGGCTCGTAATTGACTGCCTTAGTAGGATGCAGTAAGGAAAGATGATTACATAAGCAGAAAGAGCCATTTGCAGGAAGTCTACACACTGTAATAACAGAATAAGTGTTTTTAACAAGACGGTTGCTGGAGTGTTGTATTGGTGTGGCACAGCCTGATGTTAGGTAGCAGGGGGGCCCCAAAGACGGCTGCTGTGAAGAAGCTGCTGGAAGCTTCCCACCATGTCCAGCAGAGCCAACGGCCAATGGCTCTGAAGATGGACATGCTGCTGGCCAGAACTGGGCCAAGGAGAGAGGCTGGTAACGCCTCTGAGATGACATATTTAAGAAGCAAATCAAAACAAAGTCACAAGATTTCAGATTCTAGTCAGAGAAGAGGAGGAAGTGAGAACATGTGAGGGAAAACAACATGGCGACACCAAGGTCAGGGAAGAAGGAGGGGGAGAAGGTGCTCCAGGCATCGGAGCCGAGATTCCTCTGCAGGCCGTGGTGCAGCCCATGGTGAAGCAGCTGTGCCCCTGCAGCCCATGGGGATCCACGGGGGATGCAGAGATCCGCCCATGGGGGAGGTGCCCGTGCCGGAGCCGGTGGGTGCCTGGAGGAGGCTGTGATCCAGTGGGAGACCCGGTGGAGAGAGAGGGCCCTGCTCCCAGGCTGGAGCAGCCTGTCCTTGGAGGACTGCAGGAGCCCTTGCTCCCAGGCTGGAGCAGCCTGTCCTTGGAGGACTGCAGGGGCCCTTGCTCCCAGGCTGGAGCAGCCTGTCCTTGGAGGACTGCACCCCGTGGAAGAGAGAGCCACGGCGCAGCAGTTTTGGGAGGGCTGTGTGCCCGTGGGAGGGGCTCACGCTGCAGCAGGGGCGGTTTGGCTGCTGCTCGGGAGAGTGGAGCCAGGCCGGGAAAGTTCACGGAGAACTGTCTCCCGTGGGAGGGACCCCACGGCCTCACAGGGGAAGGATCCTCTCCCGGAACAGCGGAAGAGAATCCTGGTGATGAACTGACCAAACCTCCCTGCCCTGTCTCCCTGCGCTGTCGGTGGGAAGGAGGGAGGGGCTGGGGATGGAAGGTGTTCTAAGGGCTTATTTTACTTCTCATTATCCTCCTCTTTTAGTAATAAATTCACTTTGCAGCTTAAGCTGAGCCTGTTTCGCCCTTGAAGTGTTTCTCCCAGTCTTTATCTCACTCATGAAGCCTTTGGTAATTTTTTCCTTTTCTGTCCTCTCCCCAGCTGTAGCAGGGGAGGGTGAGCGAGCGGCTCTCGTGGGTGCCTGGCGTTGGGCCAGCGTCAAACCACGACAAGTGTTAATAACAAAGATGGAAAGTTCGTGATTCTTCCAAGCATGCAAATCGCTGAAAGTTTCACATATGCATAGAAGTCAGGGAACTGCCCAAGAGAAACCTATTTCAGATTTTTCTGTAGAATTGGGACAGCACTGAACTTTTAGGTGGAAAACAATACTTCGATTATGTTTCAAAAATCAAAAAAAATCTTAATACTCTTGGAATATCTCTTTTAATGTGCTCTTCTGTTCTTTCCCCTTCTATTTCATTCTATGAAGAAAAGAAGTATTTTGAATAAAATTCTATAGAACTTCCAGAAAGCAAGCTTCAGCCTTGGAGCAAACCCTGATGAATGATTCAGACACAAAATCAATCTGATATCTGCATTTGAATTGCTAATAATAACAAAATTTGCTGCTCGTGCTGCCACTGCTGTTGCTCACTGCTAGTCCAGATGTCTGTTACCCATCCTTTTGCATGCAAATAAAATTGTTATCTTTTAGAAAGACTTTTTCATCTTGTGTTGCCATGGCTTTTAACATCCATGACCAATCTCATATCTGGTATAAACGCTGTTGAAGATAGTAGGTTTTATACTAGGAATGATTCCGATTTGCAACATGAAGGCAGATTTTATCACTATCTTCTATAACATAAAGCTAGCTTGTGTTTTGTCTTTGTTTTAGAAACTATTCAGTACTTAACATAATGCCAAAGGTGGTATGAATCAATAAGACACTTTTAAGCCCTCTCTCCACCCTTATCCCCCCCCTTTATGTTGTGATGCTCAGATTTGGAACCTCTCTCAGCAATAGCATTGTACTGCACTGCTGTGACTCTGCTTTTTAAACTCTATCTTGTGTTTATTTATCTACCTAAGATTTCTCTGACAGTGTCTGTCATTATGTTACATATGGATTGTTTGAAAAATAAAGATTACACAATTTGAACTGCTGAATGGAACACAGAGTGGTAATAAAGGCAAATAACTGCAGAAGTATTTTCTCTGGAAATCTCACAGAACATTAATACCACTAATTTTGTTAAGACAAGAAAATGCTTTCCATTTTATTATTTTACTTGATTATGGACAAACTACTGCTCAGTGGAATTAAGTTACTCACTCAAGTCTTCACAGTCCATTAGTAGCATAGTCAAAGATACATTATTTGTTCCATTGTCATTATTGAAAAACAAAACAGAACAAAGTAAAATCTTCTAAATTTTAAAGGGATTAGGATTTCACATCAGAGTTTAGGACTTACTTGTCCCCCTCTCTTTCAAACTGTCAGCTAAATGTACTAGTTACAACATGGTGAGATAGCTAAGTATTTTGTCAGACCTGCAAAGTAATTGTCTTTTCAAAAAGTTAATAAAACCTGTATACTACTAGAAAGTTCCATATTCAATGTCTCCTGAAAGTAATGGAACATGATGTAACCCCAAAAGCCTCCTCAGAGATCAAAGTTGCGCTGCTACTTGTAGTCAGTTGCATGTACACACCCTTGATACACTGCACTATGAGTGAGACACCAACACTTCCACTGTGGTTACTTGGATGTACAACAAAGTGATTTGAATTTATGCTTTTTCTCCTTGAATTTTTGCCTAAAGATAGCTCTCCTTCTGTGACTGAGAGGTGCATTTCCAGTACAAGGACCAGATAGGTGATCGTGGGAATTATTCCTAGTGAAGGAAATGGGGTGATACAATATTCTTAAGTAAAAGAGAAACAAAAGAGGTCTTCCTCCTGGAAGGCTAGAAATCAAGATGGGCAAACTAAGATCAGCACTTGCTTATGATTTATATTTTCTTAATTGCCCCTTAATTGTTAAAAGTAGTCTTATAGTTTACTCTCGTTCAGAAAAAAAATTGAAGGATGCTTTGTTTTGATTTAGAGGCTTGTTGCACAGCTGGAAATCTCTTGCATCTCTGCAGGGATTCTCAGTGTATGGCTGGTGTGATTAGTGGAAAGGGGCTTGGCTATTGCAATGGATGGGACTCTGAAGTCTGAACTACTTTCATATATTGTGCTTGAATCAGTGAGTTTACTACAAGGAAAATACATGAATCAGAAAACCTCAGAGTTGAAGGTTGGTTCCCTTTGTGGCTTGTCAATCAAACCTTTCAAGGTGAGTTGTTGGGTCCACTGAATATTTGACATCAACACAAAATTGATACATGACATTGTCACTCACAAGAACTCTAGGATGACATAAACTCTCCACAGCATAGCAAATCTCTATAATAACATTTTTATCTGTTGCTTTCTAATGCACTAGCTCTAGACACCACTGTCAAAAATGAAAATAATATCAGATAATGTTTCTAGGGGTTACGTAGTTGTAGCATTCCTAGAAGTACCAAAGGATTTAAATAGCTTTGCTATATGACTAATCCATCCTGCAGAGTCTTTTCCCTTCTCACAATAATGACAATAATGACGTTCTTGGCTATTAAAAACATCATTTGATGGAACATCAGTTTATGTCCTTGTTACTTTGAATCTTGTTAGATTCTAAGTTGGCAGCCTGGTTAACAGTCTACATGTGATTTTTTCTTCTTTTCACAAAGAATATTTTGCCCAAAAAAGATTTTACCCATCTCAGCTCAGGTTATATCTTTTCTTTAGGAGAATGATTATTTTATTCATTTGGAGACAATTTCAGCATGTTTCATATCAAGTTACAGATAATATCTGTCATGCACAGGTCTGATGATAGTTTTCTAAACACAGTAATGTTGTCAATGCTTAGGGAACGGAGGCATTGGAAGGGTCATGTCCTTATTTTAGAACAGTGCATTATGGAACACCCTACTACTGACACAAGCAAGACTTTTGCTTAGGGTACGATCTGAAGGGTGGTTTTGATTCAGATTCAGGTATATTAGAAAAAGTGTAAGAATCCATGGTAAATTACTACTTTGCGAACTCAAAGTGCATAACCATCATAACCTTCTGCATGTTGGTGCATGTAGAAGAGAGATGTTTTGAGAAGCAAGGGACAGTATGTCCTGATGCTGTGCTTTCTTTGCATACAACGTGATAAAACAAGCTTTCCTTTCTCCAGTGTTGCAGTGCTAGGTGTTGCTTAGCTGCTGCAGCTTTCTCTGGGTGCCCAAGACTGACTCCCCATTTATCAAAGAACAAATCCTGCAAGATAAACAATAGAATGTCAAAAAAGAGCTAGAACACCTTAGAATTCTTTACATTTCTATTATCGAGCACTCATTGTTAGAAATAAAAATCATCTATCACAAAAATATCTTTTATAAGATCACTCAGTTGAAATGAGGTTACAGTTCATGTTCAAGATGTTGATAGAACGGTCTAAATTTATCTACAGTGCCACTTCAAAAAGTAGCTTGAAAGTGTCAGAATCAAGTGTTACTATGGCCCATTGCTTCTGGGGAGACCATGGCCTGATGCAATGAAGCAAATGAAAAAACTCCCATTTGCATTATTAAAGTTTGGATAATTCACTAAGAACAGAAGCCCTACCTAAATTCCTGTCTTGAAGTAAGCCTTATTTTGCGTGAAGTTAATTTTTTTTTTTATTAGGCAGTTCTGTGTCAATTATATCTAATAAAGAGGAATTACTATTCCTAAAATTAATGGCTTTTTGTTTACATGTCTGTGAACTTAAAGAGGATTAATTATCAACCTGGGCACTTACTCAGAGGTCAGGTGTCATCTCAAACTGCTCATTACATTTTCTCTTTTTCTTGTAATTTAATAATAGGCTAAATTTGAAAAATCTTAGACTACATTCCCAACTTAAATGCTGAATACTTGTCTACATTATCATCCAATTAATTTTTTTTAAAACTTTTTTTTGATTATGAAATACCTGCTGCTTTACAGCTTGTGACAAGATAAGAAGAAAACTACTTTCCTCATGACTTTTGAGGAGCAAAATAAAAGACAGATGGAGCTGCATAAACATAAAATACAGTTATAATAATTGGTGATGTTGGACTCTTTTTCTTTTTTGTTTGCTTCCCAAATTTCTGTTAAGGGATCAGTTTGGGAAAAAAATGTAAGTAATTAGTTATTTTTTAAAAAATATCATTGCAGTAAAAGTACTTCTGTATTAAGACCTTTGTCTGAAGAGTGTTTTTTTATGGGTATGTGTTTCATGATCTATGTTTCCTAAGTTCTTTGACTGGAGGCATTGTACCATTACATACCCATAATGTGGAGATCAAAGCTCAATGTCAGATTGTCATCCATAAGATAGTAGAGAAATTTTTGCAAGATTACTTGACATATTTTTCAGGTTATGTCTGGCAGTGATTGGTGAGTTCAGGATCACAACGTATGCGTGCTGGATGTACACATATTATGCAGCTGATCTGCAGGTACACGGCAAGTCCAACACCTGAAAGCTATTCTACTCTTGTAGAGTGACTTTATGCTACATGCACTGTGAAATCAGATATACCATAGCTGTTCTGCCCAAGCCTTTGCAGTCCCCAATAGGCTTGTAAAGCTGTGCTGTGCAAATGCAGAATTCTCCTGTTTGCAAATGTGACACAGATATGTGGTTACATAGGAATTCTTCAGAAAATTCTCGAGAAAATCCAGTCATTGAACTTAAACTTTTCACTATTTTTACTGTCCGTAATCATTGGACTACCAATGATATGAATTTCCTGGGGAATGATGTGTGCACACTTAAAATTTGAGATTAAATATTTCTGGAAAATAATTTTTTTTTCATCCAGCTTGCTGAAATACAGAGTACACATAGCCTTTTAAATTTTGTGCTTGTTTTCTGCCATTAAAGTGTAATTTTGCAACACTGCTAATTTAGTACACTGTTCTTTTCCAGTGTCTCTTCTATTTGAAGTCATTTAGAACATATACTGTGGTATTTCTTGAATATGAACATTAGCACTTATTCAAACTTATTTTCAGTTGAGAGATAAATGTGCTTTGAATTTAGTTTCTTGGGCTGTTTCAGTAAGCCATTTTTCCATTTACCTCCCTTCATAGGAATAAATATTTCTTTAAAACAAGCTCTTTCTGTTAAATGTCTATGGCAGTCTGTTTGGCAGCTGTAGACACAATTTGGGTCACTGTGTTGGAATTTGAGTATATATGTGTATATTCTGTGCCACCTCTGACACTATTATGTCATGAATTGAATGCACAAGTGAATAGATTATGATGGTGATTTATTCTGATAAAAGAGACAGAATGACCTGAAGGTAATTCTTTACACTAAGGACACAATATATAATTAAGAACATTTATGAGCTTAAGACCTTTTCCTACACTGCTTTCTGTATTTTCTCAAAACTCTACCCCTAATGACCTCTCTCTTAATTGAAAAAATGGAAAGTCCCTGTAGATGTTAGTCAACCTAACTCACCAGTGCAGAAGACACATAGACAGCATATAACAGAGAGAGAATGGAATTACTGTGAGATAGTCTCAGCTGGCGTAAATCAGTGTTGCTGTGATGATTTGCACCATCAGAGAAGATGGACCTATATTAATTTTATATTTCCTAAGGAACACCAAAATATAGGTACAACTCAAAAATTCATGTTCTTCGTTAGAAGTTTATAAAACTTAAATACAGCATGCCGTAGGTAATGAAGGCCATAAACAACTGGTGAAGAAAGATTTTTAAGGAGGTAGATCTAAGAGCACATTGTCTCAAATCATGTGTCGCCATTGACATTACCTGATCTAATGAAGCAACAGTGAGGTTGAGCTAGATGATCTTTAAAAGGCTCCTTTCAATACAAACAACTCTTTGATTTTATAGGTTGAGAAGACTGAGGATAGTAAGACCCATACCTGAGTTTCTCTGAAGTTTCAGAATAGATGCAGTTGTACAAATATAATTTCTGTTCTCTCTAATCGTAGTATTTTAGTTTCTTGCCCACACCATGTTTGAGCTGCTTTTAGTAACTCAGTAACCAGATCTCTGATGTTTTGAGGTTTTGATTCCATCAAATTTAGATTTCCCTAGTACTATCCTAGGAATAACAATTTTTAAAAAATCAGAGTAAAATGAAAATGAAACTGTTGCTTTCTTGAAAGTAAATAGTTAGAAGGAAACTTAAACACAACATCAAGAGTTTACATTTCCTCTCTGTGTCTAACACAAAGAGATTATAAATTTGTGAACAATTTTTAATTTATCAGGCTGGAAGGATTTTTAAGTTTAGGAAAGATACAGCTACAATGCAGATTTCCTTCTTTTGCCTTTTACAATTTATCACTGAACTTGTGTGAACTTCTCTGGGGTGAAAGGACTGAATGGAGTTCATTTAGGGCCTCATTTGATGAAAGGCAGAAGATTGTGATCAAGAGCATATGGGATTGGAGTTGGAGGAGAGGTTGACATTTTTATGGAATAATGATGATTAGCAAAACTGGGCTTTTCAAAACTGTCTATGAACTGTTCTGAAGCTAAGACTTCTTGGTGTTCACAGATTTATAATCTATGGACAGAAAAAAAGCAGAAACTTTCATTGCTGAGGTATCTCATTTCAAGAAATCTTTGCCATACAGTTGTAAAATGTGCACATCCTGTGAGCAGAAGTGAAACAGGTTTCTTAGTCATTTTTATTCTTTATGCTGTTCCTTGAAGAACTCGAACACTCAAGAGGTCGTATACTGGAAGAACTAGTAACCGCAATAGCAAAAGAGTGTCTGTAATTTAGATTCGTTCACATTTGTTCTTGTTTGTTACCAAAATCTTAATGCCTATTTGTTGTAGGAATGAAATACATGTACCCCTAGGCCATATATTCTTGGAATCCAGTTCTTTGAGTCTGGACCATTCCACTGTGTCAGCCAAAGATGTGAAGAGAACTGTGAAATTTGCTTTGAAAGTGCGCTCCTGAGAACATTGATATAGACACACTGCCTCTTGAAATCCAGCGATGCAGGCAGATATTGCACCTACGGAAAGAGAGAAATATGAGGGATAACTGAGAGGAAAGGTGGCAATAAAATTGTGATGACTAGCATAAAAGGAAAACAAATCACAGTAATATAGTTTGGAATCTAACGAGATCATGATAAAGAGACTGTACATCAGAAAAAAAATGATCTATTTTTAAAAAATAAATTTAAAAGTGCAAATACACACACACATGCATATATATATGTGCAACCCCTTCATTGTCAGACAAATACTTGGCTTAAATTTCTTCACTGCATAGCCTAGGAAGAACTTCCTCTCTGGGTACATCCTTCATGTAGTTCCTTTTTTCCCACTCTTTTCTACAGGGTATTTGACACACAATCACTTTACAATGCTCCTATTAGATTCCAAGCTACATTGCTTTCATTTCTTTCAGATCCAGCTGTTTCTTTTGATTCAAAGTCATTCAGCATCTGGATCTGAAATATTCTCCAATCCATATCTGCTTATTATATTCTTAAATACTCTGACTTTAAACCAGCAAAATCCATACTGGGAGAACTGCAGAAGAGGTGAAGGGGTGTTTGTTTTTTTTTTTTTGAGGGGAGAGTGAGGGGCTGTCGGTAAGTGACTTTTTCGACACAAACTTTTGTAGTTTGCAACACATTCCATGAATAAGGTTTTGAGTGTTTATCGCTGTTCTGCTCAGTTCTCAGGAGAATGTGCTGGCATTGGTTTCAACAAGCACTGTCAATATTTCTGAGTTTATGACAAAATTCCATATAAGCCTCTCCTTTCCCTCTGCTTTGTTCATATCCCACTTCCAAAGGATAATTTTATAGGAGAACCTTAGAGACTGAATCATTGTTCAGCATGTAAAACACAAAGCAGAGCAATGAAGATAATGAATGTATATTTGGACAGGATATGCCAGTTCAAAAGGTCTCAATTTTTTATGTCCACTTCCCACACATTGTCATACAGTGTTATGTAGCTATTTTTCAGGTGATTTGGTGCATCTTCTTTGTTATTACTGCAGTGCTACCATGTCAGTTGCAATACTTACCTAATACTACTACTTACCAGTTTTGATTTTTTTTTTTATCATTCTATGAACTGAAGTATTTTACAGTAACTTGCATAGGAGTTCTGACATTCTGTCTCCAATCTGAAATGCTGAACTCATCTAAGAAGGATGTTTAATGTTGCCATCTAAATGAGAGTTCAACCATGTAACATCACCATTTTGGTCATTTTCTTTGAACATTACATCCTTATTTACCAGGAAATATCTGAGCCTTTTCTAAAACATCTCTTTCACTATTCTAGCATTCTAATTTTTTTGCCAACACTCTGAAACACTGATATTGACATCTGGCAGGAAAAGGGAGATGAAACACACTGAGGAAATTCTATATTTATGGTAGTGATATTAAAGAGCCAAAGAGTGCTTTCATTTTGTATGATGACTTTTCTTTGGTGAAACATTAAAAGTTATGGGAGATCACTGAAAAAGATGGTCTTTGGCAGCCTGAAGTCTGGTGTAATGTTTACTATGTCTGAGTTAGATACTTGAGAGCAGTTTTTTTACAATTATTTAGCTGTATCCCTTGTACTTGATGTCTTTTTCCTTCCATTGCCCTAACTAGGCAAGAAAGTGCTATTGTACTCATTTTAAAAGCAAGAGGCAAAGGGCAGGATGTGTATGGACTACAGAGGATTTAGGTACTCAAGGTGTGACGTATCAGTGTACAGTTTCTTTATAGCCATCTGAGAATATAATCCATTGGCTGGGTTCCCTGTACATTGAACAGATAGACAAAATGTTGGAAAATTTAGAAGTCTGGGGGCTAAAAGGCAAAAAATTAAAACCAGCAAACAGGAAATATGAGACAAGGCTTTGGATAAATATATCCTCCATTCCTGCTTGCCCTAGATCCTTTCCTTCTAAGACAGTTCAAGTACATCTTGGAACACAGAGACAGAAGAAATAGCAGAAGTACCTTTTTCTAGAGTGTTTCTACAGCAGTCTAGGACATTTTTTTCCCTGTATTTGTATTTTTCAATCATTCTCACAGCCAGGAAATTCACATTCTCAAGTCTCCCAACATCAAATGCTTTTTTTGACACAATTGTAGGGGGCCTTGTTATCTACAAATGCCTGAAATAGTAGCTGTCATTCTCAAATTCTCTTGTCCTAACAGATACATTTGCATTAATTTTAAATGGACTTGGATTTCTAACTTGGTTTCCTGTGGCCTAGTTGATCTACCTACAGAACCATCCTTTCTTTACTCTGTCAAAAAAAAGAAGTGAAAGTATATTCTAAATACTAAAGAATAAAATTCCTTACAACACAGTTTATTGCAAAGATTTTATAATATATGTTCCTTTATAAACACTTCTTCTCTTTTCTGCTTACTGCCTTTTTTATCCTTGTACTGAATCTTGACAGTTTGGGTTTTGTGCTTTAGACTGATCACAACTGTGCTAAACAATACAATCAATCCTCCTTATCATTTCTGGAAGCTAAAGAGACAGCAAATATGGACAACTGAGCAGAGTCATAGAAAAGCAGAATAAAATCAGCTTCAGTAAAAAGGTTGTAATAAAACACTGATGCCTTCCCTATCTGTCATTTCAGTCCATCCTTATCATTTGCTTATCAGACAATAGTTAATGTCTTTCACCCTCACATATGAGTACAGTTTTAAGTCAACTTGCCACTACCAATTTTTTATTTCTCAGGTATTCTGTAACTATATTCCTCAGTCTTACTATTGAAAGTAATGTTGTGCATGGGGGTCAACACTGGTGAACATTGTGTGTCAGCAGACTGGAGTTCAAAAATGGCTATGCCACTCAGTCAGAACTTGAGTGTGGCATTGCCATTAGTTTTCTTTACCTTAATTTCCTTATCTAATGGGTGAAAATTTGCTGCATAAGTGAAAAGTGGCATTATTTACTATCTGTGATACTGGGACAAGAGATGTGTGCAAAGCATTTACATACCTTAAGTTAAAAATTGCTATGTATCTGTAAAGTTGTAGTGGCTTTCTACCTAGTACCACTTTAAGGACCCCAAAGTTCAAGAGCACACACTCAGAACTTTCTATAGGCATACAGGATAAGTGAAAGAAAAACAGTTAATTATAAATAGTAAACAGTTTTTAAATTGACATTTCGTATCACTCCTGTTGTTCTGATACTTTTGATGTATTAACAATGCTAAGTGAACAGAAACTTCAGTAAGATTAATATGTAAAAGCCACAAATCTTCCTCCTTTGGCACCTCAAATTGGACATTAAATTTTTATCGAATCTTAAAAAGACAGATGGACTAGGAACTTAGCTCCTAAAACTAAGAAAATTAAAAAGATAAGAAAATACATGCACATACAGAAAAAGTACATTTAAAATATTATGAATTACAATATCTATGGAAAATTAATTGCAAATGTTCATTTACAACCTATGTTAACAGATTGCATAAACATGTTTTGTGGCATGCAAATGCATTTATAGACTTCTTACTTGGAAAGACAATTTTGAACAAAATATTCATAGAATTATTTATAACAAGCTTTTGGGGAGCAACTTGTTCTGAGACAATGTGCAGGCAGAAAAGAAGGTGGGAAATGGCTTAATAGATTACTTACTTCTATTGTTTTTTCCAAATCTAGTCATTGTAACTGACTAGACACAACACTAGTTGTGTAAATGGTATTTAACAACTCAGGGAGTACCATCTCACGGCCTGTCAATAGCCCTTTATGTTTCACTTTCTTCCAATCAGCCTTGAAGAAACTTTCAGGAATGCTTCTCTCCAAAAAAAAACCCCAAAATCTGTTTTTCTAAGGATAATTTATCATCTGTTCTCAGATAGAGCTTAAGAAGAGCTATATTATTTCTATATATTTAACAGCCTTTTCAGATTAAAGTCAGAGGTACTGGCATAAATTCTTGACAGCACAGTGAAGAAAACATATTAGTACTCCAGAGACAACATTGCATCTATGTTCTTTCTAGTACCATGCACAACCAGACATGTGAGGAATGTATAGAAAAAAATGGAAATGTTTCCTATTTATCCTAAAGGAACACAGAGTCTGGCTTTTGCTTTTTAAAAAGAAAGATGTTAAGGTCTTAAAAGACAAGAATGTGAGAAAAACTTCATCAAAGGGAGACAAAACTTGCTTGTTTGTGATATTCAAAAACGTGAAGAAAGTAAAAAGAATACCGCTTGACCCTGCCAAGAAAGAACAAAATGATTCTGCATGTAGTTTTAAAACAGCTGTAAAAATTGACATCTTTAAAAAAGGGGGAAAATCCTAGCAATAACATACTCTATTTGCTGTCCATTGCACTGTAAAGAAGGAATGTTAATTACTTTTTCTTCCTTTCAATAGCAGGAAAGCCCTAATTTCATCTACGCTGAAAATATGCCCAGACCACAAGTATTTGAAAGCAAGGGAACACCTGCAAGTCAAGCAAGAATGAAATGGAGACTGCCAAAGGCTGTAATTTTCTTTACTTGGTTCTTTGCCCTGAAATGCGTCAGGCATATTATCAGATCATTCACTGACATGAAAAAGAGGTACTTACAGATTTTCCTGTCACAAACATAGTTCCTGATCTGAAATCTACTGTGGCCAAGAGAAAGATTATCACTTACTTCAGTGGCAAACTGTTTGAGGTCTAAAATGTTAAACTTAGTACAGTAACATCAATATTTTCAATCAAAAAAATTAAAACTCTTATTTATTATATAAATAAATATAAATTGATATAAAATTTGATGCATTTTCACCTACCTATTCCATTTCATCTCAAGTTGTATGCACTATGTTTTTCTAATTCAGAAAGAATTAGAAAAATTAGACCTATTATCAGAATTACTACAGTCAGGAAATTAATTTTTTTTAAAATATAAAACACTAACTGCTTTGCAATTTAAATTTATGTTTTTTTCTTTTTTTTGGTTGCATTCATTTAGAAATTGTTGCATTCAGTGTGACAATACAAATTTCATATATTTTCCAGTGGAAAATTTAAGTGAAAACTGTGGGTTTTAATGACTTCTGTTGATTTGGATAAAACAACAGATTTTGATCAATATTCCTCTGTTTTTCCATTGCTGAAAATACTCTGTCCAGGTTTAATTATGTTGACTTGCTAAGGATATATTTATAGCAATATAAGTGCAATATTTCTATATATCTCTAAAGCTGAATAAATTAAACACAGGGAAAGTTGTTTTTCTGCTATTTCTATGTATAGTCAAAATTTATGCTACATGTGGCTCAATTTTCAACCTGTCTAACACTACATATGGGACACAAGCACATTACTTACTCATGCTGGGAGATTCCATCAGAATAGTCATGAGTGACCATGAACTTTTCAGTAAATTCCATAAATTAGACACTTAAACATGTTACGGACCTTCATCTCTTTCTCACTTTGTACTTGTAAATTTGGAGGAACCTTATCTTAAATTTCTTATGTAGTGACATATCTCAGCAATATTTTTTGTCTTTGTAAATATTGCTGGAACTTGGGAAAATTAATTTTACAAATTGGGCTAGAAAGAGAAAATAAATTTGATATCCAGAAAGTCACTTTAGCCTGAAAAACCCAGTCTTACTAGGTGTCTGCTACGATTACTATAGGGAAAAATGTCCTGTGCTTTGAGGAATATTCAGAATATCTGAGTTCATGTTGTAAAACATCTTGTGAAATAGTGTCTCTGTTTCTGTTGAAAAAGAAAGGAGTTAGCATCCCACAGCTACAGCTGACCTTCCTAAATGCCTAAATACTCTTTTAGCTGGTTTGCCAGGATATTATATTGGAAATCTCAACCTAAGGCCCAAACTGCCTTCAACAAAGTCTTATTTCCTCTCCTGAAGTTAGTTTTAAAAACCGTTCTGAAAATCAGAACACATATATTCTACATTTTTTTTATTTATGTTCAGAAAGAAAATATCTTTTCAAAATTTGCTCAGTTTTCATCTGTATCTACCTGACCAAATGGGAAGATCACAAATCAAGTAGCTGAATGACCCTACACTAGAAAATCACCAAGCATTCTCTAAGGCTATTATCCTGCTCACGCCCCCCCAAACCCCCGAGGCAGGGAAACTTGGAAGTCTTGAAAAAACTTTGGCATTTGTCACCAAATAGCCACACCTAAACTGGATTATGTAGATACTCACCGAAACTGCAACTTGAGCACATCTTGGGTAAAACCTGATCGGTATACCCCTTTTTTCTACCAATACACCTGATTCCCACATCAAACATTTTATGCAAATTTTCTGACTTAGATTTTCTTACAATAGTAGTGAATAGAACTCAGTTATAATAAAGTCCAGGCTGCTGTGGTATTTATTTCCAGAGATAAGAATTATGTAAGAAAGGTGCAGTTTGCTGCTAGTAAGGCCCAATTTGACAGGACTGAGAAGAAATGATGAATTTGGAAGCATGTGACAGACCCTTTTTGGGTTTTTGGCCTTTTTGGCCCTAACAATTATTTATTTTTCTATATTACATTCTTCACCCTAGAAAGCATTCAAAAGGGACAAATCACAACACAGACACATATACAGAAACATGCTCATGCTCACATACACACACACAAAACCAGACTGGGGTTCTATCAAAGAGAAAAGGTACAAATAAACCAAACAGGAAAAATTTGAAATGTTTTAATGTGAAAATTCCAGAAGGGTGTAAACTTGATAGACTCCTGGTGAGACAGAGAAATAAGATTGAGTTGAAAGTTTACAGTACCAAACGTCATTAGGAAAAAGCTTTGTAATTTTAATAGTGCAATTCAAGAAGAATATGCTTAGGCAAACACATGACAGATAATGAAGGTGACAGCTTTTGACAGGTATCTGTGATTTACCTTTGTCAGAAGTGTGATTAATCCCAGCCCCTCTGCTACCACATCTACGCTGATACAGTTTGCAGCTTTGGAAACTGGAAATCTGGAAGAACTGACTGCAGGAATTTATGAGGTATTTTATTTCTCAGAGTAATTAGTGCTCTTGGAAAAACTAATCTTTAGTGAATCCCACGTGGAGTGGCCTTTTTTAAGCTGAAGTTGTGCCTTCATTGATATTCTAGTAGCACAGAAAATTTATCTATTTACTTGTTTACTCTGGCCAAAATTACTTTTTTGTTGTTATTTTCATGGCCTACTGAAGGCTTCTCCAATGGAGGAAAAGTTATGTGTATCAGGGGATCTTTCTGCAGTGAAGGTATCATTTTTTGTCCATCACGACTGACTGATGATGGGTGATTATTTCTTCACTGCAGTAGTGAAGCAATAGCACTTCTTCTCCCTTCTTTGTTTTTCTGAGTGTCTGCTGACATGGAAACAGACCTATGTGAAAAATAGACGCTTTTATGTGTACTTGTGTCTTTCAGTCGTGGTCATATTCCTCAAGTGCAGCTCCAGGGATGCAGATGGGTGCCATGCAGACTGCAGCAACAGGCCATCCTGATCATTTCTGCAAGTCCCTGCTCGGCAGCAGTTACAACCTCCCAAAGTGTTTTTAGATCATTGTCAACTGCATTATAGTCATTTTCTTAAGGGGAGTTTTTAATCTGTATTACTATAACTCTCTTATAATGCTTGAAATAATATTCCTAACTGTTAAGGATTAATTTCATTTTTATAATGAATAGATTTAACACTGGCATTACAAAGAGTATTAAAACAGGATGAGGATTACATAGACAAATATAATCTCTTCGCTGAATAATTTGGTGATTACTGTGCCAATAAAGTAGCACCTTAAATCCTAACATCCACATTTTATATCCTATACTGATTTCCTAGGTCACGTTGCATGGTTTCCTAATGCTCCTGCTGTGAGAGTTTTGACACTGAGAAGCCATGTGTGGGAAGTGTGCTTGTCAGAGAGACACACTTTGAGATGCTCTTTATTTGAAACCAACCTGCCTTGTCGTGTGTTTGGTATAGACCCATGCTGTTTTGAAGAGGCAAGCAAGGAATCTTTGTTATCTCTCTACTGTTATGCTTCAAGACCGTGCTTCTTTAGATGAAACTGCAGTTGTGCTAAGATTACATCTGTGCTGCATTCAGTTCTGTTCTCTAAGAAGAGTTTACAGAATGAACAAGGGTGATAAATTTCATAGACGTGGGAAGCTATTTCTCAGGTTATCAGCTTTCTTATAATCTGAATGATATGAAAATTACACAAATCTCTCTTGTGATAACCCAATCTATCTTGTACCACTGCCTGAAGTACACATCTATCTAGATAATTATATGATACACAGACCACTGGAACTTTCTGTTAGCTGAACTGGAACTCGCTGAAAAAGTGCAGAGCTGGAGCTTGCTGAAAAGCAATCACCAATTTACCAAGAAATTTGGTTTATTCCAGCAATTAGTGGTGTTTTCAGAATTGTCATCAATTTCCATGTTTTGTCTGATCAGAACAGGTGATGGTAAGAGTACAAAGACTCTTCAGAGGGAGCTACCTACTGTCTTTCAAGGACTTATTGCTTTCTACAGGGGAGTTTTCTGGTTGGGACCTAGGCATTGTGATGCAGCCCTGAGTGGGTTCATGATGTTCCTCCAAAGTTTACCAGTCCAGAAGTAGAGTATATTAATTGCATGTTGAAAAAGCCTAAAACCTTGCCCTATTAGGGTCATCCCTTTTTCAAATATGTTAACAGTGCTGGCACCAGAGATTTTTCACAGTGTTTGTGTCTAGTATTTGAGGTATATTAAACACACACACACACACACACACACACACACACACACACACACACACACACACACACATATATATATATGTATGTATATATTTGAATCCAATCACAGTTTTGCAGACTAAAGCAGCAGTAGCAGGCCGTGGGGACTAGGTGAAACACATAAAGTTTGAAGCATAATTTTCTTCTCCTCTAAGCAGGTGTGAGTCATGACACAAACTGGTATAAAATAATCTCCCATGAGGATCAAATGCCGTGCTTTTTATCCTCAGGTGGTATAAATAGCATAAATCAATATAGTAGTGCCAATTTACATAAATTTCTCCACAGAATTTGGCTAAAGGACAACTCATAAGGATATGATAACATTCTGCAAGTATTTGAAGGCCATAAACACTAAGCAGGGGGACAAATGATTTAGGGTGGCATAAGGAGATGTAATTAGGAGCAATGGGAGGAAATTAAGGGAGGAAAAAATTAGGCTGAATATCAGAAACAATTTTCTGACAGTGAGATGTATTAGACTCTGGAAAATAAGTCTCCCAATGGACATTCCATTGCTCAAGATGTTTAGACTGGACAAAGTACTAATGTGTATCCAACAGGGACTAATTTTGCAATTTATGGTGCATAGACAAGAAACCAGAGACATTTAATGGGGTAAAAAGAATTCTGCACTAAGAAAAACAAACAAATAAATCTTTTATTTTATCAATTTCAACAAATGCAATAATAGTTTTGTATCTTTTATATACGTGCATTTATACATGGAAACATATATAGAGAAACATTATTTTTCTTTTTTTTTTTTTTTGGTCTGAAAATTGAAAAGTTTTTAAAAGTATAACTTCAGTTTAATGGCAAATTTCATAACGGCAAATTTCTTCTCCTCTGCTATCTATCAAATTCAGAAGTGCTAAATTTTCTGCTGTTTAATTTTTCTTTTAACACAGGAAGAAATACCATATATTTAATTTTTTTATTATACAAAAATTTCATTCTTTTGTGTGCTGTAGAGCTGGATATCCTTCTGTAACTGTATAAGTGTTTTTGTAGAAGTTGATTGTGGTATAATTTTTATTATGAAAATAGAAAACTGTTCTCACATCATTAAAATACGTATTTTTAATAATTTTAAAATAAGTGGCTAAGATTTTTTTTCTGCATCTAGTTGGCCTTTAATCACTGGTAAAAATGTTTCCAAATTAATGTTTGCAAGACTGATTACAGGAAACACACTTCAAAACTCTATATCTTTACATTTTTTAGATAAATCAGAGATAAATATTGGGATATATCTCATTTTACCTTAGATGATGTCATGTAAGTAAATAGAATGTGCTCTCAAAGTTATTAGGTTACACGTGATTCCAAGAAATGCAAATGTGAAGTCCACTCTGGAATCCCAGACAGTGTACTTGGCTGCCGAGTATCTAGAAGGTGAACTACAAAAGAAAATTATGCAAAACAGCTACATCTAACAAAGAAATCCGTGAGACGTCAGTAAGTAAACAAATCCAGGACCCATGTGTACAGCTTGGGTAACTGTGCACAGAATTGATGCAAGTGACAGAAGAGAGGCAGATTCATGACTGAGCTCACCAAAGAGAAAAAAAAAATTACTTGAGTTGGAAAGGTATAAAACTATAAAATAATAATGATGATGATAATGATGATAATAATAATATATATTTTGGAAGTAATTTGGTAACAAATAGTTCTTTTTTACTGAGGAGCATGTATAACCCCTGCACTTCAGAAGCTGTCAGGTTTTTTTAATTTTCTACTTGTTTCCTCAGTTTCCTCACCTATTTGGCAAATTCCATTATACAGGTTCAGATGCTTAACATAGCTGCAAGTTATAAATTTTCTTATCCTCTTTTTTCAACATTCCTCCAAACTTAAAGTAGACCCATATAACTGACATGACAGTTCAAAGGGAAATACAGACAACACAGAGACTTTTGAGCCACTTGTTCTGTCTACTACTTTAGTGTAGTAGACACTTTTTTGCTTTAGTTTTTCTGCAAAGAAAAACGTCCAGGGAAAATTGCATTGCAACATGGCCAGATGACCGTTCTCTCTTTTGGAAAACACTTTCATCATTGTCAAGCAAAAAACCACTTCACCAGGAATTGTGTGAGAAATACAATCTTGAGCACCTCTTAAAAAAAAAAAAAAAAAGAAGAAGAAAGAAAGAAACCTGTTGCAGTTTTGAATTACGAGAGGATAAGTAGCTTCAACATGCTAAAACTGCAGTGTGCTCAAAAGCATGGTTTACAATATAAAAAGATCAGCTCACATTGTCACAGTCCCAGTTTCACCAAAATCCACCAAGGCTAAAGCTGAAAGTATCTGCATAACTCTAGGAAATGTGCAGTTGGGAATTTGCATAGGTATCAGTCTAAATCCTTGAGATTCAGAAGCAACAACCAGCTGATTTCCAAAGGAAATTAAATTGATGTTTAACACTTTCAAACTGGATTTTCATAACACTGTGGTGAGTTTACATATTTATGGTTTTTGCCTGAGTGACTTAAGGCGTTCAAGTTGTCATTCCTATGCAGCAGTAGAAACAAAAAACATTGTGCCTCAAGTATTGTAACATAAAGAATCTGGTTTTATACCATGGGAATAATAGACACTCTTGGTTATATTAACACTAATTCTCAAGTGTTGACAACTTCAAGTTGCAATCTTTATTTAGGTAAGTCAAAGTATGCTGAGAAAAGAGAGAATCACACCAATACATTTATTTTCTTATTTTAAAACCACTTAGAGTTGAAAGCTCTTTGATTTTTTTACAGTATAATTGCTTTCCTAGGTAGAAACACTATTTATTTACCTTCAGAGGACACTCAATATAAAGTGGATGAAATATACCGGATTTAATTGGAAGCCAGATAGAGAAACATGCTTTTTACTACTGCACCATATCATAAGTCATAGTGTCTTACAGGTGTTAAAGTTTTTTCTAGATTTTATTCTATCAGAAAAAAAAAATATTGCTTTACTCTCCTTACAGCTTACTATGTGTCAACAAAAGAGTAAAAAATTTAAATATATTTCTTAGATAAGAGTGTGATACAGAACCATTTATACTGTCTGTGCAGCCAATTGTGATATGGCTAAAATGAGTTTTGACAGACCACATGACCTGTCTTCAACTCCCTGTGCTGGGAATTTTGTGTTAAAAAGACCATAATCCTTTGAAGATATCAGGTTGTTTACATGGACTCTTCTCAAAATTTGACTTCTGAGTATCATGTTTGTTTCTCTTCCTTTGCTGGAAGTATCTCAGAAAATTAAGATAATTTGAAAAATAAATCTGTTTTAAAACAGTAAAGGATACTTTTAAACAGAATAATATTTTTTGCTTATTCTCATGCTAAATTTTAACTTTTTTATTTTTTTAAAAAATTGCTGTTTGTCATTTACTTCAAATAAAACACTTCAAAGCAGATTGAAATCATATAACAGCTATCTTTTGATTTGATTGCTGTAAATATACAACTTAAACATTTGACAGACTCATGAGAAAGGCTTGAATGACAGCTAGTAAACAATACAGAGTCACAGTATTCAGAACCCACGCAGGGGATAACCCCATAATATGATATCATCATGGTTGATGCAATGCAAGCTGATTAAGCAAAAACAACTTTGTGATTATCCTTTTTCCAGAGGAGATTGATGCCCATTCTTTAATTTCATTTCTGATCTTTTTCAGACCTCTCAGAATTCAGGAGCTCTATTTACCCAAGAGGGGATGTAACAGAAGAGCACTTTGTGGTGACAGCACATAATGCCTTTAAAGTTGGTAAGATTCCCTTAACCTTGATAGCTGTAGGGCAATGATAACTTTCTGTTGTCCAAAGAAGGATCTCATAGTCATATATGTCATTATTACATTAAGGACTGGTGTGCGCTCTTGATTTCCATTTCTATAACTGGATCTCCTGAATCACCTGATCATACTCCAAAATGTGATCACCCTAGAGATACAGTGGACAAAATCTCTTCACCCTGAAAAAATGTGTTCTTAACTTAAACATGCTTGCCTCAAATCATTTAAAGTTAATATACCAGTAAAGACAGCAATTTTAATTGCTCCAGCTGAGCTATGGGCTCTCTTTGAACCAAAACTGGTGGAGCAAGTAAACTGCTTTGCAGACATCCATCACATTGCGTACTGTCATTTGTTGTACAGAGTCATTGCAGGTGTTGGAAAGTTTCAAGGGCTTAACCCAACCAAAGATTGAGGTAACTTGTCTGACTGCTGCATTAGACTGACTTTATTTACTTGGGTTAGTGAAGCTGGGTTGGAAAAACACTGTTTTTCCTACAGACATGCCCTTTCTCTGTTTTCCTAAGTGAAGTATTTTCAAAGGTTTCTAGAGTTCAGAAAAGAGTTTGAATGTGCAAACAACAAAATCTTTTAAAGAACACAGTGAAAAATCCCTGCAGCTGCTGCAGTGCAGGATGTTCTGAATCTGATGAGTCCGAATAAGTTAGCTCTTGAAAAGCTGCGTCTATCATGCAGCTTTTCAGGCCCACTTGGTGACCGACATTTTGGCAGGACTTGAGCTGTGGTTCAGTGACAGCAAAGGGTTTCCCTCCATATCCAGTTGACAATGAAACTATTTTGATTTTTCTTGTTTCCTTCATTTGTTTAATTTTTAAATTCTCAGAAGAATCTTCTAGAGGATAAAAAAATATTATAAATGTCAAAAGTGACTGGAGTTCTTAGAAAACTTATAATAAACATGATATAATATCAATTTAGTACTTAAATCATCTCATTTACGTGCTGCAATGGTTCAAGGGTTTGGGATGTCTTTATGTTCAGACAGTATCTATAGAAAGGGTGATGCATAAATGTACTGGGAATATTATGATTTCAAACAACACAGCACACAATAACTAAAGAATTCATTCATACTTTGGAGTTAATAAAACCATATTAATACCTAGTCTCTTCTTTCATTTCTGCTACAGATGTATTAGGATTCTGTGCATTCCTGAGCTGTCGTAGAATTTTCTAAAGAACTTATCCCTTCAGGAGAAACTTCTAGCCAGGGTTTTTTTGGATGTTTTTTCTCTTTCCCTTTCCCTTTCCCTTTCCCTTTCCCTTTCCCTTTCCCTGACACTTAATCTGAAAAACTAGAGCCCAGTATGGAGTGTCATCCTTCTGAATTTCCAGATAGAGACTGTAAGAATAGTTTTAGCTTTAGACTTTCTAAGATCATGTCACTCAAAATGCCACAAAATATTTAATACCATACTTACAGAATCTGGTATCTTTCCACTGTATTATAGAATTCAAGACTTTAAAGAGGGAAACAATCATTTTGCAGCAATAAGACATCTGACACGGTAAGTTTTCTTCATCTACTGGGAAATTCCTGTAGATGTTTTTTCTTTTACATAATTGTATGCTGTTGACAAGGTGGTGGCAGTTACAAATGCTGTAGTAACCCATTGCATTATCCCTGGGGAAGACAAGAAATTTCTATTTGAAGAGCACACACTCCTGAAACAATCAAATGTCTCCCCCTGAGATTTGAAATGGTTCTATCTGCCACAACATGGCAAGTTGCTTCTCCCAGGGGCACACACAGCCTGGAGGCTGCTCTTGTCATCTCAGTGGAATCTGCTAACAAAGGAATTAAGGGGACCAGTCTGGCTTGTGCCAGATTGAATTCACTTACAGCACTAAACCTAGACTTGGTTAACATATCAAACTAAGATGCCATGCATCTCCAAATTACAGTGGATATTGAACTACGTTTTCCTAAAAGGGCTTCTCCTTTTTTTCTCTTTCAACATAACATCTTTACTGCAGAGACCTAGTTTTTTAACTTTCTTCTCTTAGTTATTCCCTTATTTATCTTTCTTCTGGAGATATCTGGGACTTACAGTATGAATTATTAACCTTAATGCTTTTTTCCTCTGGAGCTCTTGATAGGTTTTGTACCTTTCAAAAACCAACACAGAGTGAGAACCTGTCATATTTATTTTCCCAAGAATTCTCTTTCAAAGATAGCAAGAGATACTTTAACATCTTTCTCTCTCTTCTGCTGAACTGGGGAAAATTTGGTGGCAGCAGTGAGAAAGGCGAGTTAATGAAGTAAACTTCTGTTTATTTCTGAGTTACTAGGAGAGTTAATTTATTACTTATTAATATTAATTCAGTGTGGGTTTGAAACAACTGCATATACCATAGCTAATGAAGCTGAATTATTATTTTAAAAAGTATGAAATTCTTTCATCTTACATAACTTAGAGAATGAATAATTCGTAACAGTTTATTGTTATTACATCACAGGTTCATTGCACCTATCCTTACCACTTTTGTAACACATAAAAATTATGACAATGCCTGCCTGGTACCAATTCTTTAGTGAGAGAATAAAAAACAGAGCTCTTGATTGCCTTTAATGGGTAGGTAGCATTTAAGGCAAAGCTTTGATTTCAGTACCTTAAAAATGAGGAACTGAGAATTCACCTTCCAAGGATCTAATATTCTTCAATTATATCTATTTGCATTTCTCATTTTATAGTCTAAATTTGTAAGTGGAACATGCTCAATACAGAGTCACTTTGGGTTGTGTGAATTTTACATTGATATTTTTTTCAATAAGTTTATCAAAGTTTGATATTAAGAGACTTCAAAGTGAATTAGGCATGCATCCTTATTTTTTAATATAATCAGGTTTTAACTGGGTTCAACAAAAACCTAAAGGTTTATTTTAGATTTGAAATATTTATCTGTATGGTTTTACCTACTACTGGACCTGCAAAATAAATAACCTGATTTTCACCACAGGGCTTTGGACTATGAGGCCTTGTTCACCTCTTAATTTACAGCAGTCTTTTATGCTCTTTACAGGGTACATGGTCCTTGGAGTGAATATTTCGTAAAAGTATGTTTCTGCTTCCTTCATCTTACATTGAAGATATACTATAAATCCCAGCACTTTCTAGGCTATATCAGCTGCTTAGAAATGAAAAATATGGTGTATCAGAAATACTAGTTCGTCTTTCAGCTTCATTTTAATACCTGGTGTAGTGTCTTTGAAACCACTAAAATAAAAAAAAAAAAAAAACTAAACACAACCCCAAATATATTGTTTAAATTCCATATTCATTTGAAGATTAAATATGTGAAATATTTGAGTTTTCCTTTAGATGTCTACTAGATTTGTGCAAATTGAGCTGTGCAATGAAATGTATATATTTTCCTTGTCATAAAGACAAGAGATCCTAAATTTTTTTTAAGCAAATTCAAGTACTGACGGGCTACAAAGGCCTCTTCATTTTATACAAGACATTTAATTTCTTCTAATTCCCAGTAAATATGAATTCATCAGCCTGCATTGTTTACTCAAATTTCTTCTCTAATCACTGAAAGTAGATGGTGACATAGGCTTTGCCAGCCCTGAGCAAAGGTAAATGGTGACTCCAGTGAGACTACTTACATTAGAATTTGTGCTCCAGCACCACTGAGTTATTAAAACTCATGGAAAAGTGTGTATGTGTACAAAATATCTCTTATTTCTATAGTGTTATTTGTTTCTTTATTTGTGGAATCACTCTCTAACATGCAGTGTTCCGGTGTAGAAGAGATTTTAATTCTGTCATGTTCTGCACAAAATGCAGAATGGTGTCATCCCAAACAAGGGAGATCAGAAGGAACAAATATGGAAATGCTGGAAAGCAGAATGGAATTGGCTAGCATGAAATGTAGTGCCCTCCATGAAGCAGATAATAAATTTTTATTTAAAGCATCACAGCAATGAAAATGCTTAAGAAAAGATTTGAAGGAGAAGCAGGCTTTTTGGAGTATTTGCAGCATGAGAGGTAGGACAAGATATATTCTATTGTTAAGTGTCCTGCTTTGACCTAGAAGTGGCCTGCCTAATCCAGTAATTTTATTTTTACCTGTCTTTTAATGTTCTTTTGCACTTTTTATTGTGTTAAATCACTTTCTAACAGAAGACTGATTAGTATTACACCATTTAATTATAAACAATAGTTTTTTTGCCACAATTAATATACTTTGAACATATTAATGTATATTAACATATTTTGAAATGTACAAAGAATTATTTTCTTTGATTTTTTTTTTTCCAAATCACTTGCAGAACCCATTTAAATCACCCGCCAGAAATTATGAAGTGGAAAGCAAAAGCCAAAACTTCTACTGAGCCCTGGGGGTCATGGAGAGATATTTTTATTGATAAATTCAAATTCTAAGGCTTTATTTGCCATCCTTAAATCATTTACAGGGAAATAAAATGTGAAACTTCAGTAGTTTCTTGTAGATGAGGTCTCTTTGTTCAAGAACACCATTATAAAATTCACAAAGCTGTGAATTTGGTTAATAAGGGATAAGAAATTTAAACCAGATATACAACAACATTCTCTTGTCTTTTATCAAGGTGGGTGTCCATCACTCTTTGAACTTTGAGCTTTCAGAAATAACAATACCAGTAAGGCAGTTATAATAAGCAGCTCATTGTGAGATTTCAGTTCTGATTGTTGTAAAGTTACTAAGTAAAAGAACAGTGAAAATACAGTTTAAAAAGCAAACAAAATGCTTATGAATAGCGTTTTCTATTTATGCAAAATAGAATACCTTCTATTTGTTATCTCCCTTGCATGCAAAGACATAGAACCCTGCTTTTTGCTCTGTGGAAACAAAAATATTATCCTGTGGGCTCTTTAAATTTCTGATGAAGCAGAGGCTGCTTCATCTCCTCTCAGCAGTATCTCAAATCATGGGAGCAGAATTTCATGAGCAGTTGATCAAAATTTGACATTTTGGATCTGTTTTAGGTTCTGAGACTTCGTGATTGAAGTAGATAATGGGTAATCTAATTAAGATACAATGAGAAACATCCAGTCATTTTGCTCAACCTCAGCTCTTGTTGTAAACTAAACCCAACATGATCCAAAGTTATCTTGGAGCTGCTGGTTATTTTGAAAGAATGGGTTTCAGGGGTTTTTTTAAGATAGCAGCTCAATTTTCAAATAGAATTAGAAATCCATGAAAAATAGTAATTATTTGAAACACGTTCCAAGTGTGAAGACACTGAAAAAGTTGATGTGCATGCAAAACTGATCAAAACACTTCCTCCCTTGCAGGGACCTTGTCACAATCTAGGAATTTGTCATGCAGGTTAGGGTTGTGTAGTTAGTATTAGTTACTATTAGTTTAGTAGTCATAATGCACAAGGACATTGACTCTGGGTAGAGTACTAAAGGTGTGGGTTTGGTTGTGGGTTTTTTCACAACTCTTTCAACACAGAAGACAACAAATTAAACAGTTACATCCGTCTATGTAGTTGTGTAGTGGTACTTTTATTACCAAATTTTCAGGGTTCCAAAGGATTCTAGATTTCACTTTACTCTCAATTTAATTTTTTTTCTTTTTTTTTTCTTTTTTTTTTTTTTTTTTTTTTTCAAGTTAGCTGGTGTGTATTTCAGTTCACANGGGAAGGGTCAAAATCTCAGTCTAGGGGAATGAAGCTGCAGATCCCAAAGATTAAATTATAGCATTGTTCCATTTTATCTGAAATAAGCTTTTCTTATCCATGGTGATTGCTTTGTGTCATGGAAACTCAATCACATAAGAGGTAAAAACTGAATCCAAATACATCAAAGTTTAACTCAGTACTCTTAAGTTCAAGATCATCTTTCTCCTCGTGGGAGACTTGATTTGATATTTTTAGTTTAAATTAATCTATTTGTGCAGAGCAATACAGACATCCCATTTCTGGAAAGATCTAGACTTGAGGGGTTTTTTTGAGAGTTTAATTAATTTGGAGACATCTGCATTAATTTGAAGTAGGACACACTAATGATACCACATTAGTCAGAGCAGCAATTCATTATATCTTGACTTTCAAACCTTCTATGTGACCTAAATACAGTCCAGTTTCCCTCTGACATCCAAAAAATTTGTCTGAGTCTTTGTATTACACATATTCACATATTTCTTTGAATTAATTTTAATAAAAAATTCCACTGCCCCAAAAGTACTCTAGTTATGATTAAATGTAAACACAAAATCATATTTGCAGGATGAGATATCAAGTTATGCTTGTTATTTAATAGGCAAAATTAAGTCTTCTTCAAAAATAGGCAACCTAATAATATCAGAGTCAAACAATTATACCCTTTTATTATGCTATCTGTTTACGTTAATTTGGTTTAGTATTCTTAAACATACAGCTCAATCCAAGACTAGACATGCAACAAATATATCTGCAGGTTTGTGATGCACAGAAGTCTGGCAAAGTTGAAAACAAAACAAAACAAAATAGATTTTTGAATTTTTCCTTAATTGATAAGATATCAGGATTTTTTATTGATAAAACTTTGAGCCAGACCCACAAAAGAAAAACTGTATTGGATTAAACTCATATGCTCCCTGTGGCTCATAAGAGGCAAATCCTTTGTGTTGTTTGCATTCTCCCTTCAAATTATATATGTCATTGTAGACACTTCAGTTCACATCTTCTCTGCTGGTGCAAATTAGCATTGAAACATCCAAGTAATGTTGTTTATATAAACTGAAGAACTGACATTAACTTTTAGTTCCTGAACTGAGCACAAATTTGACAACATATTTGTTGTGCACATGAACATGACAGATAAAAAGGGAACATTTTGTTGCTTCCACTGTTACACTGTATTGCTATAGTGCACAATTGAAAATATAATTTTTTCCTCTGAAGTTCTACTTCAACAAATAAATTGTGAAGGAAAATCATAAATAGATCAAACTTCTGAGATATTATCATGCATTTTTTTTTTAATTACATGAACTTTTGTTGAAAAACTACAGATCCTTTTTAATATATATTTGACAATGCAATAATATGGTTTTGATATATTTTTCTTTAGTTGCAGTAGTTCTGTCTCAAAGATGAAACATATGAGACTGTAGGGTAATCTCATAGTTTTTAATTGCACTAATATCTTGGTAATGGGTTCTCAGCAGTGAGAAATTTCTCCTTGTTTTACCTTTTATTTTGGGGATTGGAGAAAAGCAATAAGTATTAACAATGATTCATTTAATCAGGGAACTCTGACTAAATTCTTCATCACTGTAGTGTCCTTAAGGTTTAAATTAATTTTTGGATTTATGCCAAAAAATTGAGGTCCAAGCTAACTTATGAGGAATTTGTTTAGCCCATCACACAATCGGAGACATACAGTAACAAAAGAAAATAAATAAACAAGCAATCAAATAAACATTTTTCTGAGATTTACACCAAAAACAAAATAAATCTTTAGTTACAGAAATAACTGTAATTTGTAGTAATTCACAGCTGCACAACTAAGAAAAGAACATGGGTTATTGCAGGTCTTACTAGTTTTTATTAGGACATCACCTAGAGGCCAATAAACAATGAAACTTGATTATGCTAGGCAATAGAAGATAATTTCCTTTCATAGAGTATTGATCACAAATTAACATTAAGTGCACAGTGGGATGTCCTTAATATCAGCAAGATAAAAAATGCCAGAAATAAGGAAGGAATCTCCCAATTTTTTAAAACTATTTTTTTTTAAGATGTACTTGTTAATGAAAGCTAAAATCCATGGAGAAAGGAGAGAAGGTAAGGAGAACGGTTGTAGGTATGAAATAGATAAATAGGAAATCTGGAGAAGAAACAAATAACTTGTAGATGAAAAGGAAGAGTTTCTAGGATGCACCTCCAAGCCCTGATCAGAGAATGCCTTTCGTTACTTCAGGAATAGGCAGGTCTCTGACCACCCAGCCAGAATTAGAATTACTCCTTATGCAGCAACTCCTCCCACAGGCCCTATGAGTAGTTTGTCCCAATATCCACAGCTCTAAAAAATGTCATGAAAACTGTCACTGATGCAATGTAACATCACAAGCATATTTGTGGCTTTAGAAAGAACCATGTTGTATAAATGAATACCACTGTCATTTATTCCTTCTGTAGTTTATTATGTTGGGTAGGTGATTTCAGTTTTGGTTTATTTTTTTCTTTGACTTTTTATGCATCAAAGCTGTTTTGTCATAGAACTGTGCTGAGGTGATTTCTGTATTTATTGCTGTAGTGATGAGTGAGAGAGAGAGCAAGTACTTGTTTATGACACTATAGATTTTCCCTTTTTCAGAAAAACATTTCATCTTGCAGTTCCGAGGTTTTGAGTAAAAAAAAAGTCTTCTAATGTTTTGGATTCAAGGTAAAAACAATACACTTTTATTTAGCTCCAGGACATGATCAAGCAATCCTTCTTCAAGTCCATTCTCCTCTCTCTTCCTATCTAATTACTAGCACTAAAATATATCTTCATTTGTGTTTCTTCTGTTAGATAATACTAGAAGTGAAATCAAATTGAGGATTCATTTAAAGTAATCCCATAAGCACATCAAGCCTTAAGCTCATAAAGTCTGGGATAATTCAGGAAATCTGTTATAATTTTTATGTAATACAGACTGTCTTCAAGGTTCATTTTTTTCCTCTCTTTAGAAAGAAAGTCTTGAAATTATTGTATCATGGTGCAGGATTTAAAACTACATATTATGTACTGCATACTTGTAATGTTTTCTCTAATAAATACTGATTAGAATTAGACTCTTTGAAGTAAATCTAATAAATCACCTGAATGACATCACAACTGATTTGTCTTGGAGTCATTATGTGTAATTGGCTAATGGTGTATTTACTCTTGTGCTATTGGATCACCCTCAGGGATAATTCCAGTAAGTCTTGCATCTCAAGAAGGATTTCTCTGTAGAGGTAAATTATCTTAATTTTTTTTTAGTAAAGAACACTAACTAATTACTTTTATTTAAATTCATTTGTAAAGCAATAAGTCTGTCTTGAGGTCTCACTGCATTTTCAAGTGATGAATTTGATGTTCTCTGATGCCTTGAATTTCCCCCTTGAGCCAAGAAAGGTGATGAGAAAAGGAAATGAAGCCCCCAAAATCCAGAGTTCATGAAAAGCAGTATTAAAAACATATGTAGCATATTCAGAGAGGATCTCAGTCAGTGCCCTCTGGTTGTGAATTACTATAAATGAATAAAATTTTTTGTTCAAAAGGAAAAGTATGAACTTAACATACTCAAGGCATAGAAGACTTCTCTGGAAGTGTAGAAGGTAGCAGATTCTGGGATTCTATTGTCTAATATATAGTGATTCTCAGAAAAAGAGTATAGAAGCTATATAAAATGATAATGCTTAATACTATATTGTAAGAAGGCAAACACACATTACATATTCCAAATTATTTTTTCTTCTCTCTGGATAGCTCTATGTTTCACCTATAGATTTGCAGATGTTCATTTAAATACATGTTTCTTATTGATTATTGAAAATTTCCAGATTTTTTTAAAAAATTCATCTAATTGGCAGTTTTGCAGTTTTTAACTCACATTTACTTTGCAATAGACAAATAAACAGAAAAAAAAAGGAAAGAAAACCCTAAAAATTTCTTGTTTTTAAAGCAAAAAGAAAGGGAAAAGAAAAAGAAAAGACGTTTACTGTTTGAAGATATCTTGCAAAAGTAGATGCTTCAAAACGAAACTGAATCTTGTTTCAAAGTAATAATTAATAAGATAGACATTTAAATTAAATGTTTAGGAATAAAATAAATATTTAGGACCATGACATTAAGCTTCAGAACTACTGGTTTCTGTTAATTAGTTTCCTTCACTTGGTAGATTTAGAGTGTTTTACTGGAAATGTGTGATTTTAGTTAAGACACAGGACCTTTCTGAAGATTTTATTTATAGAAAAACAGTAAAATTCATGGCAAGTGGACCACATATTCCAAATTGATTTGAGGATATCGTTACCTTTGAAATTTATTTTCTTTCCTCATCCTAAAGGCTAACAAATTCATCTTAGAATTTAATTATCAATTTAATAAAACAAGTTGCTGTAATTTTATTGCCATAAAATTGCTATTCAGTAAAATATGGGGTTTATTCTAAAAAGTCTATTGCTTTCTACTTGGCTTCACCTTGACAAGTGCCCACCTTTTCTATTTTGTTTCTCTCTCTAGGCAGTTTGAACTAGTAGTGTGATGTAAAAACCTGGGTAATTGGAACATCTCTTGACATCAGTGAAGATGGTAGAGCTTTTGGTTTTCAGGTGAAGGCTGGAATGTAATCATCAGCTGGAGTGTAGGAACAGAAACTGAAAAGGTAAAATTGCATTATTATGGATAAGTCTTTCAGCCTGAGCTGCAAAGATGAATCAAAGCTTTTAGCTCAAAGTGAAAAAATTCCTGTGTGCCTTGGAAAAATAAGGCTGATGAGAACAGGACACGAATCAGCTTTTTTAAAGGAGCTCTTCTTTAATACAGTAAATAGTGTGATTATTAGAAACTATGTCAAAGTGGCAAGCTGTCCAGTGGAAGACGAAAAAGTATTTACCACTGATTTTTCTGACTCATCTTTGATACCAAGTGCACAAACTAATAATTGACAAGAGTGGTTTGGGAAATTTTAAATTACTAGTCTATAGAGAATTAAGTTGCCAAAAGAATAGTATACAAAGCTGTCCTTAACTTCTAACAACCTATCTCAGTAATGGTTCTGGATGACTACAGTGCCAGATAAATAAGAAGTACTAAGACTAATGTTTAACCAGATGCTCTTTTGAGAAAGTTATGCTAGTAGAGTTTGGCTCACAAATTTGGTTTTGCTCTTGTTGTTGTATGAAATTATGCTGTTGCTGAAATATATCTTTGCCACTCCCACAGTGCTAGCCTTTCCATAGTCTTTTTTCAGCAGGCTGAAAATTTGAAACTGTGGTGATGACAAGGATTTTTAAAGACTGAGAGGAGGCGGGTGCTTCTTTGAAGCCAGTGGTACTTGGATACATGCCTTCCTTAGGTTCCTAGTAGATTGCCCTTGTTTTGCAGTGAAACGTTGTCCCAATTCCTTGTCACTTGATCTAGGAAGGACAGATTTATATTAGATGGATATATGAGCTGGGCTGAGATATTGGCAGTTAATGGAACTGCACTGTGGTGGTTGTAGTCAGCTAATGTGCCACTTGATCATATGTCATTAACACAACATCACAGAGAGGTTGATCTTGGGTAACTTTGCCTAAAGACAGTAACTCTTCTCTATTTACTGACAGTTTGAATAACCCATGCATGTTTTAGTGTAATGCTACATGTTGTAATATATGGGTGTATTCAAGACTGTTTTGACACTGACTCTGGAAATTAAAAATGCAGCAAAGATGCAGCTGATACATTACACTTTGTTGGATGAAAAACATCAAACACCATTAAGTTCTTTTAGCCCAAAATTAATGAAAATGCCTACTTGGTCAAATTATAAGTACATTTCTGTAGTTTGCTTGGGGGTTTTTTGTCTCCATTGGTAGAATTTTCTGACTGACAGAAAATCATTATCTATTGAAAGAACAGATAATTGCAGTAATTGTAGGGCATAAAACATATCTCTGTATAATTTAAGAAAGGTTTTTTGCAACTTTATCAGTACATTAAAAGAAACAAAGATATTCCAGGAAAATTACTAATGCAGTACCTCATATATCTTAATATTTTTGTTCACTTTAATGATGCAGAACTCTGGAGGTCAATTCCTATTCTGATATACACTACAGCTTGTCTCTGCAAATGGAGATAAATAATTGAAGACCATATTAAGTAAAATCACTGTTCATATAGGCTGTCTATTTCTCATATCTGGGAACTAAGGAAATCATCACTGAGAACAACCTTCAAGAAATATGAGATGAAAGAGAAGATTTACATATTTGCAACATCTCTTCTGTTTTTTCTTTATAGTCTCCCTTGAACACACTAGAGCAATATGAATAAAATATATTTTAAATGTCTAACTAACCCTGACTTTTTCTATTTCCAGTATACTTCCTTGCACTACCAAATAACAAACAAAACATTAGAAGCCTGATTCACTCATTTGTAGGTGATCTATGATGCAATTTGTAAGTCCTTACAAATTTTTTTTCTCAGTAAGCACTATAAACAACTCAATTTTTTGAATATGCTTCACGGATAATATATTCAGGTTTGATTTATTTTATGAAGTGGTATAGAAGCAAAACATACCTAGGAGGTACAAGAAAAAGTAGGACTTACTCTGTTAGAAGTAATCGAGTCATCACTTTTTACACAACTCTAATTTCTTATTTTAATAAAGAAGTGAAATTATAACAGAATTGGTTGTATTTCTCTTTTCCATTCACTTCATTGAATTTTCTACTGATAAAAAGATAGTTCTGTAACCATGAGGACAAAAATCCCATTGCGATATCTATTATTTATCCAAAGTCAGAGCTAGTGACAGGCCACTTTATATTTTGTTATCTTTCCTTCCATGTCCAGGCATAGAATCCAAGCATAACCTGGATATTTCTATCTGCTAAACATACAATTGTTTCATATCAGAAGACATCCATAAAATGATAACTGAAAGTATGCTTACACTGCTTCTGCCAAGATTGCAGGTTTTATACACTTACTGTCAATATTTTCCCTGTACTCCTGCCTTGGCCAAATAAGGTCTGTGGTTCTGTATTTGTAAATTTAAGGAGAGGTGGGACCATTTTTGAATTGAGGAATAAAATAACGTGATTATCATTCAGAAAATTAAATTACAGACAGGACCTCTTCTGTCTGGTATTTTGTGGGAAGCAGTGGACTGGGTCAATGGTATTTCAGTCCTTGGTGTGACAGGTAACTGATATCACTGAAGTGTGAATAAAAGTTCAGAAAAATGCCAGCATATAATGCTATAAGCTAACAGATGCATTGGGGGATTTAACTCAAAAATTAATTTGTCTGCTGAGGAAAAGCACTGTGCCCTCTGACACAGTGAACTTAGGTGCTTCTCAGCAAGTCAGTAGATGCTTAATGGATACAGAAAATTCTCCAAAGAGTGACTCTTACACAGTGGGTTATTCCAACTCTCTGTGTCTAAATCAGATGAATTCCTAATTTGTTCCTGGATTTGTGTAGGCTACTAAAAGTAGTAGCAGTAGAAGGAACCAAAGAAACTTGAGACTCTTTGGAGAGAAAGGGAAGAGAAGATAAACTCACAAGTTCAAACCCAAAATGACTGAGAGATAATAAGCACTGGAACCTTAAAAATCGATTTTTTTTTTCATTCCTGTTGTTATTTATGTTGAAATCATTAATGTCAGATGCTAGATGGATGCACCTCTCTCTTTGTCTATAAAGTCGTAATTAGTGCAGACAGATTCTTCTTATCCTCTTCTTCAAACCTTGTCTTCAAGTTTCTCAAGTTCAAAGATACTGTCTTGTTCTCCTAAGCAAAGAAAGAAGCAGAAGACATTTGTAAGAGGACAGCTTGTAAATTCCCAAGGAATTGCTGGGCATCATTATATTATCAAGGAATTAGTGTAAGTCAACTTTGGCACTCAGTCAGATGCTTTTTACTTTGAGAGCTGGCTTTGCACTAGCCTTAGGGAATCACAAATGTTAGAACTGGGCTACAGTATAGCTTTCTTGCCTTTCTAAAGAGTGTCCTGTGTTAACCTGTCTGGCACATCTGGTAAATTTCAAAAGCAGAAGTAAAGAGGCGACTGTATATAGGAAATATGTGATAAAGAAATTCAGAAGCACCATCCTTCTTTTTACAGACGAAGAATATCACCAGAGCACAGTTGGTATTTTTCATTATTGAGAACATACAGCAGCTTAGTTTCACCAAGGCTAATTGATTTTCACAGCTGGTGCATGAAAGGCTAAAGATGATATGAAATTTGTAAAGGACCCTTGTCTAGCCCCTAAAGCTTCTGGCATCTGTGGAGACAACAGAAAATCTTTGGAACTGGAGTTGCTAAAATATCCAAAAATAATGTCAGGTGTATGGCCTATTTAAGACATTCATCGGTCTGTCTGTACTGCAGGCAGTTACAAGAAGCCTTACCCTTTATCTTAAGAGAATCTCACACATCTCTCATATATTTAATTTCATTTTACACTGAAAGGTTGAATAGGTTTATGTCACATGTGACATAATTATCTACAGAAGGCAACATGTTATTGAATAAGCATGTTCTATTATTCATTACAGGCAAAACAGATCACGCAGCTGAGACAAGTCTGCTATAGTTGATCAAAGGAAGGGTTTGTCTGAAAAAAATATAATCCACTGTGGAAGGGATTAATCAAGTGCTGCTGTAAAAGTCATTCTTTCATAGCACTTAATCTTATCCACGATATCAAATTTCTTCATGTGTGGTCAATCTTCCTCACCACTGATAAACAAATCCACGGGATGCATGCAGTATGACTGCTGAGGTTTAAGCATGTACCCCAATCTCTTCCTGAATACTAAAGTGTTTTTTAATTGCCTTTAGATGTTTAAAAGCAACTCTCTAGATCCATGTGGTATCAGCATTCAATTCTGATGAGAATAAAGATCTTTTATCTGTTAATTTATAAAAAAGGACAGGAAGTTCTCAAGCTGCCAAAATGTCTCCAGTTTGTAGCTATGCCATGGCTTAGCATGAGGACCATAATTTAACAAGGTGTCACCTGCTCCATTTGATTGATTAGTAAATAAATCATAAAGGATCTTACCCTTTCCCTCTTGGTAATTCATTACTATGTTTTAACATGAAGCATTTTCTACTTTGAAAATTACTTTCCATAACAATTTAATATATTAATTAATACACATATTTCATGAAAACATCTTAGTCAAAGAAGTTCATGTAGTAGTTACAAGCTGCTTATTGAAACCACACAGAATGGCAATTGATGATTTTGGGTGAGCATAGATTTTAGAAAGACTGGTTAAGAAGACTTTTCTCTGAAATCAATCCCTGTATTAGCATACAGCCCCCCCTCCCCACTCCATTCCAGCACCGTAAGTTAAATTTTGGAGGCAGTGAGAAAGCTCTATAAGATGTGATGTTTGGACTTTGATATTTTGAAACACTGGAGATACAAACTGTCTTGTGAGTCTAGGAGCATCTTAGAATAAAAAATGCATAAAACTCCTAACTGTAATGTTAATGAAATCTTTAAAAAATTGCGTTGTGACATACAAAAGATCCCAATCAAGAGATGTCAATGTATAGACAAAAGTTTATAAAATGTCCAGTAACCAAAATGTACCGGTTATTTTGTCATAGAAACATATCATGAATTTGCCATATAGGCACTTCTTTCCAAATATTTTGCCCATGAGGTGCAGAAATACAGATAGTTTTTTACTAGCCACTTCTTTCTTCCACATTGTAGGCAAATATGGCTAAACCTCACCTGTTAGGGGCACTCCATAGCTGGCTTCTCTTCCTCTTAGACAAAAAAAAATCAGATATAGTTTGATGGTGACAATGTCAGGAATTTTGAACATAACATTAGGATTTAGACTGGATTACACCTCCTGGGACACCCTAAATGTGTGAGATTAACTTTGTGCCATCTGGGGAGTCATCTGGTACAATACTAAAAGATGTTCCAGCTGAAGCTGAGGAGACTAATTATTATACCTAAGTTACAATTTACAGTAATTATGGTTTGAGGGAATTTGAGCTGATCATTTGGCTGGCACCTTTGTAATAAGGAATCCTGTATCCAGCTGGTGCTTCCCCATGCTCACCTGACTCATAGCAAGTCTGATATCGAGTAAAGACCAGTAACATACTGGTGTATCATATCAGGGATCAGAAAAAAATTATATCTTGTTGCTATGGGAGATAAGGGGAAAGCCTCATAAACTCATTTTGATTAAAGGGAATGGGATAGAGAGAGAATAATCTTGTTGGAGGGAAATAGTTTTCATATCGGCAAATAAATTAAACAGTTTCTTCTTTCTCTGAGACACCGTCAGGTAGAGAGTCTGGGTAAATCTTCATATGCAAAGCAGCAGTAAAGTTATATTTTTGAAAAGGTTTCTAGGGTTGAATTGGGTGGGAAAGGTGAATTTGAGATTGCAAACATTTTGAGACTATAAGGCTTGGAATAATAAATGACTGACTTCCTCTTTTCAACAGAACTGTGCTTTTCTCTCACGCTCCATTTCCTTGCAGCTAATAAACTAATGAAATAACAGTGTCTTCATATTTCTGTGCTGTACAGATGTCCTTTCTTGCTTTGTCTCCTCTTGATGCTAATTTATCTCTCTGATTATAGGATTAAAAGAAAGTTACATTCACACTTGTTTCATCCCTTTAATTTCTCTCTTTCTCTCTGTCTATGATGACAAGATTTTTTTTAACTGACACCTAAGAAAAGATATCACAGAGACAATATAAAAAAGGGTTACAAGACTTTAGACTTTGTCTCAATTGAAATGTCAGACAGACAAGTTAATCATAAGCACACGAAGTTAAAGACTACTGTCCCTTTGAGGCCCAATAAATAGTTTTACAGTTTTGGTTCTTTTGATTTTCTCTTCCATCTCCTAAAGAGATTGTAGTTAGAGATGGTTCCTTGAAAGCAAATCATGGCTGTCTAACGAGAGTATTTCTCCTATTAGGCTAATCCATGTACTCTAACGAGATTTCGAAGGATAAAAATGCCTGCAGAAAGAAAACTCCATTTAACATTATTTTAAAATATGGAGAGGAAGAAGGTGACCTATAATAGACACATTCTGTCCTTAGAGTCCACCAATGCTGGCAGTCTTACACCTGCAGCTAATGGGCAGCTGAGTTTGGCGACACATAATCTCACATGAATGCACACATCTATATAGAAATGTGAATGCTGATACTCACAAGAGGACTTTGTTTAGGAGAACCAATATAACTGAGAGAGGCCTCTTTGATACCATAAATCTGAAACACACTGCTTTGTGAATGGCTCTGGCACAAATTATGCATATTCCATACTTGAAGGCTAAAGGTCCGAGTGTATTAAATAGGAGACACTGATAGAGCCAGATGACGACTCAAGAGATCAAAATTTTAACTTGATTACTCATGGAGAATTTTAAGATTTTTATGAGATATAAAGGAAATGTTGCCTGGTACTATGACATACTTCTAATGCTTGAACTTTTCTTTTTTTTTTTTACTGACTGACTGACTGACTGACTGAAAACCTGTTTTCCAATCAGTGCTGCTTGAATTAACCTACTATGCTATTAGGACAGGGACAAAAATATAAATTTTCTTTCTCAGAACTACAACTTCTCAAAATTTGGCTCAATTTCATTTGCTTAGACTTGAAGGCGAAGTTAATACTGCACTGAAAGAGCAATTCCAGAGCAAACATTAACTGGGACACTTTTTCTTTTTCATATTACATCAACGTGTCTATCTCACAAGTATCCTGAGGATATCTGGCAGTTCATGAAGATGCTGGAAATCTCAAGTGTGGGGTTCCACAGGCTCCAAGGAATAGCCTTTGTCTATGTTCCAGCTGTATCAGAAGCCATACTCGTAGATCTGCAGTGTGAAAGGAACTGTGAGTTTAAAGTCATTAATAGGTCTATCATTAAAGAAATGACTAATGTATAGTGATTCTGGGACAATTTCTAACTCCAATGGTATAACTGTCTTAGAATCAGGTCAGTATGGCAGAGGTTTCAGAGAGGTACCAGCACTGCCAATTGGCAGAAATAGCCAAGTAGATATTGAAGGAAAGTGCCCAGAAAATTCCTACGACATGTATTTTCTAAGTTGGTAATTAGCTCTCGACTGTGTTTTGCTATGTCTCTCTCAGCTCTCTCTGTCTGAGAATATAGAATATGCTGATGCTGAAGCTAAAAAAAAAATTAGGAGCAGAAACCTTTACCAAAGGGAGTGAAATTCCTCTGATATGCCTCCTTCTATTTTGCGTTTACTAAATGACATGCAGGCACCTCTTTTTAGGTCATCATAACTGACAGTGGAATGATGAATCTTCAATAAATTCAAGGCGCATGGATTTCATTTTCCCCTATATTCCATGTGTTCAATAGCATGCAAACTGAGTTTAGGACAGTAAAGTTTTTGACACAATTTACTAGGGAGAGAGGAAGACCACTGCCATTCTGGTGTGCGCTCACGTAAGAAACGAAAACTTATACTATTTTAAGCACCATATCTGAATTTGGATTGATTTAAGGGAATCTAATATGAAATAATTTATATGGTGAAGTAGTTAGTAAGAAGACTGCAGCGAGAAAATCAAACAGCATAAGAGCGTAGAGAGAGCTAATCCTTGCTGCTGTAATTAAGAGAGCAATATATTATAATCATAAACATCTCTTTAAATAGTTAGGTCATTAAGAGAGCACCTGAGTTTGTTGCAACATGTCCTCACAAGGCAGATGGGACCCTGTTGATTTGGCGAAAACCCAACGAAATCTACTGGTAGCATTATTGCAGCCTCCACGCTGTTGCTGTTAGCTCACCTTCGGCTAGGAAGATAGCATTAAACAGATGGTAATTAATTCTGGACAGGTCAAAAGGAATTACTGTGAAAAGAAGAGAGAAGTGGTCTGGACATCATGGCTCCTAGTTTAAGTTTCTTAGTACCACTGAATCACAGCAGGGATTAGCCATACATATGGGGTACAACTTGAAGCTCCATACTTTCACAGTAGCAATAATTATTGATACACCAATAGTCCAGGTAATTAAACATAATGCTTTGAAATCTTTGAAAAATTAAAAAAAAAAATCTGGATATATTTAATACTACTTAATAGCACAGGGTTGTCTGGTTATAGTTTTTTGTGGGCTTATATTTGGTTGGTTGGTTGGTTTTATTTTTTGGGGTTTTTTGTGAAACACCCTTGATTGTTTGTTTTACCTCTATTTCAGCTGTAAATCTTAGCTAAACTTCTTCCTAAAGCCTACTGTCCTTATTAAAACATTTCTCTTTCACTGTAACTATCCCTGGGACACTGAGAAAAGGACCAGATATATCAGCTATGAACTTTAAGTATCTTTTGATTATGATACAAAGAAAGTGTTTTGGAGTTTTTTTCCCATCTTTGTGCTGATGTGTAGCTGGCCTACTTTTTTCACCATCATGTAGAACAAGACACTAGTTAGTTTTAAATAGCAAAATAGGATTTTATATAGCTCCATATGAGCTGCTAGAGATTTAATAATTAAGGTAGAAAAATTCAGAAATGTAGCTCCCAAACAGAGCATATAAACTAATTCCAAACTTTTTTAGTGATGTGACTATTGACATATTAAGAATAATTATCAAAAATGTTACCCTAATTCTCAATTCTTCATTAAATCCTATTCATTGCAATCAGATGCATTCTTGGACTTCAGAAAGAAAGCAAGTAGTGATATACTTTAAAACTTTTCCTTTTTAGATTGGTTTTATCCTCATAAGGATATAAGCTGGTGCTTTTACCAGCAAGAGAAATCATGGAAGATAAAGGCAAGACTGCAAAAGAACTGAAAAGCTCCTTATCCTTTTCCTTGCTAAATAAAAGTCCAGTTTGCACATCATTAAAAAAGGCAAAAATTATATTTGTGAAATACTGATCTAAATACGTCATGTTCTCACACTCTTAGTCACTTGAAGCACCTCTGGAACACAGTACTGAATTGTTTCTTGTAGATTTGTCTTTTTAATAGAGAATTCTTTAGTGTTACAAAACTTATACCCTGGTATCTAAAACATTTAGTAAGCCACACATCCTGAGTGCTCATGGGCCTTCACTAAGTTTGAAATATCAAGGGTTTGTTTACAGATTTTCTGTCCCATACCACTGTGGGCTTTTTCCTCATTGTCAGGTTCTTTGCTTTTCTATTTTCCCTTTAAATAAAAAGTCATCCAATTCTATTAATTAAATGACTAGATAAAAAATACCTCAGCATATGTAAATACAATAATGTATGCCAAACTGACTTTGCCACAGAGAAAATAGATCAAGAAAAATCCTGTGGAGAAAATAAGAAAAAAATATTACCAAACATTAATGAAAAACAACAACAACAACAACAACAAAACTGACAGCATGATAATAAAGTATAAAGAAAGTAAAATCCTGGAATATTTTGGGAAAGAAAAAAATTATTTAATTGTCTTCATGAACAATGTGCTACTGCAGATCTGAGAAGTCAAATTTCATTCCTTGGATTGAAAAAACTCACCTTTGAAAAATAGCTTTAAAAGTAAAACAAACCCCTATTAGGCTCAAAGTCTTACATTTTGCTATTAAAATACAAATTTACCTAAATTTAAAAGAAAATAATTAACATGGAAACAATTCCAGTGAACCTGAAAATTTACTTCGAATAATTTGGCATATGATCTTTGCCAAATTCATGAATCGCCATAAAAAAAACGAGTCAATGCCACCGTGTTCTGTCATAAAAAAGTCTCTTGATTAACAAAGTAAAAAAATGTTATGGCCCATTTTCAATAAAGCAGAAGAAAACAGCCAAAATAAGAATCTTATTTTGCTCAAACACTGACAATCCTTAAGAGATCGCTTGAAATATGACTGTAAAACTGTCATGAGGTCTGGGCATATTTGTTCTCTTTCTACTTGGGATTGCACGCAAATCTGACACTGTGACTCCATCGTTAGATGATGTGGCAAGATCTGCTGTTCCAGATCTTTAGCTTCTGGGGTCTTTGTGGACACTCCTTAATCCAGACCTCAAAAATTCCATTTTCCCACTCCTTTCATTTTTTTGATCAGGAAACAGTAATCACGATAAATTGCCCTCTAGCTTTACCTAACTAACAACTAGCAAAAAAATATGAACAGTGCCATCAAATTACTACAGTTTATAATTTGTACTGTCATCCAAACAGTGAATAGGGACATACATGGGTTTCCACTTAATTTGGGAAGTTTATCTTACCTAAATCTGTCCAGCTGTATTGTCTGTGAGAGAGGAAAAAGTGTATTCTCAACATGAGTTAGTCACAATGTCAAATTTTACCAAAGACTGAGAAAAATGTAACTCTTACAAGATTCATATGCTCAGTTAAAGACTACAGGGAAGTTTTCAATTTTTCTTGACCTGATTGCATGCTTGTAGTGAAAACTATAAACTCTTATGTCTGCCCTGGGATTTTATTTCAAGCTAACTAACTCAAGAATACACATTTTTATAACTGATGGCAAGGCTTTTGATCACATGAAGTACAAGAAAGTGTTGTAAATGTTTCCACCAAGAAGGTGATTTTTGGAGTGAGGTCTTTGGCGCTCCAAAAATATGTAAAACCGTAGTAAGAGTTCTGAAGTTTGATCAGAGTTGTATTACATAGTAAAACTTACAACATTTCAAATTACTGTTATTCACTAAAGTATGCATTGAAACTTAGATTTGACACTCATGAAACAGTAATAGGATAAAAAAGTGGTCTTGTCTGGCATTGCAATTTCTAATAATAGTCTAATCATGAACATATGCATATAATGATAAGCTACAGGGCAATAATTTATTCCAATTTTATTGTTCTACTAGTTACTATGGGACTAGCTTGATTAGATCTAAAGATGATACTACTACTTTAGACAAATAAAAGCCTAATTTGAAACTAGTAAGAAAAGTAGGAAAGCAAATTAGAAAAGGAAAAATCGGATCAGTGTAAACAAAAATATAATTTCAAAGTTTAATTGTTTAGGACATTCTTTTTAGGAAGTCACACAGTCCTTATGACTAAATGCATGATTGTTAATAGTAGGCATTCAGGCTATCTTTAACACAAACTCTCAGGGTTACCTAGACTGCAAAAATGCAAAGCTCAGCAAAGCTGTGCATTTAGGGCGTAGAAATGAGTGCTCCTTCCCTTGGGAGACCAACTCCTGCCCCTACAGCAAGAAAGACAAAAGCTTGACAAGTTCATATGTGACAACTGCAAGACATACAAGTGATCGTATCTGGCAGCCTGAAGTGGGAACATTTGAGTTATTTCAACTGTTAGCAGGATTTCAAGCAAATTATACCAAGCTGCTTTGCATAAACAAAGAAAATTGCTCACAATAGCAGGAAGAGTAGGAACATGCCCCTTTATCTTCTGCCACCGTAGACTGTTCCTAAAACCACTGTATTTCTTTCTTGTCACTTTAAAAAGTGAGATAATGAAAACAAACAAGCAAACAACAAAAAGGCACACAAAATAATCTGTAGTCTGTAGTATCCTTTTCAGACAAAAATCTGAACCTTTCTCTCTTTATTTTATTATTATGCCATCAAGAAGTAGTGCATAATATTAACTGTTGACTCTTCAGTCAGCCTTTAAAGTGACATCAATCAGTTTATACTTGATCCTTCAAGACTTGATCAAAGCGCATAATTATGCTATTTCTGAGCATTTTGAAGTTTCCCTTTGCTTAAGTACATTCGACATCATAAAACTTGATGCTAGATACATTAAGACATGATAAAGTCATCTGAAATTACACTATAGGCCTAGATTTTTTATTTGTTTTCCACATATATTCAAGTGATCACATTTAACAAGCTGCAAATATATATATATACATATATATATATAAAAATCATGGTGAAACGTAAACGCATAAAAAGTTTCAGTTAAATTTTTCAATACCATAGTAGCACATGGAAACTTCAGATGAACTAAGTATTGTAGGATCTCATAAGGTCTCTGTTCAGTGAATATTTTCCTTAAAATTAGAATAAATAGAATTATTCTTCATCTTTGTTTAAGAATGCTGAGCTATATATGTGCTGAGTAGAGATATTAAAAGACCTGTCTGAGATCAAACAATGTACATGCAATATACACTGGAGGATTCAGGCATGTAATTTAACATTACCTGTCTTTTCACAAAGTGGACAGAGAAAGCAAATTTATAATGGTTTACAACACTTTCTTCTTTAGCTTTCGTCTATAAGATCACTTAGAAATTTCCCAGTATAAATTGCCTGTGTTGGAATTTAGGAATGACATTTATAATGTTATTTAATAAGTGGTAAAAGATGGCTCCTTCTGTATAATTTCATGAAAATATATTCATGGGGTTTGATATTTATTTGTCTATCTGAAGTTCATAAAACAGTTCTGGATAATGTGGGAGGTTTTTTTGTTTTTCTTTGCATGTGATGCATAATGGCATATGAAATATATGTCATAAAGACTGTTCTGTATTAACTCATTATTGCGACCATGGGAAAGAGGACAAGTTGACCTTGGTTATACTATAGAGAATTATATTCCTGATTTGATCCATGTTTGTGTTTAGCTAATTCATCTGTTCCCCACATTTATTTCAAGTAGTCAAATCTATAAGTCTTCATTTTCGTTTTGCACTATATTCCTCTATTCTTCTATTGTAGCAGTAATGGAATGCAGATCACAAGAAGTGTGGAGAGACCAATGTGTCACCAAGGGTTTGCTGTGTAAGTACTGTCGCTACTTAGTACAGGAGAGCCTGAATGTGGTGTTCTCAAGAGTGACACTTTCAGAAGAGAAATATGGCAGTATCAGTACATGGGAGTATTCAAATTAAGAAACCATGGAGGAATGAAAACAGACAAAATTTTGTTGCTCTTGGAGTTTGGAACACTGCATGCAGCATTCTGCTGCACCTTAGCCTGAGTGAGCAGGTTTCTTTGCATGCTGTCTGTCAGTAGTATTTTTAGAAAATTTTCTTTCCAGATGTTTCTTTGAAGAAGATGAGACTAGAGTTTCTCGTATTTCTGTAAGTGGTCTGTCTCCCTACTGTACTTGAATCCATGCTCCTTTATTTCTTCTAAACTCTTTTTGAAATAGCTTCCACAAAGTATTTGTCAAGACTCATTCATTAAGATCCATCAGGCATTAGAGGTCCAACAAGGTATATCTGAAACTTGTAGTACAATCATAGTAGGGCAGAGCAAGCCTCAGGTTAGTAGAAGAGTATGGTTTTGCTGATGAAGACAGTGGGAGAGTCCAAGTGACAAAACTGATAGAAGAACCTGTGATGTAAGCAAGACTGATCATATCCTACTAAAGCAACAGGAAGAAAATACTGCTACACATTTTTCTTGCTTTTGTTTTCCTTATGGATTTTACTCCTGCTGAACTGAACTCCTGAAACTGATTTCAGTATGTCTGCTCTTAGAATTCACTTTTGCAACCATGTCTGTGTAGATGTGTGTATCTCTTAGGTAAGAATGATTTTTATAGTTATACTTCAGACTCTGAATAGAAGTTGTTTAGGTATTTGTGCATCATCAATGTTAAAAGCACATCTGAAACAAAAAATGGAGTAAAATGGGCGGTATATTGGGTCTTGAATCTCTCTTTACAATGCCATATTAACTAGTCTGACATCTTACTGCTAAACTATCTATGCTCTTAAACAAGCATTATTCAGAGTTCTGGATTTATATTTCCAGTCTAAATACACTTAGCTACAATCGTGTTCTGTTAATAAGTTAAGGCATGAAAACATTCAATGCACATGATGTTGCTTGTGCAGCAGTGATGGAAGGATAAAACGGGTCAAATCACCTCAGCATTTCTTAATGATGCTGCCAAAGTTGCACAAATTCTGTGGGGGCTTCTTCCCAAGGAGAGAAACAGAGAGAGTTTTCAAATAATAACAAAAGAAGCCATCAAAGTTCAAGACATTGCATCATATTTCCCAGAAAAAAAAAGATGTTATGCTTTATGATCAGTTCTCTACTTTTTGAGCTGAACCTGCAATCTGAAAGCATGACACAGCCACAGGATTAACCTCCCATAACCAAAAATCTAGTAATGATTCAAGCTAAAGAATACATATTAAGCAAATGTGGGCTCAATTATATAAGAAGAATTTCTCCACAATGAACTCTATTAGACTGTGAAATAGTTTCTGAAAGGAAATTGTGGAATCTTAATAGCTGGTGATTGTTTAAACTGTGGAGAAAGTAACTTTCTGAAAGTAAATATTGGGTAAAATCAGTTTAAACATTGTTTTTGGACTCTAATATATATGTCGTAAGGGGGGGGAGATTCTATGTACTACTGCTGCGATAAATTGACTAATAATCTTGAAAATTCAGTGTGCAAAAGGTGAGTAAACTAGACAAACTGCAGCAAAGGCAAATTTGGATATTTTATACTGCATGTTTATTTAGCATAAATGTTTCACAGCAGATAGCTGCAGACAGAAAAAAAAATGAAAGTAAATATTGGGTAAAACACTGAGGGTGCAAAATCTCCATAAGTGGAACAACGATGATCTTTAACTGACAATCCTACTTCACTTTACAAATCATTCAGTGTTTTTCTCTTCCTTCTCCTTCCCCTTTCCTCCTTCTTTATATTGCCTGGATATTTAATGCCTTACATAGTGGCTGGGTGAGCATATGTTCTTGGTTAAGGACCATTGTTTATGAAATTTTTCCAGGTTTCAGATTTCTTTGTGGCAAGCAGAACACCCAGGCCCCTGGCTGGTAGCAATTGGAGCCATTCAGAAGTATGTAAACATTAGAGTGAGGAATTTATGAGTCTACAGTTCAGCGGTATGGAACGTTTCTCAATGTGGATTTTTTTTCTCTTTGTCTTTTGTGTGTGTAAATAGATTCCTTGACTTCAAACACAGCTGAGCAGTACCTAGGTGTAGATAGACAGGAACATCTGGAAATAATAACTACTTAGCCATTAGTTTAATGCCTATAGAAGTGCTAAAATAATATTCACATTTAAATTCAGAAAGTTGTTCCAAATGAATCACCCACATGATCCTGGGCTAAGCAAATAAATAAGATAAAAGTTGGGAGGAGATGTAATTAGGAGGCTGTAACAGAATTTTCCAGTTGCTGACTGATCTGTAAGAAGATAAGAAAATGAACCACACAGAAAATGCCTTTATTTTGGCATGGAATGTAGCCTGTAGTATTGCAGAAGAATATGGGTAATTTTACCCTGACTATAAGGTCATGGTCGTTTATTTATGAAAAATGTCTTACTCTGAATGGTTGGGGAAAAAGGCTCATGACCAAAGTTCCTTTCAGCCTGCCCTACTACTTCCCTGTTGCTGAATGCACCGAACATTTTAAACTTATCTGTGTGGCTTAATGACTCAGAAAACACCATTTGTGAGGATGCATAAGTATTACCTAGTGGAGAGATGTTTTGTCATCATCCCTGAGAGAAAAATAATTCTCAAAGCTGGACATGTTAACCAATGGTGACTGCAGAGAATGAGGCAGTCAGCTTCATCATTTCACTCCTCAGTGGTAAGATAAAAGTTTCAAAAAGGATCAATCACTGATTTCAGTGGCTTTAGCCTCAATATGAAAAGTATGCAGCAATACTTTGACTCGTGTCTTTGGACCCTTAGAATTTAGTTATAACATTTTGATATAGCTCTGGGTTAAAGAGAATATCTCTTATATGTTATTGTATTTACTGTGCTTATTGCTGTCATTCTTTCATTCTACAGTTTCCTGTAGACTAAAGCCTTTCCTGTTCTTCATTTTGTTTCCTGAAATGTATACTGAGAAATGGAGGGGGAAAAACAATTGTGTGTACTTAACACGTATTCCTCAAAACCATTGGATAATAGGTTCAAGGTGTTGTCATACATTGCAGGTGCAATGTGCCTGAAAAATTCAAAACATGGGGTAACTTATTTCCTTAATATTCCAGCGCAGACCAAAGGCTAATACACATAGTGAAACTTTTCAATTGAAAAAAATACAATAGTGCATGAAAAGGACAAAAGACAAGCATTTGCTTTACTGTAAAAATTGATCCAAAGTTTTAAATTCTAAATTCTGCTTAAGTCAAAAAAAATAGGTTTTTGTCAAGAAGCAGTTTGTTCTCAGACCAACATTTTAGGATATTCTAAAACTAGTGCCAAATAATTTACAGATGCTCATTGGGCATTTTTTGATTTACAATTCAGACAAATAGTATGTTGCTAATAAGAATTTATCCGGGTCATATTTTGAACCAAGACAGAACTGAAAAAAACCCAAAGGAGAAAACATGTTGTCAGAGATTTACAACTCTGAAAACAAAGTTATAAACATCCCCTTCCATGTGTGAAGATAGTGACGATATCCGTGAAATGTCCCTTTGCCAGTAGTAGGTCCACTGGAAATTTTCGCTGTGGCAGTAAAGATTCATCTGATGCAGAATTTCCAAAACTGACTACAGGTCTCTGTCTGTTCTTTCCTAATGTTGATTTTTGTGGAAATTTATTGAGGTGTCCATACATGCATCTATGAAATTTTGTCAGCAGAAAAGCTTGGAAAGTGTCACCCTCCATTATTTCAATCCATTATTCACCTGCCTAACTACAGCAGGGGTATGGTGAAAGGCCTGTCTCTGTGTATCCATGACATCTAAGACTGCAGCACAGTAACTTGTTGTAGGCTGAAATTTGGCATGGGATTTAAGGTGCACTTTTCTTTTCCCTCAAGTTTTGAAAAGTCGTTAGTGTCTGTTGACATTTCTTCTTCTTTCTTTCCCCTAAATAAAAATGCAAATAAACAAAAAAACAAAAAAAAAAAGAAAGAAACTAAACCTTACAGAACTAAAAAAAAAAAAAATTACTCAAAAAAAAAAAAACAAACCCTTACAAAACAAAAAAAAAAAAAATTACTCCAGGTGTTGGTTGGTGCAGTTTGCACCAAAAAACCATTCTGTTTTATTTTGTTATTTTTCTAATGTTAGGGGTTTTTTTTTTGTCTTTGGGAAATTGCAGAGGCGTGTGAGCAATATGGGTTAAATTCTGTTAATATTTTAACTTTCATGTTAACCATAACTTTTAACAAGAGATAATTCTATGCAAGGGAACCTGAGATAAGACACAGCTTAACTCTATGTACAGCAGTACCATACAAAGAATTTGGGAAATGCTTCCTAATACGTGGGTGGAAAATAATTTGAAATGTCTGTATTTTAACCGCTGCATGTGGACAAGAGATGTATATCTAAGTATGAAATATCTCTTTTTCTGGACCAATCTCATGAACTGTTAATGTACTGTTAGCGTCTTCTGGTCCTGAGAATTAACCAAAATGTTCCAAGTGTCACTGAACACTTATGTTTTTGAAACTCTTTTATGAGTTTATTTTGACATATGTCCTATTTATTTCTTCAGGTGTAGTCTCAGAAGTGTATAAAATACAACACAATAAAATTCAGTGCTTTGGCTTTTTATGCAAAAAAGCTGTTCAATCACCTGGACCCTCCACCTTTGAAAATATTCCTGGTTCAGAAATGTTTTATTGAAGCACAGTGGAATTTCACAACAAATGCAGGAAGCCACGGTATCAGTAGTCTCAGTAGCAATTCACAGGGAAAAAGAAAAAAGGAACACTTTCTTTCTTGGGTGGCCTGTAGTACGCAGAAATATTCCTCAAATGTGTTAAAGAACAAGAATAGTGATGTTTGCAAAACACATATGTATCTGGGAGTTGCTGTTTATATTTCTGAAAACAGACTCTGTAAAAACTTTCCACACAATTTAGGAACAAATGAAGTAACCTACATATTTGTGTTTCTTTATTAATTTTGGGATGGAGAAGGAGAAATATCTTTTATTCATTAGATGATGAAAGGAGGATAACCAAAGTATTCCAGAAGAATTACTCTGATTCACAAATTCCTATTCATTGAAATAGCAATACTAGTAATAGAAAAATCATAAATTTATTGATTGACTCTACTGGAGAACTTCCTGTTCTTCAGGGAAACTTTATCCTCAGTCAGGAAGCCTTACCTTTGCCTGAGTTCATGTGTTTGGTTCTAGGTTCTTTTGTGATGTGTAACAGAGGAAACAATATATTGATATGCTATTTAATTTTTATGTTTCTCATTCCCTCCAAATTCAACCTTAACCAGACTCAAGCAATTTACTTGGCATTGCACATACCTGAAAACAGTAAAATATCTTTCTCTCCATTAAATAAAGAGAAATTATGTAATTGTCCAAATTTCTAAGTGGAAATCAGAACTGAAATAGCACTTCATCATAACTACAGACAGATGCATGCTTAAGTGTATCTTTATAAGTCTCTAAGCTGTAGTTATCATAAGCTTATCTGTCTATACGAATACTTAAGAGAACAAAGTACTATTAGCATCCCTCTTCTCAAGAACTTAACTTAATGGACCAGAAAAGTGTCTAACCTAGAGCACTATTTATTGGGCATATCCTTTCTCTCTGAGGCTGCTCCTGAGCTCCTGAGGCCAAACCGAAAGATCCTTGTTGAGTTTACGTTTGCGCCTTATGCAGCCACAATTTTCATTTACTTTAATGGGAGTTTTGCTTTATCTGGTTTCCTGACACTTACGTGATGCAGAGGAGTAGATTGCAGAGGAGATGTTAGTAATGGCCTTTAAAACTGTCAAGAGCCCAAAGGACAATGATGTTATCTCAAGCAGGGCTTTTGTGCAGGAGTCATTTGTTTTGTTTTGTTTTATTTTATTTTATCTTATTTTGAGACAACTGGGACTAATGAGTTAAAATTTTGAAAAATTGGTATTTGCAATGAAAAGTAGCTTTAAAAAACAAAAAGTTCCAAACTTCACAAATAAAAAAACCCCAAACACACTTGTTTGAGACAGAATTCTTTCTTTGTAAGCAATATATTCTCCTGAGAAGAAGTGCTTGGAGCCTCTTTTATTTAGAACAGACCAAGCGGTGAAGTACTCCAAGCAGTAGTCCACCACTACAGAAAGTATACCAGGTTATGATATTAAAGGTCTCTTCTTGATTGTATTTTGCCTAAAAATACAGCAGACTCTTTACATATGTCCTTGCTGTCTTCAAACCACCTGGACGAAAACTAATAAACTGATGTATCTTTTTTTCCTTTTTGGTACAAGAACATTAGTAAATGCCTGTGAAGGGCTGAGGTGAAGTTTCAGTGTGAGCCCGGGCTTCAACTGGCATTATAAATTACCTGGATTGTTTTTGAGCAAATGGCTGAAGCATATTTTGCCAACTGCAGTGTTTAAACCGTTTCCTCTTCTGCTTTACCTGAGAGTTTTCTTTTAAGCATTTTAACCTCTTCATGTGGGCTAAGAAATCACTGCCCACATGCTAAGAAATGACATTGTTTTATTACTCTCCTTTAGACAAAAGCAAATCAAGAAGTGTGTGTTAATTAGCTAAAGGAATGGAAAGCTAATTTCTGCTAATGCAAGAAGCCTGTATAGCCCATATATAAAGTTTCCAGTTAAGCGTTGAAGGTGGCCAAATTTCAAACCCTTTAGTTGCTATAATAGAACTTTAAATTTCAAAAAATGTAGAGAATGTGCTCTACTGTGATGTTTTAATGGTATGTCTAAAAGAAAAAAAAAAGAGGATTATTTTATTATCAAAAAGAATAAAGACAACATCATTCAAATGGAAATTATTGATGTCTTTCAAGTTTTATCTAGTATGATAGTGAAGGAGGCAATGGCATACTAGCAAAAAAAAACTTTTTCAAAGCTCAGCATGGCTGCAGGGATTTTATCTGCTCTGACATCTTTGATTATTTGACAGCTGCCTTTATTACTAAAAAAGTCTAGCATCTGTAAGTTTAAGTTGTATCTTGTATGCAAGCTGAACAGAACATGATCTTATCCTAATTCCACTAGAATGAAAAACTTGAATTTTGTAATCTGCTGGCACACTCAAGTGTATCTGTTTCAATGGCTACTAAAAGGTCTTTTTCAAAATATAAAATGATAGAATAAATAACAAGCACACAATAGTTCCTTGCCTTAAAATACATATTTTGGGGTACATTAGGCTTTGGGTTTGGATTTTATATGTCCTCTCCCTAGACATTTGTCAGGAAGTGGTCAGATTGATCACAACATTAATGTCTCAGTATATCAGCATAACGATGTTGGTATTGTGAACAAGAGACTAGGTCGTTTTGTATTGGGTCCATTTTCCACCTGTATATCTGTGAAAAAAACAAACTAAAACAAAACAACAACAACAACAAACCACTAAAACACAAAGGTAAAATTAAGGTGAAAAAGAAGCTATAATTGTTTTAAATATTAGGATGGTTCACATACAAGGACAACAACAGGGACCCCAACATGCCTACTGTGTCTATGAATACAAGATAATTTCTTGTTTATGTCAAAGATTTGGCAGTCCAAATGAAGACTTTTAACAAAATCATGGAAGAACTCAACATGTAATTATTGCAGCAAGTGTATACCCAGGCCTCATCAAATCTACTTTCATCTATAAATTTATTTCAGATGAAACTGAAGGATTTTTAAATTTTCTGTCATTCCTGGACTATTGTCATCCTAATTAAAGCTACTTTTCAGTGGGTTGCCAGAATTCTGAAAGCCTGGACAAGGGCGTATAATTTACTCAATAAATATATGTTAAACACATGTTTTCTGGAAATGCCAATCTAACTTTTAGGCACAAGGCAAAACACAGCCATATAGTATTTTCTGAGAAATGCCAAACAGTGAGAAGATATCAGAGCTATGACTGTCTTTGTGGGTCCTATGCAGAGACCACATGGCAGAAACTTAGGCAGGTATTGCAGGAATTCACAGAGGAGCTTTCAGGGGATCAGAAGAGGGCTACATCCATTAATTAAAAACTTGAGAAAATACGATGTCAAACCAACCACCCATCCAGCTTAGAGTTCAGTCATCAACACAGGCGGCAGGAGATGTTTAGAGAGAGAACACCGATCCAGTTGCTTTTTGCAGTTCAAGCTCTGTCAATGGCCACAGGCTGTTGTTAAATGGTATGCTGTTATTTAGACATTTTACTAAGTGAAGGTCTAATTCTTTTTCAATTTACTGAGTGCCTCCACCTACAACGTCATAGCGCAGTAAGCTCTGTAAATTTGCTACTTGCTGTTTTAAGAAGGACTGTGTTTTATCTGCTTGAAAAGAACCTCCTTGTAGTTTGAAGAACCTTTATTTCTAATATTGCAGTTTGGTTAACAACAGCTTCTTTTTAGTTTTCAGGATTAATAATATCCCAATTCAACGTTCTTCACCACAAAAGGTCTTAGTAGCAGCCACAGATTTGCAGATTCATTGCAAATGAATGATTTCTTCTCCAGGCCTCTAAAATCATGAAAAGAACTGGTCCCAGCACCTACCCTATGGGACCCCGTTGCATATTGTTCCCCATCCTGGAAAGCAACTGTTAAATCCAATCCAATCCTATGCCATGCTATGTTATGCGATCCCATCCTACACTACCCCTTCTATCATTTAGCCGACTTTCAGTACTCAAAGGAAGCTTTTCATAACTTATTTTCTTTAGCAGCCATCAGTAAACCTTTAAAAAAATCTAAATACATTGGTTCAACTATCTCTTCTTCATATTCATGCTTATTGCCATTCTTCTAGAACTGCAGCAGGTTAGTGATGAAGGCTTTCCCTTTACAGAAGATATGCTGACTCTTTCCCAAAAGACTCTGTTTTTCGATATGTTAAAGATCTTATTTTTCTATTACAGACTCAGACTCATTGCTCCTGTAATTCCCACTATCCTGGCTAGATGTCTTATCACAGATAGACAATCTTGACAATCTTCCCGTTCTATACGTGTGATGGCCTCACAACAATATGTTACACACCATAGCAAAATACCATCTAGTACTGACTTATGAACATCTAATTTATCTATTTTGTCTAACATATCCTGTGTATTTTTAGAAGTGATTGAATTCCTTTGACCTATATGCTGCAAAAGGGCTTTAGATGTGGGAATATATTCAATGTCTTTTGCAGTAAAGACCAATTCAAAGAATTCATTGTGTTTATTTACTATAGCCTTGTCCCAGCTGAGGTTTTTTTTTCAGAATTTCGTCACAATATGGTCTCACCAGTTCCCTATCAGAAGTGCTTTAATGTGCTTAGAGACAGTTTTACTGTCAGTCTAACTACACTTTTCCAACTGCTATTGAAATTATTTTTGAGGTTTTTTTAGTTTCCTGCTCATGTATGTTCTGCTTATTTTATTGGTTCAGTTATTCTCCATATTTAGTGTGTTCTTAATTTCTTCAGTGCTGAGTTTTTATCTATGTTATCATTGTTAGTTTGTATTCTGAGCTACTGACCTAACGTAGGATTTTGAGGTCTATTTTGGTTTATTTTAATTGCACATTCATTTTACTTTGACTTCCACTGTAATAATTATTAGGTAGAATTCAAGGTGAAAAAAGGGTTTTAGTGGGTTGTCTGGGGTTTTCTTGTTACATTTTGGTTGGTTGGTTGGTTTAGGTTGGGTTTTTCCCAGAGTTTGCTCTTCCATTTGTTTTGTAAAGTTTTCTTCCTTTCTGAAAATGAAAACTCATATTCTGATTTTTTTTTGACCTGTTTCCTGCTTTCAAACCTTCTTTTGGCATGGTCACTATCACATAACAAATCTCTCAATAATATCTCTTGAAATGGTTCCTCCTGCATGGCTCAAGACCAAACTCTTAACAGAATCTTTTCCTGTGAGTTCTAAAACTTTTTTGTTGTTCTAGAAATAAACCATTTATCATATAGCAAAAAAGGAAGTTTGCATCTCATTCCATGCAATTGCCTTTCAGATTTCTAGACAGATAATCAAAATCTCTCACACTTAGTACTTCTCCCAAACTTGGAAACTTTTCCATCTCACTCAGCATTTTGTATTGTTCTGATAAGGGCAGGCATAGTTCCATGCTAGTTCTACATTTTTATTAATAACATGAGATTTCCATCCAAAATGAATAATGCTTTTAATTTATGATAATAATAATTTAATGTTCTTTAAGTTTCATACATCCCACAGTGACATTCTTCCTCCATTATGTCCTAGTCTAGAATTCCTATGAACCTGGAAGCCTGGCAACATAACATTCCATGGCTCATCCTCTTTCCACCAAGTCTCTGAGTTACCTGGTATGTCAGGGTAATTGCTAAGATTCCAAGAATTGTAATTATTCCTTATGTTATTTTCCAGGCTCCCAGCATAGTTAAGGAAGCACTAACAAGTTTTGCCCTATTTCTCTGATTAATGTTGCATATTCTATGCATACAGCACTATGCTTACCTTGTGAATTCCCTTCCTCTCTTTTGAGAGGCACACTTAGCATTAGTTTTGATGTAGTTTTCTGCAGACTGTGTCAGCCTAAACTACCTGTTCTTCTGCAACAACTGGCTTTCTATCAACTTCTGATTTAAATAATCCTTTTTGGCATTTTGGCTTTGGGGTAACTTTACTATTATGAGTATGCTGCAGCTGGTTTTCTTCTACTCAAGTTCCTCCGTCCATAAAGTTCTACAGTTCCTTATGTGTCTAAAACCCTACTGTGGATCCAGTCCAGTATTGTCTCCTCCCCATATTGAAACTCTAGACTTCTGTCTGTATGTAGAATTAAACAGGATTTCAAAATTGAAGAAGAGCTCTCCAACTAAAAAACCAAGCAAGGAAAAGAAATGAAAGTGGTTGAGGTTCAAAGTGGACAAAGCAAAAGATTGCCATCTTAAAAGAAGTGGGAGTTTCTTGAGGCACTAGACTCTCAGAGTGACCTTCAATGCAGTGAGTCAGAGAAATACCCATGACGAACTGATATTATACACAGCATGGCAAACCTAACTAGATTATTATAAACCCATGACTTTTAAGAATATTCAGGATGAGAACAATGGTTATGTATCTTTTCAATAGACAATTTTATTTTTTAATCATTCCTTTGAAGTCTCTATTTAGAGTCTTTGCTTAGCAGTGCCCTCAATTCCCAAACTATGCAATCTGGGAAACATTCTTCTGGAAATATCAAAAAGCTATTCTTCCAGCTTCCTCCTTTTTACAGTCAAGAATACATTTCCTTTCTAGACATTAGGGTATATAGTTTTATGAAATGAGTTTACTTCAAACCATTCACTGTTTCAAAACTCAGTTTTAAAGGCAATATTAAGTAGAAAATCATGAAAAAAACAGATGAAAACCATAACCAAATTGTGTTTGTTCTGTGGAAAAATTAAAAATCAACCGCCTTTTCAACGTTGCATGGGCAAAGGTACAAAGGGAAGACAAAATGTTTTTTTAAGTTTGGGAATGATTTTACTTGCTTAACATGTAAAATACAGTCTAAGCTCTGAGGAACGTAATAGGCTACAAGTGTACAGAATTGAAGTAATTTCTGTGTTCTGACACATCTCTAGCAAAATTCATATGCTCCTTCTTACATAAGCAAAAAGCTGAAGAAAGCACTTGTCTAAAGAAACTGGAAAACAATGATCCAGTTATTTTATTGGTGGTGGGGGGGGTGATTTTATTACAATTTATTAGTAGAAAGAGAATACATCATGATACTGTCCCCATATTAAAGTATACACAGCAGTTGTTCTTGAGACAGTCAATATAAATATTACAGTTGTTAATCATTCCCTCCAAAACTGGGTCAATGTACTTTGTTTTTTCCAGTTACCGTCAGCTGCAAATTTGCAATTTGTTTCTTCTCTTTCAAGACAAAAACCCATTTATTTTAGTGCACTGTAAATTCTATCTTTTACAGAACCACATATTAAGAGAACTATTTTGTGTGTCTATATTAACCCTTGAATGTCTTATTCCTCGATTCCTCCAAGCCATCTTTGTCCAACTTTCTAGAGAGGAAGTATTAGGTTTCTAAGTAGTGGATTGATAGATGATTCCTTACTCTTAGATGATTTCTCAAGATTATTAACATGTTCTTTCTAACTATACCGTAAACAGAACTTTGTCTACAAACGGTTTAGTCCTGAATCAATCAACAGTGTCTCCCTCAAAAACATTCAAGTAAAGGTTCCATTTAGAATGTGCCCCTGCAAAACAAAAGCAAATTTTTATGGCTGAATGTTTGCAACTTTTAGGGCAAGTAGTGAGTTCTGCATACTTTGAATAAACCATCAGGTGCTATCAGGTATATTCGTTACATTTATCCAAATTGCATATGTCTGAGATTTATGGCGATGGAGACCAAGCTTTTAAACTTACTAATATGAAGGTGATGGTATTTTATTTCTATTATAAAAGCTTTTTCTGATTTGAGGAAATGGTTTCACACCATGAATCAAACTGAACTCAAAAACTTGTGTGAAGATTGAACTGTTCCGAAAAGGTTTCTGTTGCTTTTAAGACAACATCTCCATGGAATATATGCCAGTTTGAAAGCCAATGCAGTCCTATCTAAAGAAGAAATATTTAAACACTGTTTTTCTGTCTAATTGTGAGAATGCTGAGCTAAGTTCAGCTCTAACAGGCTACATGGTATAATTCTATGCTGGTGACTATGAATGGTGTCCCAGAAAAAATGTGAGCACACCAAAAGCTAACATGGTTTTCTTTCACATTTTAAATATGTATTTAGCTTAGGGTAATGTTCATTACACTATGATCTTGCCACCCCAAAGTGTGAAGGATGCAGAGCAGCTCAGACAATTGCATTCAAAGGCCTAAGTGTGACCCTATCAGCCCAACTGAGACAAGTGTTGCGACATGCTGTCCTGAACCACTGATGAGGAGTCCAGAGAGGAAGTGCTTTTGCTTTATGAAATCTACATTTAATGGAGTTACCCATTTTAAAAATAAGTGCATCCAAAATCAAGACAAGAAACATTTACAGAATCACAGAATCACAGAATGAACTGGGTTGGAAAAGACCTTTAAGATCATCATATATAACCTATTTAGATGTGAGGACTCACCCTTAAGGAGAAGGGAAGAAATTTGGATTTCACTGTTTTTAAAGCTGAATTTCAGGTGACAACACAAGATTCATCACAACCTTGCTCCATTAGGTTTTCCTTGATGAAGGTAGAACCTCCTCCTAGCATTCCAGGTGTGTGAAAAAGAACAGGAGTGAGATCTGTACAGTGACCCACTGATTCAACTCCCATTCAAGATTCTCAGTGTTTTCAATCCACTTCCCAGTCAGATAGCAGGGATGCTGAGAAGGTCTAAGTGTTCCCCTGATAATGACCCCAGATTTTCCCACCCTTATTCAAGCTGATCAGTATTTTACCCCAAGCAACATAAGCAACTGCTAGGTAACAAGGTAATTCAGAGCCAACAAGCCACAGATTATAGCTTTCTTACAATTTTTCTCATCTCATATTCATATAATTTAGTCTCTAGTTCTGACAGGTTGCAAGCTGACTAGGATCAGGTGTAAAGATGGGAAATCAAAGTGCCATTTTTACTGCTATTATTTTTATTTTTGTTATTATTGTGTCTAAGTAAAAAAACCCACTTGTCTTTGCAGAGACTCCAATAAACCCATCACTGATTGCTGCCACACTTCACTCTTCTTCAGCCAAGAAAGACAAAGAAGATTTGATTTTATGGTCTCCTCATTTTTGCAGACTCGTGTGTCCAAATACTTCAATTTGTTTATTTAGATGCTGTTTCCTTAGAAACATCAGCCCACATATTTCACACAGTTTAACGTCTGTTTTACAATTTGAGAAAAAAAATGCAAACAAGCACTATTTAATGACTGGTTAATATTTAAATATATATAATTACTTGAGCAGTTTTGGGTTTTTTTTCTATTTATATCCCTGAATCTGCATTTTTATGAACCATTTGAAAGACAAGTATAAAGAAGAGATATAGTCACAAATCAGGCCAGCTAGGTTTGTCTGCAGAAAATGTATCCCTGAAATCAATATTGCAAGATTCAAATTTATTGCTGAGATCCTCAATACAGTTTAACATTGAGTGAGTCTGTGGGAGTGCAGGGAACATGAGACAAATAGAAGTTTCAGAGCTGTTATCCATTATTTTTGCTCCCAGAAGAGAATTTTTGTCCCAGAAATAATTTCTGTAATTAATTTAACTATTAGACAACATACAGGGTGCCCTGGATGTAGATTTATCATCACAAAAACTCTCTTGATGATTTTTGAGCAGTCTTGGGAATCTGAAGGGGTCCCAGCTGACTGGAAGCTGGCAAATGTCCCGATTTTTAAAAAGGGCAAGAAGGATGACCCTAGAAACTACAGACCTCTCAGTCTCACTTCAGTGCCTGGTAAAGTTATAGAAAAGGCTATTCTGGGAGGTATTGAAAAACACCTGAAAGATGAGGCAGTCATTGGTGACAGCCAGAATGGCTTCATGAGAGGAAAGTCCTTCTTATCAAACATGATCTCCTTTCCACTGATCTCTTCTCTCTGGTGACTAGTGACAGGACCTGAAGGAATGGCCTGAAGCTATCTCAGGGAGGTTTAGGTTGGCTATTAGAAAAAGGTTCTTCACCCTGAGGGTGGTTGGGCACTGGAACAGTCTCCCCAGGGAAGTGGTCACAGCATGAGCCTGACAGAATTCAAGAGGCGTTTGGACAACGCACTTGGGCATGTGGTGGGACTCTTGAGATGGTGCTGTGCAGAGCCAGGAGTTGGACTCAATGATCCTTTTGAGTCCCTTCCAACCTAGCTTATTCTCTGATCCTGTAATTTATGTTATAAATTAAGAACAAATACTAGGAGTACCAAACTACACTGTACATTTTATCATTTATGGCCAAGTAAACTTCAAGTATGCTGTTGGATATTTTTAGTGTTTCTCTTTTTCTGCACAAGACATTTTAAAAGGGACATGAGCATTAAAAATAACAAGGTCTATTATTTCATTCTTCGATGTTTCTGTTGTGGTGAGAAGACTGAAGAGTTTCTTTCTCATTGGCCTGCTATAGAATCATTTCAATCAGTTGATATGTTATTTTAACTGAATAAAAAAAGTAGCATTTTAACTTTAGGGTCATTTAATTTTAGGGTCATTCTCCTGTGTCTGTTTGGTTTAGGCCATATTGTAATCCCCCTCCCCCCTAGACCCTTTTTCCTTTTTTCCCCCAAATGTCATAATTTTCAAGAACAGAAAACACATATGCCTTCTTTCCCGAAACTGTTTTCCCAAAAAACAAAGCTGCAGTACCAGGACAACACTTCAGCTCATGATTAGAAATCTGAATCCAGGTCTGGGGGAGCAATTCTATGCCATATGCATAATGTGTCTAGCTAGGCAAACAAAAGGTAGCAAATGCTTTATACATATAAAGGGGGCTTGCTCAATAAACTTGATTTCTTTCTGTAATCTAAAACTTTTTCCTAGTGTTTATAAAATCCTTCCTTTGCATGTCTTATTCTACAGGCCTTGAATACTTCCTCTAGATTTTGAAATAGATAATACATAACTACTCCACTGAAAGTAACCTGGTAAAAAACCACTTGTGTCAACCAAAACACCCTCTGCCAGATTCTAGAGTTGAAACACAGAAAGACAGTACAAATCCAATGCATAAGTTCTATTTCTTTCTTTTTTTTTTCTTTCAGAATAAAGGCTATCTTTTATCTTTCTTCTTAACACCAGTAGATGTTAATCCAGCAGTAATACAGGCTTTCAGGATCCATGCCTTAAAATTTAGAAGTTTGGTGACAGCCAAAAAAAGAGTGCTGGAATGAAGATAAAAGCAACTCACTCTAATAATAATGGAATATGGAGCATTTTATTACCTATCATAGGTCACTGTTTTCATTTTCAGTCCAGGGTAGTAGTGACTTCAGACTGTTACCCTGTGAGAGCTGTTTTATGATCTATATAAAACGAGTTGCTAAGTTCACTGCATTTTCCTGTTGCCAAATATATGAATATACACTTTGATATAATCTAGCACCACTTTGCCTACTCTTACCTCAGAATCTAAAAAAAGAATGTGACACATTGTCCTGGTTTCAGCTGTGATAGAGCTAATTTTCATCCTGGTAGCTGGTACAATGCTGTGCTTTGGATTCAGTATGAGAATAATGTTGATAACACTGATATTTTAATTGTTGATGTGCAGTGCTGGTGAGCAATGATACTGTGCAGTGCTGGTGAGCAATGATATTGTGCATCACTTTTATTTTTTCCTTGAGTCTTCTTCTTTCTCTCTTTTTGTTATCTATCTCCCTTTTCATTACTATTATCACTAGTAGTATTAGTAGTAGTGTATTTTATTCTATTTCAATTGTTAAACTATTCTTATCTCAACAATGGATTTAACTTTTTTTATGTTTCTCCTCTCCTAGGTGGAGCAGGGAGAAAGAAGTTATGGAAGAATGTGTCTTCCAGAATAGGGCTGAAGTAAATAGGTGGAGAATCTTGAATGAGGGGACCCTATAATGATTTTGTTCAGTGATGACTTTACTCTCTAGAACTCTCCAGAAGTCTTGATATCAAATTTCTCACTGAATTTAATTTTGTTTAAAAGTAATTTCTAGAAATTTATTTTTTCTTGGTAAGTGATTTCATTGTATTGTTTGGGAATAGGGAAGACTGGGGATGGGAGATATTTTGAGTCAAATTTTAAAACAGATACATCTATCCACTGGAGCAATCAGGCACCCAGAGGATACCTGTTTTGTCAGGGTGAAAATTAAGTAGTAGACAGAAGTAAAATGCTGAATGCTTTTGCACCTTGAGACCTCAAAAGTGAATATCCATTCTTAAACACAGATTTTGCCTAAAACTCTCAACAGGGCAGTGCAATTCTTTGTAATTAATTAAAGCCTTTATTTGTATATCATACACATGTTAATGATGCCAATCTAGGATGATTCCAGAGATAGAAAAACTCAAAGCTCTGTGGCTGGATCATAACTTTCATAATAATTGTTAATGTTACAGCAATCTTAGGGGCAGTTTTACAAACAATGTGTAAGGAAGGTAAAATCTTGCCCGTGAAGAATCTGCAGCATTTTTCCTCATTTGAAAAGACATGTGTATAACATTTGATACAAAAATACCTCTTAGCAAAATTAAATCTAGGCTTCTGTTGAGAAACAGCTCTTCCTTTTCAAACCTGAAGGGAATGCACTTGTCATCACACAGCTGCGTACTCTTGAGTTGCATTGTGGCATGGCAAAAGGAGATCCAACCATACAAAACTATTTTATTTGCTCTTTGGTTAAAAAAAATTCAGCGAGGCCAGATCCTGAAATATCCTGCAATTCACACAGTAATAAACAACGGTTAACTGCACAAGGCTCAAATTATTTAAAATAAAATAAATGTGTGACAACGGAGGAATGATTTGATCCTGTAAATCTCTATATTTTAAAAATTATGTTAGACTCTACATCTAGAATATTTGAGACTCCAGCCAAGGGCCATGAAGATGACTGAGGATCTGAAGCAGCCCAAATATAAGGCAAGTCTGAAAGAGTTGGGATTATTCAACTTTAGAAAATTATTTTGGAGCTCTTTGAACCTTTCCATTTGTTTGTTTCTGCAAGGGTCAAATGACTGGTACAAGTCAACCTGAGAGGTTATGGCCTTGGAGATATTCAAAATTGAACTTGACATGCCCCTGAAAAACGTTCTGTAGCTGACCCTACTTTGAGTAAGGTGGGTTGAATAGACAATCTCCAGAGATGTCTTCCAGCCTCATCTATCTGTGAACTTTCGTGTGGTAGTTTTATCCACTGTACTAATATATCAAAGCAATAAGAGAAGTGTTGTATTTTTTCGCAAAGGCGCCGTTGCAGCGGCGTGGCAGGCCGCGTCTACCCCAGGAGCGTCAGACGCGCACGGCGCATTCACACCCCGGTAAGATGTCGGCTCCTCGATGAGGCGGTGGTAAAGGAGGCAAGGACGGTCTCCGCATGGGATCCACAGAAAAACTTTATTTAGATGGAGCTGGGAATCCCAGGGGCGAAGACGAAGACACATCAGGGACGTGGGGTTTTATACGGGGACAAGGAGAGCGGAGAGAGCATGAGAACCAATGGCCTCAGGGCACAGGGGTGGTACAGGGGCGGGCTGAGGTACAGGGGCGAATAGGGGAAACCCAAAGGAGTAGCCAGGATTGGAGGTCAATGGGAGAGCTGGGAGGGGAGAACAACCCAGAAGGGGAGACACACAGAGAAGAAAAGGGAAGGGGGGAATACAAAATCAGTAGCAATAATGAAAAAGGGGAAATACATAATAACGAAAGAATGAGGGACCTTGGGAGGAGCCGATCCACCTACCCTGTCTTCAAGTTACTACTTTATTTACAAACCACCACAGAGAAGGAAAGGCAAAGTGTTATCTTTTTTTTTTCCAACAGTGGTAGATACAGTAGAAGTTGATGGTCCTTGAATTAGTTAGCCTTGCACTAGCCTTGCCTCAGCCTTGCCTCACGTGGTAAAACACCTAATTTGTCTATACTGAGGTCTGAGTTTGGGAAGCAACCTAGTCCTGTTCCAAAAGAGGTACTTGTTCATAAAAACAGAAATAGTGCCTTAAACAACTGGAAAATTTCTGGCAAAAATTAGGCTTCCATAGTTTTAGAGTGTGCATATAGGAGTGGGATTCCAGAATCCTGCCAACTCTGGGACTTATGATAAAAAGCATAAGCACTCAAATTCAGTCTAGATGGTAATTTCTCAGTCCTTTCAGGAAGCTGATGTTAAGATACTTGAAGGCAGGTTACTTTCAGTGGTCTGACATTTAGGTGTCCCACATGAACATACTCACTACTCTCCTGGGTAACCTTACGGAAGGGCTTTGCCTCTGTTTTTCTGTCCTACCAAATGGGTATTTATGCGTTACCCTCCTCAAGCCCACATGCAAAAGCTCGTAAGTTCTAACTACAGTACACACATGTGCTATATCAAAACTGTGCCTGAGTGTATCCATATATACATGGGCACAGTGTGAATTTAAAATAGCTATAGTAATTACAGGACAAAAAAAAAAAATCTTGTGTAGGTGTGTGCATGAAAATGTAATTTCTAAGTCACATTTGATAGCAGCTTTATAAGTCCAGGAAAAAAAATCCCTGAAGTCCTTATTCATTTACCAAATTTTGTGAAATTCCAGGCTCTCTTAATGATTACTGCGTGCCAGACTGAGGTAGAAATGTCAGCTAGCCAGAATAAATGGAAAACAAGAATATACTATTTTCTCATAGCCCTGCCAAGATCTAACGGTGCAAGAATACTTTTCCATTTTATGAACCTTGGCTCTGGAATTTTGAAGTGTGACAAGCTTTAGATGTGTGGTTTAACTTAAATACAAACATTCTCCATTTCCATACCTTATTCTTTTTCAGTGCTGCTCTCACATCTGAATAGTCTGAGCAGGTAGATGAAGAGTAACCTGTTAATTCTCCGTCCATAATTTTGGTTTAGGTTTTTGATTTTACAGTTTATTTTTGAAAGATGAAAAAAATGCAAAATATTTTTGTGGAAACAGAAATAAAAAGATTGTATGAACAAGGAGAAAAGGGAAGAAATCTCCTGATATTTGCATTTGTGACCCAATGGCAGTTGTCTTTAGGTTGTAGACCTTCTGTTTGAAATTGCCAGCTGGAATTTTCTGAAGAGAAATGAGAAGTTGTAGCAATCTGGCCAGACACACAGGAAAGACACATTTATTTTCCCATTGGAAATAAACCAAACCAAACCAACAAACAAGAGGGATATCACTTTAATATTTTGCCCTTTGGAAGAATAAAAGAGAATATTTCAATAAAATGATATGGCAGTCACAAATGTAATGTCATGAACCACTCAGTAACAGGATCATGAAAAGTGCTGGAGTTGGGGAGGAAGAAGGAGTAGTAGAAATAAGCAATGCCTTTACTACAAAATATTTTGATCTGTGGTCAGTTGGGCAGTATGTTCTCAAAAGGGTTTTTTTCCTTTTCTTTTTTTTTTTCTTCTGGCTCTGAATACTCATCCCCTTGCATGACAACAAGATGGAAAGCAAAATCACTGAGGTAGCTGGACAAAAGACCAGTGCTCAGCTTACAGGAACAGTGCAATTCTGGTTTAGTCTCAAATTCTGTCAATCCATCTGTAAGACGAAGCAAATAGTAAAAGCACCTATTACTAGACTATCTAAACAGCTCAAAGAAAGACAGTTATGAATAGTATAATAATGTCCAGCCTAATGCAGGTGAAGATCTGGTGACAATAACTCCAGGTCTGCTAATAGTCTTTCATATCTCATGTATTATTTTGCTCCTCTTGCTCATACTCAACTGCTGTGTCAAACTCATGGAAACATTTTGAATCCAGGCTATGTAATTTGAAAGCTATTTTTAAACCTACTTAAGTGTTTAGAGGTATGTTTCTCAAACATTCAGATTGTCAGAATCAGATCATCTGAAAAAGATGAACATTACTACTGCTATTCATTCATTTATTTGAATGCAATTTGAAGTGTCTGCCCCGGCTTCAGACATTTTTATAGTACTTAAAATGTGCAATTATGAACATGGAAATTCACACAAAATATGGAGACAGTCAAAGCTGTCCAGTTAAAACAAAACTGACTGTTTCTGCATACTGAAACCTCCCACTTGAATATTTGAGATGCCCAGTGCCACATTACATGTCTAATTCTCCTGGGAAATCAAAAAAAGTCTCCAACTGATTTCAGAAAGCTTTGAATTGTATTCCACATGTGTGTGAAAACTACTTTTATGTGTTCTGCCATAGAATGTAAAAAAGCTGGGCTGAATCAGACCAACAGGAGAACAGAAAAGAGTATTTACAATATCCACAATCAAAACCTCTTAATTTAAAACTGCTTCTTATACGAAACATTTCCAATGATCGTATCTTCATGTGTGTTACACAGAATGGATGATTTACGAAACTGTGTCCCAAGATTTTAGAACCTTACAAAGTAAATCAATGACAATTATAGCTGTGGGATACACCTTTCCAAACTAAAATTACCTGTCACATTTTAAATAGTTTCTATGTTGCAGCAACCTGTCTATTATGGAGGTGTTGTGCTTGTGTAAGCACAAAGACCTTGATTCAACTGTGCATTTGTTATCATACAAGTGACATCTCAGATGCCTCAGGATCTGTGAGACATTCATGTGAACTGACTGATATGAGGGAACCAGTTTACCCAAGGTTTTCCCTTGTGGCTACTGGGGTTCCAGCTGGATGCTACTCAATTTATTTCCAATAAACCCCAGTAACTGGATGTCCAGGAAACTGAATCAAGCCCATAATATGAATAGAGAATTTATCTTGGCTGCATTTACTCTAGTAACCTAACTGTGACATGGACTTTTCTCTGACCAGAGGTACAAAGCAACCATGCTGAGCTAGTATCAATTTTATCATATCCTCTCCCACCTCAGAAAAAAGCTAGAAACACCCTAACTGTCTGCTGGGAATGGCTAACGTCCAGACTTGGCTGTTTGGAACAGGACCTTGGACCAAAACTTGGACAGGGAACATCCTAACAATTCATGGGTACAATCAGTTGACTTCCAGTGTTTGAGTTTACTCCCTGCCTCTTCTCAATTGTCTCACAGAGATGTTGACCATATGTTCAGGGCACTGCAAATGTCACCAGCTCTCACAGGGATATGGGCCCTCACAGGGATTCTTTCCAAGAGGACAGGGCTGGGACTGACAGTCAGGGCCCACCCCATTGTCCCAGCCGGGAGCAGAGCCAGCAGGGACAGCCCAGCCCCAGGCATCAGGCACCTCCATGGAGGTGGAAATGGGCCAGGGACAGGATGGGTTGTGGGTCCATGCATGAGCCTGGCTTGACAGGGCCCATTGCCAGGCAGGGTGGGGCTGTGGGGAGCTGCAGACCAGCCCTGCCATGCTGTTGTTGGACAAGGCCTGATGGCTCTGGGAAGATGACATTGAGTTCTGGGTTGCAGGCAGGATGGGGAAGCCCCAGAAGAGGTCAGGCAGGGGCAACCAGGACTGCCAGGGACCTGAGAGCAGCCTCGTCATCTTGACAGACTGGCAGAGGCTCCAAAACAGCCTCCTGTAGGGGCTATGACTTCACAGGAACTGTACCAGCTCTTAAGTGGTAGGAGATTGCCGAGCAGCTAATGAATAAGGAGGAACAATAAGCTTACTAAGAATAAATGGGAGTACATAAAACCAAGTCTTTAATGCGAATAGGTCTGTTAGAGGGCCTCTACAAGGATATCATACGAGTGATTAAACAGTGAAGAATGAGAAAGTTAAGAATTCAGCTGATCTGACTTCATGGCGAAGCCTGAATTCAGGACAAGACAGTCCTGGAGGTGAGGACTTATGGCAATCAGAAGAGCCCTTGTAATGTCCCCAAGGTAGCACACAACCCTGCCTTTATGCAGTCAGCACTAATTTGCTGTCACTGTCAGAGCCAAAAATATTTGATATACTAATATTAAAAAGAACATTCCACCACACCAGAAAACCATTTGCTTTCAGGGCTAACGCTGATAAATTTACTGTGAAACATCCACAGCATAATGCTCAGTACAGTCGGCTGCTTGGTTTCCAAAGGCCTGCCTAATGGGGACATGTGCCTCGTCTTGCTTTTTACTTTTAACACCCAGCTGTACAGAGGCAGAAATTTAAAATTAAAAATAACCTTTCAGCTGATTCCTTGCATAATTGCTATCTTGTTTTGTTAATACTGTGGTTGAATTATAACTTGCTGAAGCCCTGGAGATTTGTGTGCTGGTTTATTAGCCTGAATTTGCATTGACATGCCTTCAGTCAAGTGAGTAACTAAATCCTGTGGCCTTGAGTGAGCCTGGCAGTATTTGCATAGAAAATTAGAGGTAGATTGGGGAGAATGAATATATGATGCCTCCATAAATAGATGCAATGATGAAAATTTTGTGCATCTCAAAATACTACTGAATTTCATTGAAAGACTGTGGCTGACATACTAGCAATGCATTGAAAAAGCAATACAATAAAAATATGTGCAAGACAGCCAAACCTCTGCTGCAATACCAGGCAGCTTTTTGCTGTGGTTATCAGAAATGCCCATGTGTCTCTTGACTATCATTCATGCATGAACACAAGCAGACTGAAACAGGAATTTCAATTGAAGAAGATGGTCATCATTTCCCATTTGCAACCAATTTGAACTTTACATTTTTGTGGAGCAGATCTGTACACAGAGTAAACGCCTTAGTTTCCTCGGGCTATGGGGTATATATATATATATAT